>JAHWFO010034640.1:411828-541158 GCA_023313115.1 Rhysida immarginata
CCCCCCCCCCGAAGATTTTATTTTCTTTATTTATATTCACCTCAACATTTTCGTCACTAATTCTTTCTATTACCCTCTACGTGAAAAAATTTTATTTTTCATATTTTGCATTGTAATTTGAAATTTTAAGTTTTCAGTTTTAAAACTTCGTTCAAAATCTAATTAAATTAGAGCTCTTGTCTGGAACATTTTGGGTGGCAATTGTCCTAGGTGGCAATTATCCTAGGTGGCGATTATCCTAGGTGGCAGTTATCCGGGTGGCAGTTGTCCGGGGGGCAGTTGTCCGGGGGCCAGTTGTCCTAGAACCCTCTTGGGAGTCCTTCAACGTTAGATGCCATCTCCGACAGGAAATTCAAATCACGTGGTAATCGTTTACTCGTAGAAAAGCAAGACCATCCACTATACACAGAAGTGACTTACTCTTCTATCACTCTTATAATCGCAGTCAGGCTTAAACTAGGTCTGTAACATCTTGTAAGGCCAAAATGATAGAACCATCGTCTTCACGTGTCGAATATCTTTAATACTTTTTTAAACATTATGATGAAAGCATATAATGAATTCTGATTTAACTCGAACTATTTGGGATATGTGAACATTATATATTGTTTAAACTTTTTGTTATATTCACAATATTCTATTGAAAGTGACAGTTTGCTTGTTCCAGAATAATAGCACCACCTGTTCAACAAAAAATGAAATATTCCTGAAAATATTTATGTAAATAAAGAAAGCTTAAAGTTAAACGTTTTTTCACCAATTTTTCGATCTGGTTCAGTATTCTGAAGCAAGTTTTATAAATGGTTGTCCAAAAGTCATAGGACGAGAAAAGCATTATCGGAATTTGAAAAAGGACAAATTTGGACAGAACTGTGTAAGGAAAATTTACATTCGAACTATTGCAAGGAAAATTAATAGGTC
Organism: Rhysida immarginata; assembly: GCA_023313115.1. Classification (NCBI taxonomy): domain Eukaryota; kingdom Metazoa; phylum Arthropoda; class Chilopoda; order Scolopendromorpha; family Scolopendridae; genus Rhysida; species Rhysida immarginata. The sequence goes on from JAHWFO010034640.1 coordinate 412,750, forward strand.
CCATCATGTTGTGGTAAATTTTGCACATCCAATGGAAATTATGACCAAAGAAATCCACTGGGAGGCGGCATATTCTGACTGCCCGAATAAGGCAAATGAGCAATTCCACAATGAGTTTAAGGCAAATAGCTTCACAACCCAACATAAATGTTTCATCGAGCAAGTAACAAGATGTGACTACATTAAAAACTGAAAACTCAAAACAACGTCTCCTGTAAAACAGCATCATAAGGACAAGAGAGTGGAATGGGCCAAGTATCAATCTTGTGGAAGGATGAATTCAACAGTGTAATATGGACTGAAGTAAAGAAGTTTAACCTTGATGGGCCAGATGGATGGAGTCTTTATTGGCACGATTTAAAGAAAGAAGAACTGTTTTCTAAACGGCAACAAGGAGGTGGGCAACAGATTGTGTGAGGAGGTGTTGGAGGAGGAAAAACCTCAATTGCATTCACTTCAGAAATGATGACGGCTGTTGTATATCAAAGAATGCTTGAAGAATATTTTCTGCTATTCTCAAATAAATTAGATGGATCTTCTTTCATATTGCAGAAAAATCGATATCTGTCCACAATGCAACATCCAGTTTGAAATGGACTTTGGATAATGGGGAATCCACGTTATGGACTGGCGACCGTGCTCTCCGGACGTCAACTCCATGGATAACTTGTGGGGTATTCTTTCCAGAAAAGTTTACTTAGCTGGACGACAATTTGATTCTGTGGACGACCTAAAACGAGCAATAATGATAGCATGGGACAACATAATGGTACTGTGATATGATAATCAAAATTTCAAAATATCAACATTTTTTAAGTGCACAAGTAAACTTTTGGGGGCAGCAGTCCTATGGAGACAGAGTCTATGCGTGTGTATTGAAAAATATTGGATTTTTGAAATTCTGACTTCGGATTCTTAAAAAGTAGAATAGGAATGTCCGTAAGATCCCCTCTCTATCTCTTTGTCTTCGTCAATAAATTGGGTTCAAAACTTTAAAAGTTGCACGCTTTCAGGGCCTCTATCTCCTAAACGGTCGGATCAATTGAGAAAACACCAAGAATAAAACATTTCTCTAATATAGTATACAATCTGAATATACCATTAAAAATAGGGGTTCCTATTTAAGATTTCAAAGTTACCCCCTCCCCCCAGCACACCTCACAAGGGGGGGGGGGTAATTTTTTAACTAATGAATTTCCCCCGCGAAATAATTTACTTTTAATTTTGGACATTTTTTCGTACAATGCTTAGTTTCCGAGATATTCAGTTGTCTCAAGATAAGTGCCTCACCCTGTATATTAAAAAATAATAAATCTTTTTATACTTATCAGGAATTCCTCCACATATACTTCTGATGTTATATTTACTCCAAGATAAACGATCATGTGAATAATAATAATTATTAACTGGAGATACGTTTAGGTAATGATTTTTCAATTGAAAAATGGAAGGAAAAATTCTGCGACCCGGATTCGAACCAGGAACCTCGACTATCATGGCCGATGCCTCTACCATTTGGGCTATCGCAGAATTTTTCCTTCCATTTTCGTCCTAAGAATATACCCATGCGCTCTTCTACATAACTTTCAGCAAATGGAGCTGCAATGCATTGTTTCAATTGATCATTAATACTGAGCTTCACCTGGTAAAAACCTTACACATGACAAGCTCCGAGACAAAAACGTCTAAGGGGGTCAGGCTTGGTGACGGAAGGGCTCAAAGATTTGACTAGCCACGACCAATATATCTGATTCAGATATCCGCGAATCGTTTGACAAAATGGGGTGATGCTCAATTCCTGTTGAATAACAACAGTGCCCATAATTCAATCAGATTCCAACAATGGCTCGAAAAATTGTTCCAACAAATGTGTTTCTGCAAACATGAAGAGTACACAGACTCTTGTTTTTGTTATCCTCAACTACATATATCGTTAGCTTTCTTTCACAATACTTGTAATGAAAATTTGATCTGAATGATAAATGTATCTGAACTTTATGATCATCTTGTATGTTGCATATATCCCACCATTTTTTAAGGCAATCTGTGCAGCAAGATACATTAATACATTAATACTGGAGACATTCCCATTTTCTCATCAAGGAAGTCCCACATTCCAAGTATTTAACAGGCTAGCTTTCCCGTGAAGTTTATTTCAGAGAACAAGAAGTTAAAAAGCATTTACTCAAAATAATGTTTCATAACTTCAGTATAACAGAGAATTCTTAGTACTATGCCTGTTTTCTTTTTATAAACCTGCTTCTCTATCGCGAAGTTCTGCACTTTATCTACGAATTTTCCTATCAAATCTATTTCATTTGTCACTTATTTCAGTGAATTGGTCGTTTTATAGAGTGATAAGACACTATTCTTACCAATTTTTTGATTCTCCAAGAAATTACAAATTAACTCTCGGAATAAAACTTAGTAATAATAAAAAAATGACCTGAAGGCAAGATTAAAAGAAATTTTACTTTAAAAAAGGAGATCATTCCAAATAATCGCGGCTTCCTTTTAAGACTATTATATGAATGTCTGGACAACGACTTAGAATCCATTATGATTCAATAGCGCAAACGTTTATCTTGGGCTCCTCCAACAGACTTAGCAATCTAAATAAAGAGCCCCTTCGAAGATTGTACGCTAGCCAATTTTCTGCTGGAAGACTATGCACTGGCGCTTCTCTTTATAGGTTTGTGCATGTGATTGTGTGCGCGTGTTTTGTCGTAGTTGTTGGGGACATTGGACGAAACCCCAACAAACCAAAAAGCACAGTGGGGAAGTGAATGTCGGCCTCGCTACAACAACCGTTGCAATCAAGGAAGGTTTTAAAAACGAAAAACGGGAAGGGGGAGGGGAGAAAAGATGGAATCGAGATGAAGAGTAGGGGGATAGAGTATATGCGTATGCGAAGGGTATAGGGGGTTGACTAGAAGAAGCGATTCACTTGGAGAGAGCTACCCCGGAGCGTTAGGGGGTGGGACAAGACGGGTTGCTGGATTTCGGCGGCGTTTTCACCAAGAGAATAGAGCCAAAGATTATAAAGAAAGGATTAAATGGGAGTAAAAGAAGTTTCAGAACGAGAAAGAGAGAGAGAGATAAAAAAAATTTTCTCGGGATGGAAGGGGGGAATCAAAAGAGAAGAAATTGCTGCACACGAATGCAAATAAGAAAACGTAGAGAAAAAAAATAAGGATAAAGAAGACTAGAAAAAAATTACCCATAATCCACTGGGGAAACAACGAAGCCAAATGGGAAAGAGAGACAGAAAGAAAGAAAGGAAAAAGACGGACAAAGACGGTCTCTTTTTTTTTTGTTTGACTGGACATGGACTCCCTTCGGAAAAGAGGTAGGCAAACATGTAAAGGGAGATAAATATACAGGAGACAGTTCATAACATCTCCCCTATTAGGTAAAAATGTCTGATCCCAGAAGGGAGAAGGAGGACGGTAAGCCCTTATCACCACATTTGCGTGATACGTACTCCTTTGGTTCGTTCCAAACTGCTTTGGAAATTCAAATGCCTAAGTCGGCAAAAGCCATTCAGATACTCGTGATTAACCACGGAATAATGCTTAATGACTGCTCAGACTTGGTACGCAATGTTTTTTTTTCTTCTGGAGTGTTTTATGAATACAAGAAAAGAAACATTTTTTACACCTTTCACTGCGTAATTAAATTTCAATTTCATTTCTGAGAAGATAGAATTATCCACTTTTAGCAGCATAACAAGAAGTTTTTTTAAACCCTGTGGGATGAATCAGATTTCCTTAGGTAAAGGTAATGAAATTTTGTGTGGATATATCCGCTTTACGCAGCTAAAGGGCTAAATAATTTTCTAAATCGAATAATTAATTGAAAGACAATCTTTAATTCTTAGATGCCTTGAAAAGGCATGTTGTCCAGATTCATGCTTGTAATAAAAATGATAATGTACCATTAATACCTTGTAAGAAATAAATACAATCAACTGAATAATACAGTGTTATTACATATTTAATGCAGAAATAAAAATAATGCCAAGATATTGTATACCTAAATGTCTCTATCATAAGCATTTGTATACATTACAAGAAATCCACGAAGTCGACCGCAGCAGTCACTCAAAGAGACGATAAGAAATCAATAATAAGTCTGATTATCAAATTACCCAATTTGGTAAAGGAGACGTTTCCCTCAGTCACTTTCATTTAAAGAGTCTCCGCGCTATCACCCTTTCTGAGCCCGTTCAAGAATTTTCCTAAGAAAATCGATTCCAAGAAATCGTTTGATTAAGGTCGTTCCTATCAAGCGAAGAGTTCCTTTCAGCTATACCACCGAGCACAACCCTAAGCCAGAAAAAGTTTCTATTTATCCTGTCTATAACCCACCCATCGCTCAAAGGTTCTTCTCACGGAGACAGAGACTTCCAACCACTTTGGAACCAAAACACGCAAGAATCCCAACGTACTTAAAGGAAAGAAGAGGAAGGATAAAAAAGAAAGAAAGAAAACCGCACACCCCAAAACTGCCAATCTCGTTTTTTTTCAGTATGGTGGAAAGTTCTGTTAAAAACCCAGCGAATAGAATGGGGAAAAGAAAAGGAGGCGAGAGAGAGAGAAACTCGTCCAGATAACCTCCTCGCTCCGTCCTCTCCTAATGGGGGATTTTACTCCTAATTGACTGATGGATGAACAAGTAAAAAAGGGCCACGAAAGTAGAGAATATAAGGACTAAAAAAGGAAGACGAAGTGGAGGAAGCAAAAAAAAAAAAAAAACCCGACCGAGGGAATCACCAACATTGCGCATGCTTATCACGAGACTACTCTCGAAAAGAGAGAGAGAGATCCGCCATGGGAAAAGATGTCACGAGGCAAAACGATTTGAAAGCGAAAAGAGAAATTAGTGATTCTGTTCTTGATGTTTAAGACCACTTTTTCGATTATTCATTTTGGCGAACAGACTCATTCCTGCAAGCTCGAACAATTGAAATTTCAATCAATTTTCGAGCAGTGCAACTCTTTATATGTAAAAATGATCGTCCCCTCAAAAGATTTGTAAATGCAACGAACAAAACGCATTCCATCACATACAACGTTAGCAGTAGCTTCCCATTCCATAAACAGGTTTTTCAAATTAGCACCAATTGGTGGTCGAGTCGAGCGGTGCTGCGGTTTTGGCTTCACGCAACGAAAGGCGGAACATCGTACATGGCGGGGAAACCTTCAAGCAATTACCTTGCCAATTTCTAACAAAGGCTATAGGCAAATGTAAACGAGAAAATATATTTCTTAATGGATATTTGAAGAGTACATTGTTAATTGCAAGCAATTTCTACCAAAATATGTAATAATAAAATAGTAGAATTATGATCGGTTGAAGTTTTCTCCTCTCCTTTCTTACAACAGAACGTTTATTGGTGGAAGCATATACACTTATTTAACTTGCACGAAAGAAGAGGACAAAGGAACTTCAAGAGAAGTTTTTAAATCCTTTTATCCCGTGGAGGCCTTTTGGGACGAAGTATTCTTGAGGAGCCCATGGGACGACGGAGGGAGGCTTCCGCTCAAATTCCGTCCCTCAACAATTATAAGGGAGAGAGGGGTTCAAAGTGAATTCCTACATCGTTTTACACTATAAGTTAAGTAGAAGTATGTAGTACGTACTCGTAAATTGTTGCTGTCCAAATTTTAAATCATATTAAGGGGGCACAATATAGGACAAACGTACCTTAAACCCTTAATGAATAAATTCATTTTATTTTCGGCCACAATCTGTTAAATTTAGGTCAAAATTACAACTTTCTACCTATTATTATGATATATTTCTTTCCTTTCTCAGCAAAAGAGATAAAAAAGGAATAGGGGAACGGTTAAGAGGGAATATAATGTTTTTTTTTTCTTTTGCCCTCGTGAATGATCGATAAGTATAACGGTCGAACGTCATTTGTGGGTTTTAAACCAAAGGGGAGAAGGAACATTGATTGACGAGCGCATGGGAATGGCGCCCTTTTGCGGTCAATAGTAGCCACTCACTTGCTAATCGGACACGAGGAATAATTCTGACATGTTGAAAAGAAAGAGAAAAAGGAAGAGGAAAACAGAAGGGGGTAAATGATTCGAAAGGAGTGAAAGACAGGCAAACAAAAGTCTTTAGAAAAAGTCTTCACCAATTACAATGGCGTCGAAGAAGATATTTTCAGAAACGCAAACTACTCTTTTTCCAAGGTGAAAAGAAAAGTTCTTAAAGGAATAGAGTTTAATAAGGCTTTAGAAACTTAATGATCTATAACTGAATTCACAGCAGTAACATTTGATACATTAAAAAATCTGAATATAAGGAATTGTACGAGGGTTGCTCAAAAGTAATTCCCCACACCTGTTTATTCTCGGAAACTGTTTCTGTCGTTTACACATAACCAGTCTTATACCAAATGCATGCATGCCTTACCTGTACCAGCTCTTTGTCTTTACTGCAAGAATCGCGCCTTCCTTCATCTCAAACTTGTCTCTCGCAATCAATCTTTAAATGAATAAAAAGCGGATGAAAATCAGAGGGAGGCACATTAGAACCATAAGAACTTGTTTAAGATTTGTGATCACCGATTCTCACGAATAATGACATCAGCAGAGTTCGAGATAATTCAAACAAGAGTGGTCCTAACGATTGCACAACTTCCATATGTAGCAAAATTTGTGAATTAGCACCACAATTCATTTCTCTGCAACCAAGAATGCGTAGTCTGTCATGCTAATGTTGTGATATCTGTCGGAATATCGTACAATTAAGCATACAAACGCAGAAAAGTTCAAACTGGCAGCATGCAGAATTTCACTTTTCTATTTTTATTATTGGCTGAGAGAAAACATGTGAAGCAATACTTTCTGAACAATCCTATCACGCTACAGGAGAATGAAATTGGCCCAACCAGAAGATGGTTACACTCAGTTAAGGAAAGAAGGTCTTGATCTACTTTACAAATGAAAACTACAAATTCCATTGAGAAATAAACAATGCAGTGTGTTCACAGCTATTGACGAACGAAAACGTCGGCAAGCAACGTCTACACTTCCCAACACGTTAACCACCATGGACGTATAACGCAATAAAAATAGGCCTTTTGTCCAAGCAGTGAATATAAAAGTTTACATGTATCTCGATTGTTAAATAGTCGTCATTTAGTAAGGAATACTAACCACGAAGATAATAAACAGGAGAATTTATACAGGTTGGAAAAAATTCAGAAAAATAAAAACGTGAGTCAATTCCTGAACCAATCACAAACTCACAATTATTTTCGTTAAATCATTTTCAAGAAAGAGACACAAAAATAAAATTCTCATGTCTGTAAATATTGTGGTTATGTCTTACTGAACCATGACTGCTTGGCAGTCGAACACAGACTACTTTTTTTTAATTCTTCATTGCGAGGTTTATTCTTATTGTATTTTTCGTCCAACTCACAGTTAACTTTTAATTCATCTGAAAGATGATAATTATCTGTTGCATTTCGAAATCGAAAGATTATCATATCTATTGCCCTTGCTTATCCATTTCTTTGTAATTATAATTTTTCAGGAGGGCAATTCTGATTTGGAACGGTTGTTTGCTTATATTCTCTATAAGGCTGGCTCTGTGGTCGAGAGCGCTAAGGAGCAGGTCTTGTCACTTTCTAAACCAGGGAGTCGCGGGTTCCGATCCCACTGAGGGCATGGATGTTTGTGTTGTCCCGTTACTAACAAGTTTAGAAGACCAAGGCTGATCCCCTGCTAGATTAATTTTAAACTACATTGACGGTAAAATAAATGCAACACATGGAAGGAGGTGGGTCAATTTTAATGAAATTGTACAAGGGCATAGTGCGGATGGCATAAACATATGATTTAACTTTCAACACAATATGTGCACAGAAGCCTGGTACAGGGTATCCTAAAAGTCTCTCCACTGGAAGAATGGTTCATCTATTATTTACATAAAATCATCCATCTGGCATCTGTATTGTAACAGACCAGATTAGTCTCAGTACCTTCCATGTTCTGCACACGCAGCCGTACTCCAGTGCAAATCGTGGCCCACATTGGTGGCTCGTTGTTGGCATTAGTGGTCTACAAAAGGACATCGAAACAATAACTTACAAAGCCGAAACTATACTATCTCCTGAAGTGCCAGCTAAACGAAAATACTGCGCAGAAAAAGATGCGTATTGCGGTTTTTGAAGCGGATCGCGACGTCTCTATGATGCTCACTACTCGCCTGGTTCCGGACGCCCACGCATTACTGATCCACGCCAAGACCGTCGGATTATAAGGGAAGCACTGAACACCCACATAGCTTCGTCAGTAGATATAAGGGCCAGAGTAGCACCAACCGTATCAATTTCGACCATTTGCAACCGTTTCTTACAACACGAGTGCAAAGTCATGTGTCCGATCTAGCCACTCTATCACTTCTGCAAGAACACACTTCTGTGCGGTTGCAGACGTGTCGCGAAAGAGCTGACTGGCAAGCTGAATAGAGGTCTGTTGTCTGTTGTCAATGATGGGAGTAGATTCTGCACAGCAAGTGTGACAAAGGCCAAGAGAGCGACATCTTCTATGGCACACAGATCCAAAACTGGCATAATGGTGTGGGGTGCCATTAGTTACAAATCGCGCTCATCCTTGGCGTTTGTGAATGGAACATTGAACAGCGTAAGGTACGTCCAGGAGATTGTTGAACCAATTCTCCTGCCTTTCTTGTAAGGATAATGCACGTTCACACACTGCCCGTGCTACCTTAAAGCTTTCCAACATGTGGCTCGACTTCCCTGGCCAGCACGATCTCCAGACTTTTTTCCAATTGAGCATGTTTGGGTTATGATGGAACGTCTGTACGCCTGCTTTCATGCTCGTGGAGCGTATACGGCATATTAAATAGTTCTATCGGGACTTTTGTGTCAGGATCCTATGCACGTATCATGTTGAAATTTAAATCATATGTGCCACCCACTACTTCCATGTGTTGCATTTTTTTTTGCCGGCAGTGAAGATCCAATGGTTATTTAACATCCTCGACATCGAAAAGGTAAAAGAGGAATAGAATAGAAAGGGAAAAAATATCTTTGCTTATATTCAGAAACTTAAATGAACTCAACGAACCACTGCTCATTACACTGGTCAACAAAAAATACAAGGGGGAAAAGCAAGCTTTCTGCAGAGAAAGGACGGAAAGAATGACCTGGAACTTTATCAAAGTATATTAATTTGAAAGTTTCTTATACTGACTCAGATATTTTTATTTACTTTTTCACTTATTGGTATATCTTACTTAGAAACGGCAAAAGTTTTGTTAATTGATATTTTGTTTTTAAGAAGAGCAGCCATAAAATGATACGGCATCATCAGCATTATTTGGTACTATGCGGGTTTCTTCCAAGCTATGATCTCTACGAATGAAATTTGTTCTCAAAAGTTCGAGGTAGCATTAAAAACCCTTTTACAGTGCTAAAATAATAGTCATAGCTGTAAAAGGGTTTTCATTTTTTATTTTCTTTGTTAAAAAATAAATTCCAAACGATGATTTGTTAAATTCATTTCTAAATTAGACAGTAAAGGCGCATGAAATAAAATGGACTAAATGAACAAGAAAAAATAACTAAAGATAACTAAAATAACTAATAATTATTATTATTATTAACAGCAAAATTAAATAAAACCTATCTGATCAATCAACGAGGACCGAAACCTCCTTTAGGTGTCTGCTCTTTTGAGACCGAAACCTCTTTTTTATTAATATATTTGATTCGAAGAATAACTGTATGAGCAATTTATCATTTATATGAACCTTCGGTTTATGGAGGTCAGTCTAGCACCTAGCCTCATAACTAATTCATCTTTAATAATTCCTCATGAATGAACTTATTATCTTACTAATTGCAATAGGACATTGCCTTACTGGTAATAATGTTTCATGAATGAATTGATGTGCAATATTTATAAAAACATTAAGGGATTGATGTCAAGCGTTTCCCCCGCACTTTCATTAGAAATATATTTATCAACGATGTCACAAAAATTATGCTCGAAAAATGATGTTTATTTTCTGAAATGTTTTCTGCACTTACTACTGACCACCATTGTAAAACCAGGGACTAAAAAAAAAACAACAACACAAACTCCTGTAATCCCACCATTTGAGATAACATCGACAACAGCAGCGACAACAACAATAGAGAGCAAGAAACAACAACAAAGTAATAAAGAAGTCGATGATTATTTACGCTTACAAGAGACGCAAATGAAAGAGCGGCAGCAGCTAGTTGGTTGGTGGGCCGAATCCTTCCCCTCCTGTGTACAGGTGCTTTCTCCGTTTCTATTTACTATGTTCGATGCAACCAAAAATAGAATCGTTGGGGACACCGGATAGGAGGAGAGCTGAGGGAACAGAAAAATCAGAGGGACGTTTTACATTCCATTACATCATTTTCGTCCAAACGTCACTTTTCAGCTACAAAACACATCAATCGGAGGAAAACGCACAATGGAGGGCTGATATTGGTCCTCCGTCCCTCTGCATTTCTCCCCTTCTTTAGATGCAACACTGGATGGGGATAAAGAACGAGAGAAGGAAGGGTGAAAGTAACTCACTTTCTTTGACCCCCTGCTTCACATTTTCTCTCTCTCTCTCTCACTCCCTATTCCGTCGGCCGTCGCCGCTGTTGTTGTTGTTGTTGTTGCTGCTGCTGCTGCTGCTGCACCAAGCACATCTCGATAACAACCTCCCGAGTCTACAGGGCTATTTTTAGCACCATTTGGGGAAGGAACCCCGTGTTTGAGAAGGTTGGACCGAAACCCCTCCCCATTGTAAACAACAGAAAGAAAAAAGAGAATAAAAAGGAGAGGGACCCCCTTCGCCTTTGCCTATTGCACCTGAAGTCATCCACAGTTTCCGTCCGTCGACGGTAAAGCACGTTCATTTAAACACGAGACAGTTCGATAAAATGATAAGAAAACCGATAAGCAGAGAACTTAGTTATTTAATAGTCTAGAAGCAGAACGGACTTGTGCTAACGAAAACGTAGACATTCAATCGTCTTTTTCAAGATCTCATTATTCACATCACAGAAATCATAATTTATGATCCATCAGTTCGAAATAAAACAACCCAAAACGGGTAAGAATTTTTAAAATCGTAAAAAATTAAGAAATAATAGTAATATAAAGCTGAGGAAAAGTGATAACGTTCACGTGCGAGCTCCCATTCAAGAGAAGGTAAGGACGACCTTTGCACAAACATGGTAAGTAACTGCCAGCACTGAACAACCTTGATAACTTTTTTTTAGGGCACTGGTTAAATTAACATGCCTGTAACCTTCAAACCGATTCCTCCAACTAATCTCTACCATTCCATTGCTCTCATTTCTCTTTAAAAACTTCCGCCCGTTGTTTTCCGTTCGGTTGGAGAGAAGACCTCCCTCCCAGCGCTCCTTCGCAACCTGTCATCACCGACTGTAACACATCCAGAAACCGATGAACTCGATGGTTACGAAACAAAAAACAATCCATTTTCCTCCCCTTCCCTCAATCTCCCTCTTTCCGTTTTTTCTCTTTGGTTTCTACTTCTTCTTCTTTTGACGGACTGTTTTCAAGAAAGAATGTCACAGACACCGAGGAAGTTGTCCTCATTCCCTCGACGCCCTCTCTACGAAATGTCCTCATTCGCCTAGACATTGAACTTGCTCCTTTCCAAAGGTGTTACAGACAGCCCCTCTTAATATTTTTTTTTGGGCTAACCTATTTTTTTATGGTTTGTCGTCTAGCATGCATATATGCACGCGTGTGGGCATGTATGTTATAAGCTTATGCCACAGATAAACCATTTTAATTGACCTTCGTTGAATTGTAGATTTATGATAAACCTGATGTAATGAGCTCGATTGTACGAATAAATGAACGAATGGATAAACTTTTACGAATCATTATTAAAAATTTTATGCTTCCATTTTCAACAGTCTAATTTTCACTTCTTGAATCTATTAGACCACTGGCATTTAAGACAGAATATTCGAGATGCCAATGGTATTGCAAGTTTCTTGTTAATCTTGCATACAATAAGTTATTTTACATGGTTAAAATATTCTATATTAAGATTTGATCATATCACTAAGTCTAGAAAATGTTTCACATATTCTGGCTTGAGAACACTAACACTAACATTCATCATTCAGCACTAACTCATCATAGTGGATATATTATTACAGGGTGGTCCAAAAGTCGCTTTATCCATAAAATCATCTATAATTCAGAAAAATTAGCGATCATCATGAAAGCTATGTGGAATAGTGGTCTGCTTTATGCTAATTAAATTCGTTTCCTAATAATGTTCAAAATGACCTCTTTCCTCCTACAGAGCAAAGACGAACGCGACGACTCATGCGTGCGACTACGTGGAATAGCATGTCTTCAAAAACCGTGTTGATTTCCTCTCGTATGTTTTGCTTTAAATCATTTAGAGTGTAGAGATTACTGCTTTACACCCGCTCTTTAGATCAACCCAGAGGAAGTAGTATAGCGATGTCAACTCAGGCGTGATCTTTAGAAAGCCACATCTACATAAAAATAGGAAAATCTACGTTAAAAATTATACACGCTTTATGGGTAAAGCAACTTTTGGATCACCCTTTTTAAGGCGAGGGTCACTCCAAAAGTAATGTTTAGCATTTTTATTTTTGTTTCATAGCTTTGCTATTTATAGAATGCAAATAAGTATTCTTCCCACATGCATTAAAATTTAAGTCCGTCTAATTCTGCAGATAGGCTCTTCTTCAAGATGGTTGACGTGCTTAAACAACATGCTGTTATAGAGTGCCTGTGTTATGAGAACGAGACAGTGGTTGAAAAGTCTAAAGGAGATTAAACTTTATAGGAGATGATGAAGTACGGTAGGCATGCAGATTATCAGTATTTGAACGGGACACGCTATTATTCGGGAGTTTCCTCTCAAATGCAGATCACATAACACAGATAGGCGATGTGTTAATTATAATGCGCGCAACTAGGGGGAAAAAAGTCATTACTATTGGGAATTGAAAAAGCAAGTGTGTGCAGAATACTGTAACAGCTGGGATTGAAAAAAGTTTATAACAAGTGGGTTTCGAGGATGTTAGCAAATGCTCACAAAGAAACTCGAAAAACAGCGTCGAGGGAATTGTGGAGATGACACTCTAAAGAGAATTGTGACTAGATATGAAATATGGCTGTATCATTTTGAATCCGAGATGAAGAGGCAACCAATGGATGACATTATGCAAGGAAAAGAAATTCAATTTACCTTTCAAAACAATTCAGTTTACCATCTCTTTGGTAAATGAGGTAATATCTTAACCTCATGACGATTGCCAAAAAAAAAAAAAAAAATGATTCGGACTCACCGGTCCAGAGTTTTACAATGCAGGCATATGGGGTTTGGTTCCAAATGGGATAAGATAGTTGAAAGGGATAAAGATTATGTAGAAAAATGATATTTCATTCCTAAAGAATCTCTCAATATGCAATATAAATAGAAAATTGTATAAAAAGCGCTGTACATTACTTTTGAAATGACCCGCATATTTTCAATAATAGAATACTTCATCCATCCTGCCCATATGTTTATTGTAATTAGGGAATTTAATAGATTTATATTTTATGTAAATGGCTTTAAATAGCTTGATTATCAATTTCATACTCTTACCGCTAATAGTGAATTCAAATTAAACGTTCAAATACGCAGAAAACTGTGCCTTCGCGATATGCATAAAAAATTCGTAGAAGATGGTTTACATATACAAACAAGAAACCACTGTCGTCCTCGCACGAATTTTCTACGATTTTTTCATACCATTTGTAAATTTGATTATGTCGAGGCGGGTATTTGTTGACCTGAAGTCGGTTGTACTTGAACAATGGAGTCACACTTCGCAAACAGCAGCACACTTCGCAAATAGCTAAAAACAAAACCACCTGCGAATGAATTTCTAGCGGGATTTTAAAAATTTGAATCCTCCACTATCTAGTAATGTGCCGAATGTGTTTCTGTCTTTTTCAGTTTGTTTGAAATAAATATTTGAAATCTGCTCCATTTTTTATAATAACTCTGTAGTATTTGTTTTTATTTTTTATTTAAAATTATTAATGGACTAGCTGAGGTGCCCGTCTTCGCCGAGCTTTCCAAGGCAAAACGAACGCGGGGTATCAGTATCTATCTACTCTAGTTACATACCAATGTTGTTTAGTGTTTGATCCTGGGACTTGTTAATTGTCATTGCAGAAGCTGGGCGAACGGGAAATTGTCGAATTTTGAACTCCACAAAATGATCAGTCGCCTGTAACGGTATTCTTGGTATTAAAACGAATTGTCTGCGTTAGCCCCGTTGAGTATTGTAGCTTACATTGAACCGGATTATTCGGAATTGGCTATTGTATTGTTTAATAGCCAAAACGTTCAACCTAATGACCGTCGGCCCTACAATTTACCGACAACTTCGGACGTTGCTGTGGTTTTACCTGGCAGTGAAGCCAGTGCATATCGTGATATTAATTTACGCCTGCGCACAGAAAGTAGAGTTCGTCGGATTTTAGAAAATCACCCATGGTATGATCCTCTGGACTATGTGCTTATATTTCTGTACGGAAGGCAAGGATGGCATATTTCGGTGCAGTCGAAGAACAATGCTCATACCAAACGTGTTACATACACCAGTTTTATGCTTACCATCTACAAATTCGTCACGTAAATGTTTGAACTCGGCGAAGACGGACATATACAGGGTGATTACAAAAGAACTTCACACTTTTAAAAATTTATTACATCAAAGCTATTCAGAATATAGACACACCACACACGGATTCTTAAAGAAAAACTCTTGAAGTTTATTGTGGCACAGTAAAATATGTTCAATATGCCCCCTTGTCGTGACAATCCCGCATTAACATGTCTCCATCAATCCCACGTATCGCTACCGTAATGCGTTCTTCCAGCTCGTCTAGGTCACGGGAAAGGGGTAGGGTGAAGACCTTGTCCTTTACACACCCCCATAAAAAGAAATCACAGGGTGTGAGGTCGGGGCTCCGCGGTGGCCACTTTGCAAGTTCCAGGTTATTGTTTGCTCGACCAATCCACCGCTGTGGGAGAGTGGCATCAAGAAATTCCCGCACCTCTTGATGCGGTATTGTCACGGCAGGGGGGCATATTGAACATCTTTAATTGTGTCACAAAAAACTTCAAGAGTTTTTCTTTAAGAAACCGTGTGTGGTGTGTCTATATTCTGAATAGCTTTGATGTAATAAATTTTTAAAAGTGTGAAGTTCTTTTGTAATCACCCTGTATAATAAAAATCGTACCTTCCCGTCTTCGCCGAGCTTGTCAAAGCAAAACGAAGACGGGAAACAAAGTTGTTTCTGTTTAAAAAGTGTATTCTGGAGGATTCGAATCCACAATATCAAAGTTGTCGAACACGGCATGTAACCAATGCACCAAAGTAGCACTGCAAAAAATTAAGTATACTTGGAGCGTTCAAAAATGATTGGCACTACAATGGTTTTTGTTTAAAAGGAACCATTTACTAAACAAAAAAAATACAGATTATATTAGAGGTATTCCCCGCCAATGTCTATGCACTTTTGCCATCGTTCTGGCAACTTCCGTATTTGCGTAGCAAACCATTCTTTGGGGGTATCCCGGCGTCACTGGTGGGCAACTCCTCATGGATGATGGTGTGGAGGGTTCTCCGTGACTGACCTGTTGCCCTCTCTAGTTCACCAAACGTTATTCGTCTGTTGTCCATTACCAAGTCATTGATACGCTGGGCACTGTTTGGTTTGCGTGCAGTTGTTTTTGCGTTTTTCAGCACAGTCCCTACCGTTTTTGAACTCTGATCTGTACCCAACGAAACAGATCTGCGACTCCCTAACCTCTTGTGAATGTCTGAAGCAGTGACTCCTTCCCTCCAGAGAAACCACACTGTCCACCGTTGCCCATGCTTGTCTGCTTCCATGTTGTCTTTATCGATGTTCACACGTGTTCTCGCAAGCCGGAACAATGGCTGCTGCTATTCTCTACCGATGGGAAGCATCAACACCATCTTGTGGCAGTAGACAGTACTATAGTCTGTCTTCACGCGTACATCGATACACATTTGAACGACCTAAATCAGTTTTATTACAAAGGTGTTGTGCCCGGCGCAACCGAGCAGAGGCAATAAGCAACATTAAACACCCATAGATTATACGAAAAGAAATATATTTAGTAACTCGCATGTCCAGGATCTGCATTTGCATGGCAATTCTGCATGTTGCGATTGAATTATTACAAGTTGAAGTTACATTTAGATCCAGGCATTAAATGTGCCGTTCACCCTACCATTAATTGAAGTTCTGCAATTCCACTCGTTGCTGTTGCCAGGGAAATTTTGCCTTCCAATCGAACAGTCGCCAGCAAAAATGATTTACTGGTTTCGCCAGGAACATCCAGGAAAAGAGACTCCTTTCTGGCGTCTCATTACATACCGCATTTAATATGTAATTGTACGCAATCAGCTGTTATTCATTTAAGAGCAATATATGATCCACTAATTCTTGGAATCTCGCCCAAAGGTATGCAGTCTTCAGCAATACCAGTGAATTTGAATCCTGGAACGCTTCAACTTCTTGATCAGCGAACGATGCAACTGAGGCATCCCTGGATAATCGGTGAATCGGCGTTCATGTTCGTGAGATACAGCACTCGAAGATTGGTTGCTTCTGAGTTGAATTGATGCTGATGGTCTTCTGACAACGCATCTGGACAACTATTCCACATTCACTTATGTTCCCAGGGGCTTTACAGTACGACAGAATGATTTCAAATAGATGTCGGAGTTGTCAAATCTGGAAAGCAATTAGTTCACGCATCGCATGCAACGATGTCATTCTTCATCGTTCTTTAGCAGCCCTAGAGTTTTTGAAGCCTCCTGGAAATATCTTGCAATACCCCAACAACTCTTCGAAGATCTTCAAATGATTTTAGACCACGTACATAGCACAGCAATCGATGCTGTCGACTTCCAGACTCCGTTGGATCCGCATAGGCTTCTTCGACTTCCGCGATTGTCTAAATTTTCGCTTACTAATTGTAATTACACGCATCAAACAATTAACGAGCTGTTTTCAAATCTCCCACACGTAGAATTGAAATAGATAACGACTTACAATTGGTTTTAACAGTACTTTGAAATTTTACCGAATTTGCGTGATTAAACACTGTTAATTTTAATTAACACCGTGTTATATCGTTAAAAAGAAAGGAGATTTTTAATTTTTTACTTTTGTTGCGTCATTTACTTTAGTTCCGAGGCTAACGAGAAAAGCACCGAAACTAAAGAAAAAACACTGATTGTTAAAATACAAGATGGAAACAATGAAAGCTACATTGTTAGTCAGGTGACTTTTCAGTGCCGGAGCCTGTCTTTCTCGTTAGCCTCGCTTTAATTCAAAGCCAACTAGAAAGACAGGCCGGAGCACTTAAAAGTCGCATGACCACAGTAGATCGAGCAACAATCCAATCTTCATTGTTTCCAACAAACAAAAAAAAAACACTGATTGCTGAAATCCAAGATGGAAACAATGAAGTTGGATTGTTGCTCGATCTACTTTGGTCATGTGACTTTTAAGTGCTCCGGCCTGTCTTTTTCGTCGGCTACGCTTTAGTTACGAGGCCAACGAGATAACAAGGCCTGGAAGCGAAAAAGTCACCTGACCAACTGGGTGCTAGCAACAATCCAACCTTCATTGTTTCCAACAAAAGGAAAAACACTGATTGTTAACATCCAAGATGGAGACAATGGAGATTGGATTGTTGCTAGCACCCAGTTGGTCAGGTGACTTTTTCGCTTCCAGGCCTTATCAGGTTGGCCTTGCGGAAGGGACAATTTCGGGCTTATTGGTAGAAATATGATCAACAATACCCTACCTAGGTGGTGTAACAACGAGGCCAACGAGAGACGTTTAACAATGTATGACGTTTAACAATACCTTATCTCGTTGGCCTCGTGTAACAATGTATGACGTTTTCGCGCTCAGGCTTTGAGTAGAGACAAGGCCTCCTATAGACAATGCCTGCTCACTCAAACAAAATGGTGGTAATAGAAGGCTGGCAGATGATATAGCTGATATGGATTTTTTTTTAATGCTGAGCAAACAGAATGTAAAAATGCCAATATGATTTTTTATTCACAATAGTCTTCACATTAAAATATTCCAATCGTCTAATTATTTAAATTATAGCAATACAAAATAATTCTCTTTCAAAATCTCACTTTAGCTTAATAAATCTAAAATACGTTATTATAATATTCTAATGTGATGAATATTGTGAATGAAAAATCATATTGTGCAATTTTACATTCTATATGCTCAGCATTTAAAAAATAACCATCATAGCTGTATCATCTGCCAGCCTTCTATTGCCGCCATTTTGTGTGAGTGAGCAGGCCTTGTCTATAGGAGGCCTTGGTAGAGATGGTGTTGGGAAAAGTCACCTGATCATCTTGGTCCCAGTAACAATGTAACCTTCATTGTTTCCAATAAACAAAACATTGCTGATTGTTAAAATCCAAGATGGAAACAATGAAGGTTGCATTGTTACTCGGACTAAGATGGTCAGGTGACATTTCCGTGCCAGAGCAACACCACCTAGACAGAAGGCCTGATAACGGAAACGGCATACATTGTTACATCATCATTAGTCGACCAAATTTAGGGCTTATTATTGGTAGAAATAGGATTAACAATGATCGAATATGTTTCACCCATATTTCCACTTTCATTACAAAGTAATTTTCTTATTTAAAAAGTTTCCTTATTTAAAAAGTTTACACTACAGTTGAGAAGCAAATGTATGTCTTAAATTTAAATAGTTAAAACATTGTCACAGTCATAATATTGTCAAAACATTGTTACATCATAATATTATTACCCGAGGCCAACGAGATAAGACCTGGAAGCGAAAAAGTCACCTGACCAACTGGGTGCTGGAACAATCCAACCTTCATTGTCTCCGTCTTGGAGGTTAACAATCAGTGTTTTTCCTTTTTTTGGAAACAATGAAGGTTGGATTGTTGCTAGCACCCAGTTGGTCAGATGACTTTAGCTTCCAGGCCTTGTTATCTCGTTGGCCTCGATTATTACCGTAGCCCACGAGAAAGACAATTAGTTATGTGCTGGAATCACAGATAGTTCATGGGTTATGGAAACAGTTTTATAGTGGTCTACCTTTGTGTAAATTAACAGTTTATTGCTTATTCCTTGTTGGCAGTCATGATGCACTATTGCTCTATATATGGATGTAACATTTTTGTTGTACCGTTGTATATTATGCGCATCAAAATCCACTGGCGAATGATGGTTTATGGTTGATCACTGGTTGAAATGATGGTGTATCGTTCCAGCACATAACTAATTTTCAAACAAAATAATTACATATTCGTATCGTAAAGAAATTTTTAGTTCTGATATTATCAAAAATGCTGTTACATTAGTCATTAGTTCCAAAAAAATTGTTATTATTATAAATTGTTTCACCCATATTTCCACTTTCATTATAAAGTAATTTTCTTATTTAAAAAGTTTCCTTATTTAAA
The DNA here is from genome assembly GCA_023313115.1 of Rhysida immarginata. Taxonomy (NCBI): domain Eukaryota; kingdom Metazoa; phylum Arthropoda; class Chilopoda; order Scolopendromorpha; family Scolopendridae; genus Rhysida; species Rhysida immarginata. Next base: position 432,362 of record JAHWFO010034640.1, read on the forward strand.
AGGTTTACACTAAAGTTGAGAACCAAATGTATGTTTTAAATTTAGTAATCAGTCATATACCTCAACTATATCCTGTATTAATACTAATGTTTAAATTTATATTCTTAAAAACTTTACAGATGAAAAAAATCAGTTGATTCTTTCAAAAATGATGTAGCAATGTTTTTGACTATACCAATGGTTTTAACCATTTTAAATTTATAGTAGATGGATCTCGTCAAAATCTGACGGTAAACAACCCATCTTATTATTAATCTCAATCTCTTTAATTAAAAAATGTATATATTTAAGTTCCAAAGCTGATTCTTTCAATAGTTCGTTGGAGGAAACTACTGCATCTCTGAACTTCATTTTGGATTTAAATGAAAGATTAGGGAACCAGTGCTTGGTCTTAAATAAAAGATTAAAATTTTACAACTTAAATTTAATATGTACACAGTCGTGACCACCGAGAGAGATACAGTGCAATCATGACGGAACGACTGCCTGTATTGTTATTTATTGTTATCTTTGTTAATTGTTGTTAATTTGATCATCAACGGTAACATCAAGTTGTTGATCGTGACGTCAGTGTAGAGAGGATGTTTGATTTACCAGCGTAAGCAATTTTGAATTGTAAATTACCGCTAATTAATAGTAATGTATCTTTCATTTAAGACCAAAATGAAGTTTAGAGATGCAGTAGTTTTCTCCAACGAACAGTCGAAAGATTCACCCTTGAAACTTAAATATATAGATTTTTAAAACCTTTAGTGATGAAAAAATCAGCGGATACTTTCAAAAATGTTTTTACCTGATGGAGGTCCTTGATTAAAAAGATCGAAAGACCTCGTATTTTTGTGTGATGTTAGTTTTATTCCTTTATCTTAACCACTACCCATCACTTATATTTTTCTCAATTATTATTATTCCTTAATACTGTGGATGTCAATTCCTTAAAAACACAAACTATTCACCATGAATTAAAATCTTTGTGGAAAAGCGGACTTAGTTTGTGTTTTAAGGTTTTAAAAAATAATTCTCCTTCAAAAAGTCAGTCTAGCTTAATAAATCCAAAATACATTATTGTAATATTTTAATGTGAGGAATATTGTGAATAAAAAAAATCATCATATGCATTTTTAATTCGTTTGCTGAGCATTAAAAAAAACAACTCCCAGCTCAACTGTATAACATCGCTTATCATCTGCCAGTCTGTTATCGCCGCCATTTCGTCCGAGTGGACTGATCTTGTCTATAGGTGACCTTGCTACAATACGATAATGTAGCATCTCCATATTTGCACTGCTCGTTGGATATACAAGGGCTTTGAGGTATCCCCATAAATAGAAGTCCAGCGGATTGAGATCAGGCGACCGTGCAGGCCATCACCCAAATGGGTGGTTTTACAGTTTCGTGCACACTTTTGGCAAACGTTCATGATTTTCACCGAAAGTCATCCAGATGGCTGGATTTACAGTTTCGTGCATACAGTCAAACATCATTCAACCGCTGCTACAGGCGCTCATGCTCCTGCCAGAACCATTTCCCGTTGGTTGAATGATGTTGGACTGTATGCACGGAAGCCTGTCAAATGCATTCCACTATCTCTGCTCCATTGACGGAAGAGATAAGAGTGGTGTAACGAGCATCGTGCTTGGGGTGGAATTGGTCTACCCCTGCCTATCCATCGGTCATGGTGGATATAGTGAGCATCTCCCGAACACTGTGGATGAAATGTGCGGGAGAATAAACCACATTTTTGCTTAACATCTAGAACCACATTCTCAGTAATTCGGCAATATGCATTTCTTTATGTCCATTGTTTATACAGGGTGTTTCTAAAGTCGCGCAACCCACATTTCGGTTGATATTTTCCAAAACAAAAACAGAAAAAAAAGATAAATATAAGAAATTATCACTGTAAATAGTTTAATGTCTGCATAACATCATTAGAGCAAATGGTGAAAATGACAACCATTCTCTGATAAGACCTTTACTCGACGACAGGTATTTGCAGCCACACGATGCAGAATTTCGATGGGAATGGACGCAGTGACGTTGCGGATGTTGCCCTTTAAGGCGTCGATTGTCTTTGGATTGTTTTCGTATGCACATTCTTTGAGATAAGACCATAGACAGAAGTTAGGGGATTGAGATGGCCATAATCCATAGCTCACGTGAAATCAACCTATCACCAAACACTGATTCAAAGCCAACTGAATTTTTCGACTAAACCAAGTGTGGGTGATTTATTCGGCACATTTCGTGTTTCAAAATATTTGCCAAACGTTGAACGAACATTTTTATAAGAATTATTTTTCGAATAACACTCCACAATAAACACACGCTCCAGGTGGCTGAGGGCCATTTAAAAACTATGTAAACTGACTCTGTATTAGAGAGACCATATCCTCATCATATGATGTATCAATAGCGCGAAATTCAAAGTATCTATCTTTATATTTATGAGAGATATCAGCTGTTGTGCGACTTTGGAAGCACCCTGTATATAACTGTATTTATATATAGTTTTAAAACCTTTGAATATTTTTAATAAAGACAATCAAGTGTTGAAAACTAAATATACATATGCTTATTTATTTTAATATACATAAATTGTTAAAAAATTATTAAATTCGTTCTGCCTTATATTTTGTTTTTAATTCGTACTTATAAGAAGAGATTATATTAAAAATTTTGTTTCTTTTTAAAATGCTCACTTTAAAGCCAACGTCACTTTTAAATTGACACTATGCATTCACAATGACTGTAAGTACGAAAAAACAAATTCATAACAGAAGAAATTTTTCCGTTCACACGTTTTTTGACGCAACTGTAACGGATGACTGGCCACGCGACCTTTTTCCGTAATTAAAAAAAATAGTCTGCATTTAAAATGGAAATCTACAGGTCACATGATATTGGGGGTTAAAATGTTAACGACTATAAAATTATTTCAATCCCACTTTATTAGCCCGTTTAAGTGGAAAAAGTCTCAAGATAATTTCAAAAGCGACGGCCCTTTTCTTCTTGGATATTGACTCGGTCTCACTAAAACGTGGCTGGAGTAGGAAGATGAACAATTACAAAAGCAAAAAGTGTTTAAGAGATATCTGTTTCTCCACCTATGCAAGAAATATCGCTTATAATTTCAGAAATATATGCATATAAAGGGCGGCTCTTTATAAATAGTCCTTAATAATAAGATTCTTGTGTCCTCCTTTTTGCCAGCTTTTGATTTTTTCTGGTATAAAATTTCTTTTATTACTTATTCAGCCAGAGCAGAAATTGCTATTTGCACTTAATCTTTACGGTGGAAGAGTTTGGAAAAGACTCAATTCTAATAAGAAGTTCTAGGAAGTTCTTTAAAGTCAGTTGGGCATTTTTTTTTAAAAATTTAGCATTTGAGTATTCACTTTGAAAAATATCTGTCATTGACTATTAAATAGAATGTATTATAACCTTCACTGCCATTCTACTCTCCCGACTTGTTACATTGAAATTCAGCAATCACCGAAAATCGAATTTTCGATTGGCTGTTAAAGCCTGACTCTGAAAACCTCAACGTTCACCTTGAACGATGAGCATAATTTCTTCCTTCATTAAATCTTTCAGTACATTTAAATAAATTTGTTGCAATTTATCCTTTACTCAAAACTCACCCTTCTATAAATTTCAGAACTATTAGCTAGTATTTTAGCATTTAGAAAAAAATTTAAATATAAAAGTTTTTCTTTCAATAACCTTGTCGCAAAATAACCGGAGCACATCGAACACATAAGACATTCGCCAAAATACGATTTTACAATGAATTTTTTGTTCTTTCGCCTTTCCATCGTTATCGAACAACTATCGCCTTTGAGATTATTTTAAAAATTGTAAAAATTGGATTGCATTATCTTTTTGGCGCGAAAACCCTAAACAGAAAACTAATAAGAGAAGATCAATGAATAAATACATTTGCGTATGGAAAGCATCTGGTATTCAACCTATTATGGTGTATTATAATTTCATGCCATGAACAATAAAATTCAAAAAGTTGAAGAGGGTTGGATGATGTCGAATACAAGTCATTTATTTATTCATTCCCATCATCGCTTCAGTTTTATGCTCGAGAACGATTTTTTTTTATTATTCTTTAATCGTGAGAAATAATTTCCCAGTCTAAGATTGCCCGTTCCCGGGTGGAAAATTTCCTGTAACATTTAAGACATGTTTAAACACTCTTGAGCTGTCTGATACCTAATTTAATATATTAACACATACGTGAAAGAAAAGATAATAACTTTGAGAAATAAAAGGAAAAAAAAAAGTTATAGATGAATTAAAAAAAAAATTTTTTGGTTGTTATATAATGTATTTTTATCGCCTTTGAAGCCTCATTAACTACTCTCCTCCATGTATATTATTATCCCGAAACCAAGGTTATCATTCGTCTGTCTGGGTCAAAATATGATCAAAATAAATCGTCTCCTTTCCACGGAATCACCTGGAACCCGAAACGTCCCCAAAGATTAATTTCCCTTTCCATCTACAATTCCATTCACATCGTCTTACCTCCAATGCATTCTTGTCACAGAAGAAGGAGGAGGAGGAGAAGAAATTACATTTCGTTATTTTCATCTTCCCATTCACCAAAGTGACATTTTATACAGGAACAGGCAGAGGAAAAACTAATGGGATGGCAAATAAAACTTTATATTGGTTGTCAAGAATAGTTAAAAGGCATGTGCTGTTGAGAAATTTTCCAGACATACTCTTTGATTTTTATTATATAACTACAGATTTAACATAGCATACATGGTCGAAACATAGCATATTCTAGTTAACTTAATAGAATTAACAAAAATATTAGATGAATCACAACTAAAGAATAATGAAAAAACATTTTGAGTAATCAGGCCGAAGATGAGAATTCTTCTTAAGGTGAAACAATTCAACCATTGCAGCATATAATCATATTATTTAATTTTAATTTTGTAAATTAATTTTTAATTAAGATTCGTAAAAAATGTGTAAATTAAAAGTACAGTATAACGGTGAAGGATAAGCTTAACAATCCGAATTGAAAGAGAAAGCTTAACCATATAAGCGTTTCAATGCCGATCCATGTCGAAGAAAATATGCCCCACCCAAAATAAAAAAGGGCATAGAACATTATTCTCATGACTGTTTCCTGTGTATAAATGTTACTTTTATATCTGGAGAAGATTTCTCAGTATAAAATTTTATGAAGAGTAAAAGTAAGAGGAAATTGAGTATCCGATAGGAGTAACTTTCATATTCGTGATTTTAACCGATTCAAAGCATCTATCAATTATTATGTGCTTACTATTTAGAGTGGAAGACATTTAAAGTGCTTTTTTAATATGTCTGCTAAAGCGGATTTTATAATGGTAACTTCATAGGGAGTGGAGTTTTAAGTCCGCCGTATCACCTTCAACCCTTTCGGAATTGTGGGGACAAATCCCTGGGGCATAAGAGTCAATTTCTGAGCCATTAATATTCGGTGAAGTGGCCTTTGCACGTTAAAAACGCATAAAATAAAGAGTCAAAATTCCCGGATCTTCGAGTCCGACGATGCTATCTGACCACAGTCTGAAACAAAGCAAAGAATCAAAAACGCGGCCAATTGGAATTATCTTCTTCGGAGATAGATTCAACTAAAATGCTGTGAAGCCTGCAACATCTTTACATTAAATAACATAAATTTATAAAACTTTCCATTTTAATTAATTTTATTATAAAATAAGTCTCTAACGATTTCTGAAATGCAAGCATTACAAAGTCACTGAGTAGTCTACAATCAACGCTTGCTTCCAAATTTTCTAACCTCGAATAAGAAGAAACCTCCAGCTATCTGACTTCCTTAAAAAATATGATAAATGAATTGGGGAATGAAAAAAAAAGACTGTCCTTCCTTACACGTGGCAACAGACAGAGTGCCGCCGGAACCCGGTAAAATTGCCCAAGAAAAAAAATAAAAATAAGAAGAAAAAAAAAAAAAGAAAAGAAATATTCAAAGACACCTGGTAGTCAAACTGGACAACAACAACAACGTATCCAGCTGAAAGCAATCGAAACAAAAATCATGGCCATGATTGCAATTAAATAAGTGGAATAAATAAACAATGTAAGTGCATATTTTTTATTACTGAATTAATACAGAAACAGAAGTAGGGAATTAAACACTGTTGGTTGCTAATATTCAGTGGCCTTGGCCTTGGAAAAGATGGTCGCCTACATAGAAATCTCAAGAAATGATTACCAAGGAAAGGAATTTTGTTAGTTGTTCAAAAGCGGAACAACTTCTTAAAGTAACACTAGTCTACTTTAAATTTCATTTAATAATTTCCGTTGGCAGATATTTTGAAAATGCTGTTTAAAAGCCAAATAAACACATCTAATACTCATTTATCTACTAACGACTCGAATTTAATAAATAAACGAAAATTAAACGAATGTTCTTTAAAGAAAGTCTGTAACCAATTGCAAATTTTAAATCGTTGCGGATTAAAATACTACAATAATAAAATGCAACAACAATAATATATCAGAAGCAATTAACATTTTGCATTTAAAAAAGCAAATAAAACCAAGAAGCAAAACATTTTAATAAGGTTCTCGCGAAGTAAAATAAACAAAAACTGTTTACAAACCAACATTTAAAAACAAGTTTTTTTTGTTTTCTTTGTGTTTTTTACTAAGTTCTTAAAATGTGTCGGGCCTAAGAATTTGTATAAATTGAATATCAAATGAGACGTTTAAATCCAGAGAAAAATAGGAGAGGAGAGGGGGAGGTTAAGAAATGATCAAACCACTTTTATTTAATAGTCACGTGAGGTCCTGGTCCTCCCCCACAAACAGAACCACACCTGGTGAAACCAACCGACTGACCAAAAGCCCCGCCGGGATTGGAGCCTCCTTTTGCCGAAAAACCTGATCCTTTTCGGTTGGGTTCCGTCCCCGCCTTTTACGTAAATCGATTGAGCGCCAAAAGTTAATTAAAAGCCGCCTTTCGATCAGGGTCCATGACACCCGGGCCACACTGACCCTCTCCGTTCCTCCCTACTCCTTTGCCTTTCCCCAATAGTTCAACTAAACATTAGAGAGGAAAAAATTTCCCAGTCGAGCCTCTTAAAAAATAAAAAAGGATAATTTTTATGTAAATAAATTCTGGCATAGTAAAATGCATACCAACTGTTTACACGTGTAAACCCATCCGGACACAGAAATCGATTGGCAGCCTTAGGCAGCGAGCGCCTTCGTCCCCTCGAAAGAAGCCCATGAATTGATATATTTTGAAAGTCAGTGAGGCAGAAAGAGAACAAAGCAAACAATCTGTTGCAGATATTACTAAATTATTTAAGTTAACCCATAATACGTTCTAGTCATCTCGTTTCTACTAATTCGAAGAAATTAAGAAGACTCACATTTCTCAGTATTTAGTATCGTGAAAAGATGCACAAATTAATTCGTTAATTCTGTCTATTTGTTGAATGCTTAATGGGTCGTTTATTGCTTGCGTGCTTAAGTTGATAATATATTCTGGGGTCGGGGATTCGCTTCTGAATTCCCGAACACGAGCAAATATTTTTTAGGTCATTTGAATGCTGTTCGATATAAATCATAATTTGATGCATGAAAGCGATAGTTGTTATCAGCATTTTTTGGACTATCGGCAAAGCCTCAAGTGCCACAATGTGTTATTTCCAAATTATTAGTCACAGAGAAACCCTTTTGTAATGAACGTCCTCGAGATGACACATGAAAGAGTCGAGAAGGACTTCCAAGAAAGAGGCGTCTAAGGGTGATATTTAGCCATACTCTCACAGAGAAAGTAACACAGATTAGCTGAGCGCAGGAAAGACAAATGTGTCTGAATTTTATTTTAAGAATCTGAAGGATGACCAGAAAATGACCTTAAGCATTTGCAGATGCGAACGTATATGTAAGACATTAGCACGGGCTATTCGATCTGATGGTGTTGTCAAATCTAATAGCCACACTATTCAATACCACGGCAAACAGAAATCCCAACAAGAAAATCAAAAGGCGAGTAAGCCTTCAGTTTTGGAGATAATTCGAAATAAGATGGGATGAACTTCGACAGGATGAACCGGCGGGAAGGACATTGGAAAAATGGAGATAGGCATATGATCCAGTAATTTATAAGCGCAGATGCAAAATCTATGCAAATAAAGGAAATCATGTGGAGGAATATTTCAATATGCCACATTCCGGTAATATAGATTAGCGATGGAAGGATAATTGTAGGGAAGCATGGTCACTGTTAGAGCACGTCTCATTAAACTTGAAAGAGTCCACGAAAAACCCTGAAAAGTTGGTACAGCCGAGCTAAGACCTTGATGATCATATTGCTAAAAACAGAATTTGAAAAAGTTAATTCGTTTTCAAGTTATCCTGCAAACGGCGGACAGCTGGACGGTATATACCCAGCCTTCTTGCTTTAAAATAGTTTTGTAAAATTGTCTTTTCATATTATAGAATATGAAAGTCGCGTGCGGCGACCACCGAAGAACATTTCCTAAATGGTAACACAATGAGCCAAAACCGCTATTCCACAACAAAATACGTATCCAGGCGTAATAAATATTTTTTTGTGGAAAAGCGGTTTTGGCTCATTGTGTTACCATTGATGTTATTTTTCCACAGTTAAGGTAAATTGAGCAGACGACAGTTGATTTAGTTGACAATAAGCATGTCCCTCATTTATTGGTTATGCAAAGTAGGTTAGATATTTTTTTGGGCGAGTCAACATCTAGGTCATTTTGCGCCCTTTTACATGACTAATATTTTTAAACGATCCTAAAACGATTTACATGATTATTAACTTTAAGCATTCCTATGACAAGCACAAACGTCAATGCCCACGACGGGATTCGAACCCGCGGCCGGATGAATTATGCAATGAAAAATTTTTTCATATCAATGAACGAGCGACTAAGAAAATATAAAAGTCTAGTTCTCAGGATGGAAAAGCGAAGAGGCTCGAAAAACAATGGGAGAAACATCCAAAAGCTGTTGGAGAAAACGCTCAAGAAGTCGGTCGGAAGAATGATGTTTGAGAAATATTTCGAAACGACTTCATTTCAGGAGCCGCTCAGAAATGCATTCTATAATAGCAAATTTGCAGGATTGCTGTCGAGGAAAAATAGAGAAAGAAAAAGAACATTTTCTATGTGGCGTAAGCGTAAAAAGTGGACAAAGTGAACTGTTATTCCATACCTTCATTATAAATCGTTAAAACTTTTAGTAGCAGTGATTGCGCAATTGAAGGGCTCGACCTACGCAAAACTATCAGTCTACACAAGTCCAAGTTCTCGATCGTCTGGTGGCAGGACGTCAATCGAAGATGCAGCGGACGTTTTCGCTAGTGATTGTACGATTAGCGGAGCGCCTTCCAGAGAAGCTGGAAATTCCAACTTGACCATTGAATTTCTGGAAATTCCAACATCGAACTGAGCAGGAGCCTTAGTGCAGACACCCCCAGGACTGGCCACTCAGCGCTACGAGTGGACGTAAGTCATCTGGCTGAATGACCGGTCCTCAGCACTACGAGTCAGCGCGATGCGATATTAACTGTAAAGCATGAAATGTAGCGTTTGTTACTTGTGATTTCAGATAAAAACCTCAACAAAGCCACACTTTTGGAGACACCGAGTTTGCAGTATCTTTGCCACTAATATTTCCGACAATATCATTAACATCGAGATTCCTATTTGTAAATACAATAATTTCACTTTGTAATTTCAAAATGTTTATCTGTTTCGAATTCTTGTTCTAAATTAATATTCCAAGTCGGAATAAAAAAAATTGTTAAATCTTTTCATTCTTTACAAGCTCATGTACACATGACAGTTTGTTTATCCTGTTTGGTCTGACAAATTTTATTGAGGAAAAAAAGCGAAATGATAGGCGTTCAAAGTATAAACTTAAAAGAATAAAAACCGCATATCCTTAAAATAAAGTATTAAAGTTTCTATCTGTTAAATGTTCCAGTTTATACTTTTGTTTTTTTAATGTTACTGTTTGGATAGGCGATCGTTGTTATCATATTGGGTCTAGAAGAGCTGAATAAACAATGCAATTCAAAACAAATGACATCACTCAGTTTAAGTCATTAATATTTGGACTGATAAATACATCTCCTGCACACGCTTGGGTAATCGGAAGGAGGCAAAATGTTTGCGTATAGATTTATGGTAATGACATCAGGCATTAATTAAAAAAGATAAACATTTTAACACGTATACGCCATTTAAGAGCTAATTGAATGTCGAGGAAGATGTCCATTTATTAAGTCGTAACTCAGATAAAAATAATTAACTTACGAGAGGTCAAAGAAGATAATCATTTTAGCATAATCATTTTATCATATAATAATGCTATTCATTTCCTTGACTGTATTACTTGAATTTATTACTTCTTGTTATTGAACATAACTGTTTTTATGTAAGGTGCTCTGCTATTAATCCGATCAACTTACGAAATCCTTCTGACGTTGTCTTTTTTTTTTTTTTTGCTTTGTACTCTGAAGATGAAACAAAATAGCTTGTAAAAAAAAGTCCAACTGATACAAGTTGGTTTTCTTTGTCGCTAAGAAATCGAATCTTTTTCTTTTTGCTTTCTCTTCTCTAATTATGTTACTTGAAACTCGTGTTATTAAATTCTCCAAGAGACATTGCGCTACCATTCTTAAAAGTGATTTGAAGGACAACCTTTCTGCAGCATCAAATGAAGAAAACATAATAACGATTCAGGCGCTGCAACCTCGTTTTAGAAGAATGTAATTCAAATTGAAGTGATTATGTGAAGACGATCCCCTTCCACACCTCTATTTCTTGTCCGAGTCTTAAAAAAGAAGCTTCGTATGCACGATATTATGCTTTTTAATAATGTACACACAGCAATATAAAATACTTTTAATATTCGTGAAAATAGCATGGGTGAAGAGATTTTAGTAAGCATTGAATGTCTTTCAGATTAGAACCTCGGAAAAAAGGTGTTTGCCTGCCTAAGAAGACCCTTATCGATAAAATGCATCTAATTAACATTATATTTCTCAAACTCATTTGGGAAAACAGGTGATCGATTTTTGAACTCATCACAGAATCATTGCTGGTTATTAACCAGTCCTTAAACAACGATGTTTAGATAAATCTCAAAAGTCAATTGTCCATATAAATTACATAAAGGAATGGGCCACTCTGCACAAATCTAAGAAAGGTATTCTGTTTTAGAGCGAACGATTGTTTAAATCCATCAAAAATAGTTCTCCAGAAGTTCTGATAAAAAATTCTTGGTTGTGTGCTCTATTGAATCCATTTCTTTCAAGAAATTTAAATATCATTATGTAATATGCCACATTTTATAGGCCACGTTATGTGATTGAGTTAATCAATAATTTTTATTTTTATTGGAATGTTTAGTAATTGCTCTTAATGAAAAGTTCTGAAAGATTTCTGGTCTTTTGTCAAGTTTGCTTTTTAAATTCATAAAAGTAAGATACCGTCAATCTTTTCTAGTTGAACAGCAATTAACTCATTCAAATACTCTAATTCCTTTTGTAAATTTTCTCTAAATTTTGATTTCTCAAATATCGATTTGAAATTCATATTTCATGTAGAAATAGTCCATGCTTTGTATTTTAACGGTATTTCGAGGACCCTGATATTTAACCTCTGTATATTCATTTCAAATAATAGCATGCATATTCTTAACTCCGTATCTGGAACCATACCAGCTGCATACCCGAGATCTATTCAATCCACAATGCACACTTATAATTGATAATAATAATAAAGAAAAGCAAGTATTCAGATATAATGACGTATTGTTGTTTGCCTTTTTCTTAATTCTACGAAATATTTGTTGCCAGACGCCACTTTTAGATCGTTCGGGGAACTTGTACCTGCATTTCACTGAGGCGTGGGAGGAGACGGCGATATTGATTGGGTGGGGGCGGCGTAGACCAAATTGTAGACACGCATCTCTACCCCACCCACCCAGACTGCTATGCACAGTCAACTTGAGGCTAATTTTCAAGGAATCCATCAGTAGTAACAACAACAACAACAACATTATCAATAACGTCGCCTGGCGGCAAACAATTAACTGAGAGCCGACTTCCTCGCTCGCTTTCTCGCTTTTTCTCCCCCCCCCCTCTCTTTTCTTTTCCAAATCATTGAAGGATTCCCAGGAAATTGGCGTATATATAATAACAGACGCAACTGCCAATTTTTCGCTATATTCAAGGCTTAATAGCTAAAACCTACGCGGCCATTTGAATAAAGAAATAATTGTCTGTTTTCCCCAGAGAAAATTAATAACTTTACGAGCACTTAGTCAACGCTCATCTTGCTCTCTCTTTTAATAATATCAACATATTAAGAAGAAAAATGCGGGAACATTTTAAAGTTTGTCTTCACAGAACGGCTTCATTCAGGCGAAGCGCACTGCGAAAACAAGAATTGTTTATCAAGAAAGTTCTTAATAGATACAAACTAGAGCATAATGGCATTATTATATTCTACGAATAGAAATTCTACCAATAAAGCTATTCTTAATTTTTGAGTTTTTAATGATTATAAGCAAAAGGATTCAAGCTCTAATCAAAACTGAAGTTCCTCAAACCTATGTCTGTTTTTTTTTTTATTATTTACGAACATAAACTACAACCATGGTAAGTATTAGTGATGAAAAATTTGTAAACTTCAGGATTTTTAATTAAAAGTAGTTGTTTTATATTTGAACTATATTTTAGCAAGTATTCTGACGTTTAAAAGCAATGAATTAAAAATTCTATTTTGTCATGATGCCGTCTGATAACCAAGATCGATATTCACTTTGTAAAGTTCTATTCTGGCTAGTAGAATTTTTTTCCTACAAGATTTTGAGTTCAATAAATAAGCAATCCATTTATTTTTTTAACCTTAAGCGAACTGTCACTTCATCTTGGCTTGAGCGGGACAATGCGTAAGCCGATCACAGCAGTAGGTATTGTTTTATAATTTTTGGTTGAAATCACCATGCTTCATTTCCCGCAATGATTCCATCGATGAAACGGTGCCCTTTCTTTTGATACTGGAGCAAATCTTCCAAAATCCAAGTTGTGCAGAACTGTGCGCAACTCTTCTTGCATTGCCGAGGATTCCGGCACACTCTGAATGAGGATTCAACTCTGTTGGCAAGTGTTTTCATGAGACTTTTCTGTCTTCCCGAATGAAACTGTCAATTTTCACGGTGGAAACGAAGGTAGAGCTCTCACACAATAAGGTGAAATGGAAGAGTTCACTTTATCGCGCTCAATAGGTAGGACGTCATAGAGATAATATACTTTATACCCTCATGCGCTATCTGTGAGCTGCTTTTTATCACTCAAGCCTGTTCGCAATGGCTCGTTGCAGCCTATTGTTGAAGTGTCAGGATTTAAGAAAATGAGAACATTTTAAAAAAATTTTCCCTACCTATCCCTACCTATTGAGCGCGATAAAATGAACTCTTCCATTTCACCTTACAGTGTGAGAACTCTAATCGCACGGTTTGCTTGCCCTGGCTTAGAATCACCAGTTAATGATGACCACTCGTCCCGAAACCGCTTACTCCAGTTTTCGTACACCTTACTGATGCGGCGATGGGTTTCTGTTTATTGACACCTTCCGCGGTTAAAAAACGGATTTAACGTTGTTTTCAATGTTTCTTGATTCAACCATGACTATTAGAATGGCAATTAGCATGACGTCCTCAAGAAAGACCGCTGTCTTTCAAGGCATATTATCGTGAAGAACGTAATGGCAGTGCCATCTTTCAGGGCATATTAAACACAGTGGTACACCTATTTTTCATCTCGAAGATAGCGCACTCAGAGCTCTGGCTCGTTTTCGTTTACATGATTCTTATACTATCCATTTAAACATGGCTTTTTGCATCATAGGCTACGGATTTCATGACAGGGACATGCTGATATCTTTTAGCATAAAAATGAAAAGTCTATCATATCCTTAGAATAAAAGTGCCTTTATTCAATTTAAGTGTAGGAGCCTAAGTTAGAAAAACATAGCTGTATTTTCCCATTTTACAAGTACCTATACGTTCTTGCGATACAGTAATAAAATACAACGTGTTGCATAATCCTTCCGGGATTTCAAAGCTCAATAGTTCATAGGTCCCGTAACGAAAGAATAGCAAGTCAGTGAACAAAATAAATGTGCAAAATTTTACCGACTTACAAATGTTCTCTATGTCCTCCCATCGTGATTCCAAAAAAGTCAATCCTGTTATTTAACTCATGCCGCACTCGTTCCAACATTTCAGCTTCAATAGCAGCTGACGAAGCTATGGTGAATGACGCACATAAACCTTTTTTTACATAACCCCAAAGGAAAAAAGTCTCATGGAATGAGGCCAGATGGCCGGGAAGGCCGGGCAAGAAGATCTGAGTCTTCATCAGACTTGGTAATCCAAAGCAGAGGTAAACCGCAACCATGAATGCCATGGTATTTATAACAAATAAAACTCATAAGTTTCTTTCAATCGTTGGTATGCTGTTATCTCTTGTACGTGGTTTTGCTATAGCATGGTTAGGCTTCGAAATATCGGAGGAACTTAAGCAACCCATGCCATATTTTTTTTCAGTTAATGTAAAGGAATGCTAACAAAACAAAGATAATGTGCTTAGGTTAATGATGACAAGAATTTAACCTTCATGTTCATAGAATAGTAACTAATACATAACCTTAAAATGTTGGAACAATTTTTCGTGGATGATGGAATTATGGACATTATGGTGTTTCAACTGTATAAGGCACCACTCTATTTTGCCACAAGTCTTCGCGGCTACCTGAATCACGCTTTCCCATAAATGGTTTGGTCGAGGTTCGTCAAGACGTTGAGCTCCCGGTCACCAGACCTAAACCTCTTAGATTTTTTTTGTCTGGTGATTTATCATGTCTAAATTTACCAGGTCCACGACACTGAACAACAGAAACAATGAATATCTGCCGCATTTTCTGAAATTACACCATCTATGTTGAAGCTAGTTTTTCTGACCGTGGAGGATCTGGGGGTTATGTCTAGACGTGAAAAGCGGTCATGAAGATTATTGAATATGTATCCTATTGTGTGATTTGTTACGAGGCTATCGTTTATTTTGCAATAAAACTTGTTTTTGCCGTAGATACTTTTTAATCACCTGGTGTAGTACGAGCATCTCAACAATCAATTATTTTTTATCAATTTATAATGAAAAAATCTGACGAATATATAAATACGTCAGTCGATTCGCTCGCTTCTGCTCCGTTAAACGACAGCGGTATTGTTGCCACTTTAAAATTCATAATGGCAGCGACATTGGAAGTCCTGTGACGTTTCCAGAAAATATTCTTTAGTATATTCGATAAGTTATATTATCGCCTTAATGTTAGGAATCTAAAAATATAACTTTATTCAGTCGCCAAACAACCTCGCCTTGAGTGTAAGTTCTTAAAAATACACTGCAGTGCCAAAAGTCATGGGATGCCTATTCAAAATCGTGTAAGACCTCGTTTTGCCCGGCGACGTGCAGCAACACGACATAACATGGACTCTCTGAAGAAGTCCTCTGAAGTCAGCCATGCAGTCTCGACAGCCGCTCATAACTGCGTAAGTGTTGCAGGTGCAGGCTCGTGTGCACGAATGAATCGTTCGATAATATCCCAAATAAGTGCAATGGGATTAATATCTGGTGATCTAGATAGCCATTTCATTCGTCGGAATTGTTCAGAATGCTCCTCAAATCAATCGCGAATAATATTGGCCCTGTGACATGGCGCATTCTCCTCCTGGAACATCCCATCGTTGTTAGAGTACATAAAGGCCATGAAGAGCTGCAAATTCTCACCAAGCAGCTAGATATATGATTCCCAGTTAATGGTAGGTTCAATTAATCAGAGTTCAATTTAAACTCTGCTCTGTAAACACACACTACACCAAGACGGAGCCATCACTAGCTTGAACAATGCCTTCCTGACAACTTGGGTCCATAGCCTCTTGGGGTGTGCGCCACACTTGACCCTACCATCGGCTTGTACCGACTTGAATCATCACTCATGGGACCAAGCTATATGTTTCCAGTCATCTAAGGTCAAATGAATACGAGCACAGGCGAGGCGAAGCCTCCGATGGCGTACTATGAGTAAAGCAACTCTTGTCGGTCTTCTGCTGCCATAGACCATCAGTTCCAAATTTCACTGCACTGACTTCAAAGACATTATTCTAGTACTCCCTTCTTTGAATATTAATTGACATAGAGACGTATGTCTGTTAGATTAAGGATCTCTGGTTACGAAGGACCAATCTGCTGAGATGTCGCTGGACACGAGTATTTAGGAGCCGTGGTCGGCTAGGTAATGCCTGAAGTGAGGTATTCTCTGTACACCCTTGACACTGTGGATCGAGGAATGTTGAATGCCCGCACCACTTCAGAAATGGAATGTTCCATGCATCTAGCTCTAACTATCATTCCGCGTTCACACTCTGTTATTCTCATCGTATAGCCATTACAATCGTTACAAGACATTTCAGACGACTGCTGATAATCGAATTGACACCACTGAAAACTCTGCCTTATATACCTTTGACGCGATGCAAGCGACACCTGAAAATTTGCATAAGACGTTCCCATGACTTTTGGCACTTCAGTGTATATCCAATTTGATGACCCTGTCCTTTTATTCACTTAGTGTTTCTTTGATGATTTTATCCATTTATACACTCGGAATTAACTCCCTTTTCAGGTTGGGGGTCTTTGGATCTAGCAAATGAGCATTTTACTCCATTTATTTGATTCTGCCACATTTTCCTTTGACAGTTCAAAATGAGCAATTATACATCAACTTTTGTTTTACTTTAGAAATCGCAGTTTAATATTAAAGTTGCTAGAGAAAATTTTATATGAAAATCAAGCGGCGATTTCTAAAGTAAAACAAAATGAAAATATCGCAATTAAATTCGGTCATTCAGAGGCAAACGAATAGTTTTCTGTCTAGACACAACAACGTTCAGATGAGCATCGATATCAGGAGCGAAATACAATACAGCTGACTGTGAATATAATTTGAAAGGCCGTACTGAACGCCGTATTGATTGAGTTATTATTTAACCAATTGGAAGTTATAATTTAATTTTTTGAGATTGTTCTGTTTACCTACAAGTGTAATTATCATGGACAAGGCCGGCTACCTCTGCTAGTCTTAACTAAGTTACTCGTTTATAAACTGAAATAAATGCAATTAACAATTATTCATACACGATTGATTTTTTCTTTATTCAATTTGGCAAATCTTAGCCAATTATTACGAGCAGCGGGCTAATTTTAGAATTGTAATTAATTCCTCTGTATTATATCTGCATTCTTCGTCGTCTACCGTGATGGACGATAAACTTCATTGTTAATGACAGCTATTGGGGTCAAACCAAGAAGGATCGTAGCGTGTTAATGAAACTGACGAACATAAGCGAGGCTAAACGGATGTTAACAGAAGTCACATTTATTCCACTCAGTAGTTCTCTTTAGAAACTTTTAAAGAGTGGTAGGCTATACATGGATTTCTCTCGATCGTCAGCTGGAGGAGATTCTAAGATGACGTCAGAGGGGAAGTAGGATGGGGCGTGGAAGGGGAGTTTGGTAGAAACTTCCACCTTTTACTAACGCTCCTGGAATTTAGGTCAAAAGAAAAATCAAAATGCAAAGTACGTCAAGTCTGCTCGATTGGAGAGGCAAAGGGTAGTTGAAAGCAGCCCGATGTAACTTTGATTGCTACTAATCGTCTGGGGAAGGAGGGCCATTCAAAAAGAGAACGGCTTCCGCGTTCTAATTAATGCTTATCAGTTTCAAAAAAGTTCAAGAGCAAAGCCAGTATGTGACACGATTTTTTCATGAGGAAAAGAACAGGAAGTTTCCGAGACGGGCTTTCCTCTCCCGCCCACAAGAAAAGTAAATAAATAAATAGCAAAAAAAAAAAAAAATGTTACCTGTTCTTCCTAATTGAGTCTCCAGTCTACTTTGGAAACCTTGCCTTGAAAGAAAAGCGTTTCATGCATTTCATCCTTTTTCCTTTTTAAAAGAATATTGAAAAGTAGCCTAATTTCCTATTTAGATTTACGAAAATATGAATTTTTTCAACCCCTTATTAATACAACGTAAAATATCCAGAATTACAAAATACAAACTTATAATCTTTTTTTAGACCATGTGAGCAAGCCCCCCCCCCCCCATAGGAAAGTAGTTAATGCCTGCTCCACCTTGATATTGAAGAAACATTTAATATCTACTCCATCTTAAAAATAATTCTAAAAAAATTTGATGGTATTTTAGGAATAAAATCCTGTTCTCATTACTTCACAGACAGTCTTCAAATTCCAAGAAAAATGCACTTTTATGTGTTTATAATACATTGGTGTCTATATATTAATGGATTTGCAGAATGAGACCCTTCCGCATATCCGATCTCCACCTAACTTGGTAAGGCCATTCTATACACAGATTAAAAACACAAAAACTCTGATTTTATAAACACCATTCCATCACTAAATGCATATTAAATACACACGTGGCAGTACCACTGGTGATATAGGTCATAGTTCACGTGCCATAAAGAACGTGTTTTTAACTTTCATTAGCAATTGACATTCGATAATTGTTGCTAATGGCTCATCGTGTCCATTTAGAGAGTGAAATGAATGATGAATAATTAAATGACTGGAAGCAGGCTAATTCCAGGTTGAAGTGTCTCGGCGCTGAACGTGTCATTTCAAGACTGTGGATACGGCTCCGAGAGGATGGAAACACCCGCAGACACTTTAGTCAGGGTCGTCCAAGGGTCACCACACCCAGACAAGGCCGCTAGCTTGCTCTATATGCCCATAGGAACAGGCGAAGCACAGCCAGGGACATTGTCAGATAGTTGTCAGCAGCGACTGGGGTTAATGTTTCCAGGCAAACAGTATAGAGGAAACTCCAAGAAACAAGTTGGCCTCTATGCTCGACGAGCGATGAGGTGCGTCCTGTTGACCCAGGGACATCTTAGGGAAGGGTTAGATTGGTGCAGCATGGACACAAGAACAGTGGAGTCAGGTGATGTTCTCGGAAGAGTCCCTGTGCAGCCTGGATTCTGATTCTCGACGTGTTTGCATCTGGATAGAGCGTGGGTATACGGTCCAGGCCCGCTAACAGCATTGAACATGACCGTTATGGCGGTGGTGTAATGGTGCGGGCGGGCATCATGATGGGTTCCGTGTTCACCGCTAAAACTCTCGACAGAGAGGCCATAACAGGCCAGATGTACCGGGATAGCGTTCTGCGACAACATGTTCGTCTCTTCAACATAGGTCCAGATTTCCTCTACATGGACGATACTGCCCGTCCGCATACAAGATAACTACCTGGCACATGAGGACATCCGGCGGAGGGATTGACCAGCACGCACAGTCCCCGGACCTAAACCCCATGAGCATGGGACGCTCTTGGAAGACGTTTGCGGCACGAGTACCACCTCTGCAAACACTGCAGAAACCGCGAACGTCATTGATCCAGGAATGGGACGCCATCCCCCAATCATTGTTGAAACCCTGGTTTTGAGCATGCAGCCACGTTGTGCTGCGTGTGTTTCTGTGCGGGGGGATCACACAGCGTACAAAACGTCGCCTACAGTTTACAAAATAGAAGCAGGATTGTACAAGTTTTTGTGTCAGGGGATGTCCAGACACTTTTTATGTTGTTCCATCCGCAGCGGTGCTGAATAGGACACTTTGCATCCAAAATTATTAGGGATCTAGCTCTTCCGGTGAAATGCAAAGCTGTTTCCGAGAATATGAAATATACCAAAAAAATGTCTAAACCACCTTTTACAGCTTTGCATACAGAGAAACGTTTACAGTGGGCCAATCTATGTGTTAGTTTACATGACCTAGAGAACAGCCTTACCAAGTTTTTTGGATAACCTCCAAAACCTTCATTATTCCCAATAATAATTTATTGAGTAAACGGTTATCTTTAATTTCTAGTAAATCTGAATTGCCGAGAGGTGACATCACTAATTCCCATAATATAAAGTTCTATATATACAAGGTGTTGCAGATAACTACGGTGCAGTATAACGGGAAGCCTACCCGCTCGATTGCAGGGGCGAGATTAAGTACTACAAACGAAGGAAGCAAGAACGACAAAAACATGACAGTTTTGACGTTCACCCCCCTCCCCGACTGTGGAAACTCCTGACTGCTGCATGCCAACTTCATCTCCCTCCATTCTGCCAATCGACCGAGCCGGCCCCTGCAATCGAGCAGGTAGACTTCCCGTTTTACTGCCCTGTAGTTATCTGCAACACCCTGTACACAGAGCTTTACCATAACAAGGTCTGTATTACAAATGGTGGGCGCATAGCCGCTTCAGGAAATAAAGAAAGCCTAGAATGAAAATTTGCAAGTTACTGTAGAATGGCTTTATGAAATGGAGATTTCTGTGTACTGTCCTTCTTGCAGTACATAGCGGGAAAGAAATCACACAGAATTCCGACCAATTTCGCCTTTTATTCCTGGCTTTATCAATAATACTGTGGAATGGAACAACCAAAAAGGGAAAACATCTAATCCACAAAGAATAAAATTGAAATACCGGATACGCATTTCGTATACCAGGTACCCATCTTCAGCGAAAAGACAATAGTGAAAAGAAAAAAGAAAGAAGAAAGTAAAATTTAAGTTTAATATTTTTACTTGTTTTTCTTTTGTATTTTATTTCATTTCATTATCTTTACTATCTAATTTTAGGATTCAGTTTACTTCCCCTCCCTCTTTGGTTCATTGTTTTAACCTTGTCCACGAGTCCCACGGGTGAGATTGCGGCTAGGTGGCCGAGAGAGCTAGGGCGTAGGCTTTTTAGTTCTTGAGTCCACCTGGTCGTGGGTTTGAATCCCGCCGTGGGCATGTGTTTGTCCCGGGCTGCGTACAGATATAACTTGTGTAAAAAGCACAAAAAGACTTTAGTAATCGACGCCAAAGCAAAAAATCTAATAAACCAAACCAAACCACGGGTGAGATTGATGAGGGTTGTCGCCTTCTCTGATGCCTTTTATTAATCGCCACGAATCGTTAGGTAGCGCTATCGTCACCAGAGACGCTAATTGATTGTCTCTGATCGTCACGCAGCCATTGATCTAATTTTAATACTGGAGTCTTCCATTTCCAGTTCTTTAAGCGCAAACTCACTGAAAAGTAATTAACATCCCTTTCGCTTAACCAATAGGAGATATTCTTGGCAATCTCAGCCCCCCCCCCTAATCTACATATTCTCTAGCTTTAAGATTTTACTTTCTTCTTTCTTTTTTCTTTTAACTTTCCGCTGAAGATGGGTACCTGGTACCGGAAAAACGTATCGGGTATTTCAATTTTATTCCTTGTGGATTAGAGGTTTCCTTTTTTGGTTTAACCACGTTAAAAAAATAAATGCCGCATGCATAAACATGGTGCTTCTTAGAACAATTAATTTTCATCAGTAATATTAATTATACCTTCCAGTTAATTTTTTTTCATTTTAATTTCAGTTGATATTTGGATTAGTACTAAAGCATTTTACCTCAAGAACTTAAAATAATAAAAAAAAATAATAATCGAAGCAACATGTTCATAATAAATCCACGGATTAACAACAATTTGGTATATGTGTATTTTAGTATACCAAGGCTCATACTAATTCAGGATTCGTTAGTAAAATAAATAAAGATAAAAACTTAAAAAAATGTTAACGTACTAGCAACATATATTTTTAGTATAATTTCTTATGCAAATTCCGAGTTATCCGTTGCTAAAAACTTGGTTATCCGGATCGCTACACAGAAAAATGACATCTAAAGAACGCTACACTGTACGACTTGGGCTTAAGATGTCAGCTTTCAGAGTAGCGGCCCGGATAACCAACTTTTTAGCGACGGATAACTCGGGATTTGCATAAGAAATTATGGTGAGGGTATATGCTGCTAGTGCGTTAACATTTCGTTAAGTTTTATCTTTATTTTCCGTAAGTATTAACGAATCCTGAATTAGTATGAGCCTTGGCATACTAAAATATACATATATCGAAAATTTTAAGCTTTGTTAATTTTAACGATTAGAAGCTATGCGTGCAAGTCAGCCTAAGGAAGAAAAAATGATGTTCTGAGTATTAAGAGGGGAGGGGGGGGGTGATGCGTTTATTATAGCCACTATAGCATCACGTGCCTATACGTATACGTGACAAACGTCTCATTCATAGGAACTGCATCGATCTGCTTCCGTCTAATCAAATGCCATGCGGAATCGACAAAGAGGTCAGCCGCACAACAAACGAGTCCAACGGAAACGCACCAGTTCCGTGAATTTACGTCATCCTCTGATGTCACAATCGCACGTTACAGCATCGATGATGGTGCGGCGGATGTTTCCAGTGAAAGTCCCTCGTTGATAAGAGAAACAAAACATAGAATTTGACAAGTTACTATATGACGTCGATAGTTACTTACAACAAATAAAACAAAAAATAAAGGAAAGCTTTCAGATATTATATACAAATAATTTTCTACAAAAAATATGTATCTTTTTTCAAATTTGAAATTCTTCGAATAAAAAAGCAAACTATCCCTCTATGTTTCTCAGAAATAAAGTCTGCATTTGATAGAGAGAAAAAAAATTTAAAAATTATGATAACCACTCTTTTTTTTAACCTTTCTCTTTTATGTGTAGAGATAAAGAGTCCATTAAAGAAAACGATTTCTTTATATTTTTTGTCTTAGCGCTGACATTTCAATTCGATTGAAATTGACATGTTTATACTCTACGTAGAGTTTTAAACCAACTGTTTAATAAACTTCAGAATCGATATGAAAAGGTAATGACGGCGGCATTATAATTATTAAAACAACTATTTTTATATATTCTTGTTCATCTTTTAAAATTTTCTTTAATAAAAAAAAAATTAAACGAACAAATGGATTATTTATTAATGCCAGATATCAATGTTAAGGTATTCCTTCTTAATCCAAATTGGTGCGTTTCTCCTAAACTGTTATACTTCGAGCTATACCAAGCAGTAAAAAGAACTCGGGCTTTTCCACATTTAACAACTTGTCTTCTTTTCCACCCCACCTGTTACAATTGTAGGCGTGGAAAGGCAATACTTTTGGAAACCTGAGGCGACAAAACAGCGATCTATTCGAAGTCTCCTGACCTTTTCCCTGCTGAGGAATGGTCGCGTTTCTGACCGAGAAACGCGCATCGCGACCCGAAATCCGTCTTGTCTTCCTTCCTTTTTGGTGTTTTGACTTCTCTTCCCCCTTCTGGAAGATTTAGGTCAAAATCACATTGAGGTTAAGGTTGATTCGACTCCACCTGATGAGTTCCGCTCTGCTGCCTCATCACCATTCGGAAAACACTGCTACCTCCTCACCCATTCACCCGTTTCATTGAAAACGAGAGATCCATAACTACACTTGTAAGTAAATAAAACGCCCCTTCTTCTCCGATGTCATTTTGCTCATTGTGCTAATTACATAATTGTACATGCAATTGATTATTTCTTTACTCTGTTGCCCTTTCTTTTCACCCGTTGCCCTGTAAATTGGAAACGTTCAAATATACGCTTGACTACATTTTAATTTTCAACCATATCTTCAACTAAGTAAACATTTTTGCTTATTTTAATTTTTTTTAGAAGATGATTCAATTTTATCATTGCATAATAAGGACCTTTAAACCAAACTGACCTTAATCCCTCTCAGAAATTCAAGATTTTTATGGACATACAAACCATACTTAGTATGACCAAACTACCAATCGAAAGTTGTCTTCATAAAAGCATTGCAAATATTTCTCCAATTTATTTTAACGCAACTTGTTCTATTTCCTATGCAATAAAAACAGAGAATTTTGTGGGGGGTTTTTTTGTTTTTGTTTTTTTGTTTTTTACTTTTTAATGAGAGATTATCGGTAGAAATGATATCATGAAACTCCTGACGAATCGTATTTACCAATAAAATATTTTATTTATGAAAATTACGAAATACATACAGGAGAAAATAAAATCAGAATACATATTTTATTTTACTTTTATTGTCTCATTTAAGCCAGTTATTGAATAATAAATTTACCGATCTCTAACCAATTTTATAAGTCGACTACAACATGTCAATATTTTTTCAGATAGCTTATAGATGGGATATGAATGTTCCAAGAATGCTCTGATCGACTTACCGGTCGATGTAACTAAATAAGCCGACTGGATTAATAAGATGCTAATTACATTTAATAGGGACAATTAAACGAAAGAGGATACGAGGTGAAATCTGTGCAAAAAAAATTTAAATATGTTTTTGTCTTTTTGGCTCGACAGAAGCGCCTCTTTGAACAAATATTCAAGCACCCTTCGCAACGAGGCTGCAGAAGAAATGAACTTAGTGAAGAGTGGATGAGTGGGTTACTTAAGAGCGAGAATGAAGGGGGTAGAAGATAATGAAGAGGGAAGTTGAAAATAGAAAATCAAACAAATCCAACTCAACATCCTTTAAAGGACCAAAAAGAAAAAAAGGAGCTGGAACCAATAGGACGATTCGGGAGGAGGACAAGCGTTTGTTTGACGGACTCTTCTTTCAGGTAGTTGTTCAAATGGTTGGGGCAGAAAAGAAAAGGAAAGGTGTCGGAAGGGGTCCATTAAAATGACAAGATGTTGAAGAAAAAAAAAAAACAAACAAACCCTTTCACTTCTTTCTTCTTACCCCTACATGTCTATAATGAACCTGTTGAAATATCTAGGAAGGAGATAGTTTTTCATTGCTTATTTGAAATAAAATGGCCAATAAGAAAATGTATATAAAGTATAATAAACTCAATTATGAGACAATTTAAAAGGTTTTAATTGCACAACTTATTCCTTCCCAATTTCTTATCCGAAAACCCTTTGTATTGAAGATTCCATTACGTTAGCTTTGTCATGATTACGTAAATGATTTCATATTGATTCCGTTTACAATTTTCATAAATACCAGGAATAACATTGTTTTCGTCGTTTTAATTCTTGCAAATCATTTGAATTAATGACAGCTGTTGCATCAACTCAGATTACTTTTCAGATGCGCTCACAAGAAAAATTGCATTTGGCTTTCATTCTCTTTAGTATTGCGCATAAACCTTTATTTTTAACATTCTTGATATAAATCAACGATACTATAAATAAATTTTCCAGTGAAAGTTACGTTGGTGGACTTTATACAAAATTACCTTTCCATCCTATTATCGATGCAAGGTTACTTTCTGCAAAACGATCACGTCAGATAAAGAGCAATAGGAAAATGATTGAAGACTTTGCTTCGCTTTTACAGGAAAAAAAGAACACGATGGAACGATTTATTCTTTCTATAACTACGTATATCGCTATTTTGTTGTTATTTTAAGAATTTATTGAAACCGAGTCTATATTTCATTTTATGTTTGAGATTCCTAGAGTTGATGTAACCCTTTACGAAGTAAATATTTACCGTATATAAATCTTCTATATAAAATATATATGCATTTTGTTTATTTATTACAAAACACACGACATATGACGATGCTGATGAAATAAGTAAATCAAACCATATTTAAAACAACATATAGAATTTGTAGAACCTAATGCTGTAGTCACATTTGTATGTTTTTCATTCAATGTTTTTCATTAAAGATGTTTTTCATCAAAAAATATTCAAATTGAAGATTTGGGCAACTCGTTTCAATTTTTATTAAAATTGGCCTATGAAGAAAATGCTTAAATGTTCTTTTAGTATTCAAAACGAATAATAAATGAACGCCAGGTGGTCATTATCTGCCACTCGATCGACATGAAGACAGAGAGAGAGAGAGAAAAAAAATAGACGATAAAAAAATGAAGGAAAAAAAGAAAATACCCTTCTACGCTTAATAAATTTCATCAATTTGGAAATTTAAAAAAAAAAGTGTATTTGCATTCGCTCCTTTCATCTTATTTTCTTTGTGCTGCTTTTTACTTTTTGGAGACAAGGCAACCCGTTTTCGGAAGCCCCATCGCTCTCGATCAAAGTGACGGAACTGCGGCGTCGTCTGCTGGCACTCAGAGCCCGAGTGAATGAAACCGTATCACGTGACCCTTCTTGGCCAATCATATACAACACTCATTCTCAAACACAAAGGACCGACTCTGGTTATATCAAAGCGACGTTGGATGGTGAAGGTTGAATAGGTATCTTATTAGAATGTGGTTTAAAAAAATTTATTAAAATTAATAAGAAACGAATAAGCATAGCGTCGAATTACAAAGAGAAAAAAATCGACTTTGCGTAATATCGTTAAAAAAATGGAATCCAAATTGTCTTAACATTTCTTTGTTCACCTAAAATTGTAAAATAATTCATGTATCGAATAATTTAATAATTCAGAACAATCAATAATTGATAGCAACAAATTGAAGACTTTTGATAATCATTTGATATAACGCTTTAAACATCTTAAAATTATAGAAGCAACTTTTCGGTTCACTAGAATTGTGTAATGAAATACAAACTGTTTAGCAAAAAATTTCTCCTTTATTTTTAATATTTCATAATAAGAATTATTAATATTATTATTATTATTATAAATAAAAGATAAAATATTTTCGGACCATCACAAAAAATGCTGATTTAAAAAAATGAAAATAAAAATCGCTTTTACATTCAGGCATCACCTGTAATACTTTCACATTCTTCTGCTTTATTTGTTTATTTTTTTTTAATTATATTTAAAAAATCCCAAGTTAATTTTTTCTTCGTCTTGTAGTGTTGCTTCATTGGACATTATCCGGGTTCAATGGCTTTTCAAGAAGATTTTTTCCTCCCCTTTCTCCAGTGTTGGGTCCCTCGAAACCTGTCGTTGTCTCCTTTTTCTACTTGTTTATTGTTGGTAGTCTTCCCCTCGACGAGGAAGTGATTTCGTCCCTTAGATAAATTCATCGTCGCCTCTTATTCATCCATCCATCTATCATATAAGTCCATCTATGCATGTACATGTGGCTCGTTGAGATATTTCACGTCATCGCTCGTTCTCATATCATAATGAAATGGATCAATTGAAACGGGGAAACCATTACGAATGTATAGGGTTTAAAGCAATCGGTGAAGAGTCACCAAATTTCAAAAATAGCTTGACTACAAGCTTGACTACGCCACCGAGAGACAAGGCATTTTTTTGTAATTTAAATTAACTTTTAAAGACTATTTTTGTTTTCTTATTTCATAAAAAATATCAACAGAAATTTACTTAATGAGTGTCAGAATGACCACAAATTCATAGCTGATGAGATTCTATTAAAAAATATAGTCAGTTTTCCTTGTTTATTAGCACATTTTTAAACATTTTTCCTCTGTTTTCCTCTCGTTTAAATTCTTAGAACCAATTATCTTTACCGGTTGATGATCCAAAAACCTAAATGATACAATTAGTTTTATGGATGATTTAAATAACTTCAGTCTGCCATAAATTATCATAAATTATTCACAATGCATTTGGTGAAATTTCAGAGGAAAGCAAGCCTATATAATATGTTAACAGAATTACTCAAGAATTTTCAATGAGAATTTATTATACACTGTGCCTCAGATGTTTAAATCATTGTTTGTTTTAAATATTCATTCGGTGCAATTGTTTTAAATAATATTATATATTAAAAATTTATGAACTAACACGGATAATCACCTCAAACTGACTGTTTTCTCAATTTTCTATTTAAATAATCTTGGAAATAATTTTTTCGAAATTTTCCTTTTCGAAATTAAAATATTAACATTGCATTTTTCTTTACAGAAAAAAACAAAATTAAATGTGAAAAAAGAAAAATGTCCACAGCATCGGTTTCACTTTCGCCGTCTATCGGTTGAGTGTCCGACTGCGACCTTTTAACCCCTCGGCCAAATTGTATTTAACCCCTCCCTTACGACCTCCCCTCCCTATACCTTCCCTTTCTCCAAAACTAATCAGGAAGAAAAAGTTTCACTTAATGAAATAACCGATTACCAAAGTTCAAACTTCTTTTCTTGTTATTATTATTTTAATTAAGCAAAAAAATACATTTAAAATTTTGAAAAAAAAGGGGAAAGAAACCTTCCACTGATAACTAGCCCAAAACAAAGAAAAAAGAAAAAAAAAAGAAAAAAAAAAACAGGAAGAAAATTCTCTAGAACAAAAAACAATAATAGTGAAGAAATAAAAAAAAATTATGCTGGGTCGAATTTTTTTAACCCCCTCATTTCACTTTTTCAACTCCTACTACAAGAAACTTTTTTTTTCTTTTTATTTTTTTTTAACTTAAAAAAAGTATACGCATTCCGTTCTGGAGAAGAATTTCGGCTTTTTTTTAATACATATTCTAGATAGAGGGAGGGGAAATAATTTTTTGTTTACATTAAAATAAAAATAAAGCCCTGCCCATCTCGAAAAAAAATTGCACAAAAAAGAGAAGAACCCGGTTGCATTTCTTCCGTGATGGCTCTCTTGTATAAAAACTTTCCCCTCAAAGCTAATAAAATCAAACAAAAAATAATTTCAAGGAAAAAATGGGAAATAACCAGAGCCCTGACATTGAAATTTTTCCCCCTCCACCCATCTCTTTTAAGAACTTCGCTCTTAATTTTTCTTCCTTATCTGGAAATACTGTTTTTACTCAAGAGAGAGCTCGTCAATTACCAAAGCGAGTGGAATTTTACAGAAAAGAAATCCTTTCGACACAAAATTCCACTTCGCGAAATGGAAAACTCTCTGTTCAACAGAACCTGATAAATCTATCTCGGTTATTTGACAAACTTAATAAATTTCTGCGATATTTAATAATAATAATAATAATAATAATAATAATAATAATAATAATAATATGTACTCTCTCTAATGAGGATCGCCCCCAAAGGGGTTAATGGAAAAAAAAAACTAACAACAAACAACAACGAGATTTTAAATACTTAATAGGTTAAAAATTACATTTCTCACAAGAGCAATTACAACAATTGTTTTGTGAGAGTTGAAAAAATTAAAACGTTACTAAAAGTTAGTACTAAAAAGTTTACTTAAATGAAAAAAAAAAAATTGGGTTTCATATTGGACAGTTTGTAACAATCGACCACTTTTCACCCGACACACAATATATTTATCAGTAGATATATAATAATCCCATAAAAGTTTAGCACCAGATCTTATTGTGCCAACATTATAAACCATTCAATTTCATTTAAGATTTCATTACAAATCATTTTGCGATTACATAGTTTTAAAAGTAAACTGATGATTTCTGTCAGCCAAATCAGATAGAATTATACAACAGATAATAGTATTTTCGTGTTCAGCTGTTGATCATGAGCCCTAAACCCTTTAGATTTCTTCTTCTGAGGATATGTGAAGAAAGTGGTGTGAGATACTCCTGTGA
The DNA here is from genome assembly GCA_023313115.1 of Rhysida immarginata. NCBI lineage: Eukaryota > Metazoa > Arthropoda > Chilopoda > Scolopendromorpha > Scolopendridae > Rhysida > Rhysida immarginata. The sequence continues at coordinate 461,829 of JAHWFO010034640.1, forward strand.
AGTCGGAAGAGGAGCTGATAGCGCGAATCGTGGTTGCAAGTGACCACGTAAGAGACACTGCAGGGATTTTTGGCAGTGTCAGAAATTAAATGAGAAGACACTGTGAAGTATGCATTGTTGTTCATGGTCAACAGTTTGAACACCTTTTGTAATTTTACAAGCATATAGTATTTATTTATTAAAAATTTTGTGATCATCAGTATCAAGTTTTCTAATTTCTTCTTTTCTGGAAATACATTAACGCGAGAGACAACATTATGAGGAAGTCTCAGACAACCGTTGTATTTATCATGTTTGGCAGTTTTTTTATGTATAAAAGTTTCATTTACGGCCTCCAGTTTATGGGCAAAATTTATTCAAAATAAAGTCCTCTACCACCCCCCTAAAATTTTGTACACAGAGTTCATAAACATCCTGTATGTACGTATAAAGACTAGAGTTTGTTGAAAATATACAGGTTGTTTAGGGTAAATTTGATTTTTTTTTGCCAACTTTGACTAACTGTACAGGGTTAATTCACTCATGGCTGATCTAGGGTTATTCCCACGAAAAAAAAAAAACGCATGAAAAATGTGTGGTTTTCACTCACAAAATCCGCGCAACCGTGCTGCAAGTCATTAAAACCCTATAAAAACCCTATTCACCCATTTAAAGTAACAACTTGTACAGTTATTTTTATATCGATAAGTAAGGAATACGATAAACATAACGAAATTATAGATAACTTCATTACAGTTTGCGATTGTTATATGTCACATGGTCTTTGTTCTCATTTTACTAATTTAGTTTTTAAGTAATTTATATAGTTTGGATTGGTTAAAAAAGCGGTAAATTTGTTTAGTTAAATTTTTTAACAATTTTTTTTTCTTTAATTTGGGCTTAATTGTTGAAAATGTAAAATATGAATTTATTATCGATATACACGTAAAAAGCTAATATGCAGTATTAAATTCGAAGACTCATTTGTAGACAACATTTTTGCTTATCCACCAGAAGAATAGATGAAAAAAAAGTGTTCAGTAGAACCAACGCGTGATCATGCTACGGTTGTCTGTGGGACTCCAGTTGATTCCCGCTGCTTTTAATAACTGTGCTTATGCTTTGTGGATCGTCATAAAATTTTAATTTAAATAATGTTCCGTGTAAGAGTGGATTGTTGGTTGTTATTGTTTGCTTGTCATATTGTTGTAGATAGTATTTTTGCTGAATTTACAAATTTAAATACAGGGTGTTTTGAATTGAGTACAGATTTTTTGGGAGATGATAGAAGAGGTCCTTAAAAGTATTTTTTGTCATATGAACATGGGGTCCCTGCAGCTCCGTTTACTTACAATACTGCATTGAACAATCAAATGACACCGGGACGCAGTGTGCGTTGGTAGGCCAGGATTATTTTATTTTTAACAATTAACACAAGCAATCTACTGTATGACTTTTACAGTAATTGTTCGAAATGACCGCCATTTGTTTCATAGCCCAATTCGCAACGCCTTATGATGGATTGATGTACGCGTGGAAACAGTTGATTTGCACGGTCGTTGATGTCACCTGCTGCCGCGACAACACGAGCCGCCAATGTGGACATGGAAAAAAATTCTCTTAAGACCTTTCATTTATTTATTAATCTTTAACGAATATACGCCAGTAGGAAAGATAGTCCCAGCATGCGAACTGGGCACTGCTCCAACCAGCCCTAAGGACATGTAGATAGCGATAATACTTCAATGTCCACAGTGGCGCAATTGGTTGGCGCATCTGCACGGTGAGCAGAAGGTTCCTGGTTCGAACCCAGGCTTTAGAATTTTCTTTCCTATTTTTCATAAATAAATTTACTGCCACAGAATCATGTTGTGAGTTTTCCGATAATATTACGAAATTTTTATTTTTTATTTCATTATTTTTATTGTAATGTATTGCATAAGGATGAAGAGTTACTTGCTTAGCAGCCCAGTGGTACGATTGATTGGCTTGACAAAAAAAATGATGGCATTCACGTAAAAACAAGGATCGCTAAAAAACAATTTTCTAATTCTAAATCATTAATAAATACAGATTCAATGAGTTTTTTCAAAATTGTTGAAATCGATTGAGAACATTAAAAAATATTCATTTTTTAAAATTAAAAATTTATTTTTTCACATAAAAAAGTTTTTCTCATTCTTTTAACTTGTTATCTTTTAAATTTCAAAGAGATTTGAAAAAATTAGCTTGAGATGTGACTTTTTAAACAAAAAGTACCCAAAAATGTATTAGTTTAAAGCTTTTTAACAAATGGAAATTTTTAAATAAATATTTAAAGCTTTTTAACAAATATTTTGGGAATTTTAATACTCCATTAAATTCTACCAAATTATAATAAAAGTTTTAAATTTCACGACACGTTTGTTTTTGAGGGGCCCACTTCAGGAATTCTTACCCAGAAATTACTACACAATCGCACAATTACTTCAGATTACACGCAGTTTTTGAAAAAATCAAATAAGAAGTTTTACGTGACAGAAGATTGGGCAAGTGCAAATAGAGTTTTAATGAATGGGAATTCAAATAGGCCAAGCAGGATCACATTGATGCTGTGGAAAAGGATTAAGTTTTACATTACGTAGGATTTAAACAACCAAACTTATTAAAAACGTAAAGCACAAACACAAAGACCGCACTCACTAAACAATATTTTCATACGTTGGAAATTATACTTAAAAATATTTTAATTCCAAAAAGCAAATCAAGGCTTATCAAGGTTCATCCCATTATTATCCAATTCCTTTGAGTCATACAAGACGCGTTTTATAAAGTAAGTACAGTTTTGATATAAAAAGAGGTTTAAACACCTTAAATTTTCACCTATATTAAGGCACTTATCGTGCCATATGACCAGCTTCTGAATTCCATCCTCATAGAAATCGGCCGCCTGATTTGCTATTTGAAAACGACCCATCTACTGAGCATGCCATCACCCAAGAAAGTGAAGTTCAAGCAAACAATTTCAGAGTAATTATTGGATGTTCTTTGAGGATTTTTTTTACAAGGCCACACCTCAGATGTTTAACTTATTGATGAAAATAGGAAAGAAAATTCTTCCCTATTTTCATCAATAATTTAAACAATTTCAGTCCGAAAAATCATGTGCAGTATGTTTTGGGATAAGCAGGGTCTTTTGCTTGTGGATTTTTTGCCTCGGGGTAACACGATCAATGCTGACACATACAGGGAGATCTTACATTAATTACGTCCTGCAATCAAAAATAAATTTGATTGTTCGTACTGGGATGATTTTGTTTCACGATGACGACGTCAAAACGCCCGTGCTGGAGTGGTTAGCAAATAAGGCAGCCGGTTTCTATGAGATGGAATTCAGAAGATGGTCGTACGACACGATAAGTGCCTTAATGTAAGTGAAAAGTAGATTAAGGTCAAGGCTTTCATGTAAAAATTAAGTTGTTAAAAATTGTCCTTGCTTTTTTTTTAGTATCAAAACGGTACTTACGAAGGTAGCCCAGAAAGTAATGCACCACAATTTTTATCTTCAAAAATTATTTATTGAACATAATGAAACTTATACGCAAGCAAGAATGATTCTTCTACACTCCCAATTTTTTTCCACATAATCTCCGTCCCGCCTTCCTCCAGCGAGACACAAGGGCGTGTATGCCCTGTCGGTACCAGTCCTTGTTCTGTTCACGCAGCCATGTCTTCACTGTGCGAATCACCTCTTCGTCACCCTCATATTGTCTCCCACAAATGGCATTCTTCAATGGCCCAAACAAGTGAAGTCTGAGGGCGCTAGGTCAGGGCTGTAGGGTTGTTGGGGTAACACTGTGCAACCCTGTTTCGTGATGTGTTTCGGCGTTCTCAAACTAGTGTAAGGGCGAGCGTTATCGTGTTGAAGCAAACAATCAGCTGGGTTGTTATGGCGTCCAAGTCGCTGGAAGCGCTTCTTGAGTTTGGTTAATTTGTTCACATATGCCTCAGAATTAATGGTGCTGCCTCTCGGCATCACATCAATGAGTATGACACCATCACAGTCCCAAAACACAGTGATCATGACCTTACCAGCAGAAGCAATTGCTTTGAATTTTTTCTTCTGTGATGAATGCGGATGACGCCATTCCATCGATTGTCGTTTTGTTTCAGGCTCAAAATGGTGCACCCAGGTCTCATTAGCTGTCACAATCCGGGACAAGAAGCCTTCCCTCTCAGCTTCAAAACGTTGCAGCAACTCAGAAGAAATGTTTTTTCTCAGAGCTTTGTGTTCCTCCGTAAGACAGCGCGGAACCCATCGTGTACACGTTTTTTTGTAATCAAGAGCACGGATGATTTCACCCACACTTCCTTTGCTGATTGACAGCGCCAACTGCCGAGTCGTTCGGCATCGGTCCTAACGAATGAGCGCATCAGCACGCTGCATCTTGTCATGTGTGACAGCCGAGGATGGCCGCCCCGACCGCGGCAAATCTTGGAGCTCCGCCGAACCGTTTTCTGATGGCCTCTCCCTCTGTGCCCAGCGACTAACCTTTCTTCTGTCGACTGCTGATGCCCCATAAACTGCACATAAACGTATGTGAATGTTTCCAACCGTTTCTTGCTCTGCACTGAGAAATTCAATGACGACACGCTGCTTGTAACATACATCACTTAGACGCCATGCTGTTCCATTGCTGCACATACGCTATCTGTCGGAAGAAACGGAAACTTTGCGCGCACACTCCGAAAACTTCAAAGAATGCATATCTCAAGTTTGGCATTCGCACCATTGTTGGGGACGGTGAAAAAAATTGTGGTACATTACTTTCTGGGCTACTCTCGTACTTAAAAACACGCCTCGTATATTCGACACAAACAAATGAAAACACGAAACACAGAAACACCACACGCATAGCACAGCCATTGAAAGGTTCGTCCTTACTCGTTCAGAGGATGGCAGAACCCATTTTGACATAATCACTTTGCATCACAGAAAGATTCATCTTTTACTCAGAAATTCTTTAATGCGAAACAGCACAAATCACCACTGCACAAAGCAATCAGAATGGACCATACAAAATATACAACTTTGATTCTAAACAGCATATATTGTAGAACGCACACAAACATTTTCAAAACATACACTAAATTTCAATCTTGGTCGGAAAGGAACTTCATTATAGGCATCTTTCTGACCTCAACCAGCAGTAAATCGATAAGAACATCGTCGAACTTTTGATTGAGTGATGGGAGTCGTTTTGAGAAAGCTGAAGAAACCATGATTGTTTTTTTTTTTTGTTTTTTTTTTTCATTTTTTCCCTTTCATGAGAAAGTGGAAGGCCTATGGAATATATCATTCTTTCATTTCTATTTACAGTCGAATCTCGTTATACGTATTATCCGGGAATGAAAATGTTGTCCATACGTGTTATCTTGTTGTCCATTCGTGGAAAACCTCAAAAGTGTTGTGTTACGAAATAAGCTCGAGACACGCGCGTCTTTTCTGCCATTTGCTGCCTAATTTTCTCTTCATTTTTAAGAAGCGTTAACAGACTTGTATAGGGGATATTAAGCTCTTTGCCAATTTTGTCCTCTTCATGGTTTATTTCTTTCGAGTATCCAAAATGTCTAATTTCTGGTCCAGCTTAAGATCATTGCGTTTCCACTTCTGAGATGCAGACATGAAGATAAGAAAATGAAACTTAGCGATTTGCCAAATGCTTAAAAATACTAAATACTAACAAGAGTGATATTAAAAATGCTGTGAATAGGATTGTGAAGAATGGACATTCTGAACATCATTTATCAAGGAACATCAAAGGAAATCAAAATTCGCGGAAGAATGCGTGCTTTGTTGTTTATGTCCAATAGAACCAATCAGAATTCACGGAACACATCAAACATCGCACGAATAAAAAAAATTTGCATACACATTCCAAATAATTTAAGATTCCTAGAATGAATATAATTTTTGAGCCCAAAAATACGTATTATCCGATTTCAGAGGAAAAAACCCCACGTATTAACAGGTTGAATTTACATGGAAATAGCTTTCAAGGGGACGGGATCAAAGAAAAATCTCATATTAAGCGGGATCACTTATTAAGCGCTCTCGTATTAACGGGGTTCGACTGTATTTTGCATTTTAATTTGAAATTTCAAGTTTTTCAGTTTAAAACTTGGTACAAAATCTAAATTTTTTCAGATATGATAATAGAGTGATTCAGGGACTTTATGTTGGGGTAAATTATTCCATAGGAGACAATTTTTATTTTGAATACAAAGCACGTGATTACTTGATTAAGTCATTCGCATATAACACGACGGATGAGTTGTTGTTTTTTTTATAACATAGCTGGGCTCGTTTCTTTCCTTATGCTAATAATGTACAAAATATTTGATTATGTAATAATTGACACTTAACTCTTAATTGTACGACTTTGATATTCATATAATTAAAGGTTAAGTCTATGATTCTGACTGGGGGACACATCTTTTAATATTCATGATTTAAAAACTGCATTCAGCTCTGATCTTAGAAACAAAACATAGAGGGAAAAAATTAGAAAAAATCTTTGGCATATGTTTTATCTAACCTAACCCAATTATATATTTCTTTAAAAAAAATTAATTAATATACGTTATCAGTAGTTTCGACATTTTTCATTTATCTATAATTATGTTTATTTTACAATATGCGTTAATCCAAACATTAACGATTTCCTGTTACAAATTGACAGTTTTTATATTGATAATGTTGGCTTGATTTAGTAGACATTTATTTTTAATTTTATTGTTTATAATCTTTTTGGAAACTCTTTCCAAAATTATATACCATCTTTCGCTTTGCCTAAATAAGTTCTCTCTCTTGGTGCTAGTGGCCAACATGCGCCACTTGCGTGTTGGTTATACGTATACTAGGGAAGAGAATAATGCGGTGGTTTCCCCTTGCCTTCCACATTTAACGACTGCTGTAAGATGGTAGTAGCAGCCGGGACCGACGGCTTTACGTGTCCTCCGAAGCACAGGGAGAGGGGAGTAGAGATCACATGCCACTGCGAAAACCCCCTAGACCGCGGCCTCTCCAAATAAATTCTAGGGTGTGTTTGTTTAGTGCGACTAAGTTAACGTGACTGTGTTTGTTTAGTCTCGAGATCGACTACTTCCGTTTGCTATTGCCAGTGACGCTGACGCAGTCACGCTTCGTCGCCCGACTAAGTCGACAAGCTAAATCAATCGTCACCTTTTGCGGGATTAGTATTAGAGAAGGCGATCGGCGTTTTAGCCAATGCCATTATTACCAACGAAAGAATTAGTTCAAACAGAATAGAACATTCGTACCAATAGGGTTAGGATCATTCCGAAAACATAATTTAATGAAAATATTGCTTTATCATTTCGTTATTTACTGCGAGCAATAGAAGGCATATATCGCTGTCGTCGATTGCCCACTTGAAAACAGTCGCTCTCACGAAGTTCGTTTGTAATCGTCAGGCTGACAACTTTCACGGCTTCGTGAATCGTAGTCGCTTTCGTCTCAATAAACAAACACACCCATAGTTACTGCAATCAGTAAGAAATTGATTTGATCAATCAGTCATGTGATTTGTGTTTGTAATAAATACTTCGCCTATGTTTTCCTCAACATTACGTCACTGAAAAAAAAAATCACTTATGTTTATCTAGCCGGCTTTGAAAAAAAAATTGAAATGTTTTCTTATCAAGTCAACCAAAGTAAATACAAAATAAAATTCCTTAAAAAGACAGGTTTATACCATTTCTTTATAATAGTTTAATTTCATTTTAAATATAAATTTATTTCAAATTCATTAAATTCCAAATAAAAATTACGATAAAAATTTAAAATGAAATTAAATTTGGGAAGGGGATTACGGAAGGGGGGGGGTGGGGTTATAAACAAATCTTTATGATGCAAAAATTGGCTCATCGGACCGAAACAATTCATTTATAACAATGAGAGAACGCTGGTATTGAATTTGTTAACTTTTGGTTCACTGATATGAATGTTACAGCCATTTCTTTATTTTTAAAAATAAATTAGTATCTCTATAAATATAAAAGGACTTAAACAATTGTCATAAAAAATATATTGAAGCCCGTGTATTAATTTCATGTGCTACTACTATTTGCAGTTTTGGAGGAGTAAGCTTGTTTAAAATTATTCATATAGGGTAGATGTACCAGTAATTGACAGTTTAAGACATTACTGTGAAACAAAATTGTGTACGTAATACAAATTGTATTTTGAAACTTTTCTAATTATACCATTAAATTGTAAATAGAATGCAGAATGCGCCAATCTCTATACTATTATTATATCTTTAAAAGCTATTAAGTTATTATATTTTTTCCTAACTAATGCATGAATCGCCAGTAGTTGACAGTTAATGCACCAGAAGTTGACAGGCAGTTTCACCAGTAATTGACAATACTTTAATTACACATTTTTATTATATATTTATACAAAAAAATTGATAACATTCAAAAGTAGCTGAAGAAATCAAGCATTTTTAAGAATGTGTAAAGTATTTAACATAACTAAAATTGTGCTTTTTAAAACTTAAGTTGTTCATATTGCTCATTTATCTTTTTTGCCCTCTGAAATAATAAATAAAATCAGTCTATTCCCATGTAGAGTGCAAAGACCATAAAAAATGAAGGTGTTTTCCAGTAGTGCAGTATCATCAGATCTTGGCCAACAATTTGTTCATAGAAAAACTTGATTTTTAACAACTGTTCTCCAACTTTGCAAAATTCATCTAATTCATCCTTTGCTACCTCTATCATAGTAAACAGAATAGTAGTTTTTTTCTTGGAAGATAACTTGTCCTGGGCTATCTGTTGATCGTCTCTGTGACAAGATTCAGGACCAACAAAAAGAATCGGCGAATAGGGCGTAGAAGATTTATGTCAAAGTGGGTGATGTAGAAATTGACAGTCAAGTTCCTATAATTGATACAGTTTCGTTTAAATACTGGAAATTCAGAAGTTACACTTAAAACCATCATGTTTCCTTATTATTACCCTACATTCTAAACCACATTAGTATATTTTGTGGTCGTTTTTTTTTTAAACACAGAAATTATCAATAACTGACAGGTTATGTCAATTACTAGAGACACTACATATCTGGGTTCTAGTAATTGATGTTGGATTAAAACAGTTAAAAAATTAGTCATCAGAAATTCTGTTACTAATAGAAGTATTGTCCACTGATCACACAAAAAGGTTCACGTAAAATTAATAACAAATATTGCATAACATTCACGAAATAAATTCAAGTACTCAAACCCTCGCGTAGTGGTTCATTACAAGGTTTTTTCGACTCGATAAGGCATTGAACAATCGACACGTGTTTGCGGCCATAATAGGGACCAAAGTTCCTTATTTTTTGTTTTTCTGGGAAGCCTAATATGTTGTTTAATAAGAGGTGGCAACCCCAGTCCCTTTTCTTACTTTGTTACTTTATTGTCAATTACTGGTACACTGTCAACTACTGGTACATCTACCCTACGTACAGAAGGATTTTTTTTTCAAAATTCAACATATCTTCTCGAATATATGTTTTTAAGTTGATTTCAAAGAAAATAGGCCCACCACCCTTAAGTAGATCGGCCATTAAAAATAAAAACAAAATTAAGTCTTTAAATTTTTTTTTTAAATATACTACTTGTCGGAGGCAATTTGGGGGCAATTGTCTGGATACCGAATCACAGACGAAACTATCCAGCATATCATAGTGAAAATGCTTGCACGTACAGTCAGGAAATATTTTGCAGATGAAAATATTCAGCACTCGATTGGCCTGCACGAAGTCCCGACATAAACATCATCGATAACGTCTGGCACATAATGGAATTATAGAAATTTATCAGGGCAGAAACAAAAAACTTATATTAAAACGCAGAGTACTTTTTTAAGAGCAAAACCGGCACTTCTGCACATGCGCATTGATCACTGTTATCGTCGTTGATTGTTGTATGTAATTGTTGTTAACTTGATCATCAATGCTATCAAAGTTCTTGATTGGACGTCTTTGTGGAGAGGACTGTTTATGAAACCACACAGCTGTTTGCCGTCAAATTTTGGCGGATTCCATCTACTTTTATTTTATTTGGTACTAAGAAATTATAAATTTTTCCTATTTTTATTTCTATTTGCAATAATTATCTACAATAACCATAACGTGTCCATTTCGATTTAATTCATACACTGTAGGACATTTTATAAATAAAACTAGTCTTACGTCAATTCTTGCCTGAAGAAGAATGCAGCTGCTGCTCGAAAATCTTTTAAGAAAGATGAACGGTTTCTAATTTTTGATTTCGTTATTGACAAAATTATTGGTGAACAGCACTCCTTCTAAAAAATCGAAGGACAAATTCTGCGACCTGGATTCGAGCCAGGAAGCACGAGTATCACGTTCGACGCCTCTACCAGTTGGGCCACCGCAGACACTGTATAGCCATGCTCTGACTAAAGTATCTTAAAGACAACCAAGTTGTTAAGACGGAAAGCCCAATTGAGGGTGGGGACCCGGTTTACAGATCGGAAATTTCCCCTATCCAACCATCAGAAAGTTTGATGAGCACGCATAAGAAACAATAAATAAGTACTGGAGCTAATTCTCCAAACATCAGTTAATGATGTTATTTAAAAAAATTGGAAGGAAAAATTCTAGATGTCAAAAGAAAATAGTTGGAGTGAACTTTCTAGAATATCGCAGTCTGTCTTTAATGGACTATAGTTTGTGAACTTATACTATATTTTGAAAACTTTAGTGTTGTTTAAAAAAAATATTTTACAATGATTTTCTAGAATAAACGCGTTTAGGATATCAAAATCCATTATAAGTGGTGTTGTGAATAGATGGAAGCAGAAGTACAGCAAAAACATTTAGAAAAGCCGCACAAACTGAAGAGTTTCCCTATGCTGTTCTTCCTTTGCTATTACCATCGCTGCAGGAGATGCATCGACAATCGACGGTTGCACAGCCGAAGGAAAAACCAAATGAGTGATCCGGAAGCGATGCTTTCAGTGCCATACTCGTCCATAAAATAACCAAAGGAAGTACACCGAACTAGGAAAGAAGCCAGATGAAACCTAGCAAGTCATCCAGAGGATAAAAAGGAGTCCTTTCCTATCAGGACGGAGATGCATCAGGTTAGTATCATAATTATACTCAGACTTGCATAGTCAATAGATTGGTTAGTATCATAATTATTCTTAGAGCCATACATGTCAAGACCTACCAAAAGTATATTGGTTGAAAGCATTCCTCGACACGTTAATGCCATCATACTAGCAAAAAACGGACCGAGAAATTATTAATTGCTATAATTAAAGCCATTTTCTCGAAAACACAATAGTATCCCAATATTTTGATAAAATCCTAACGGCTACTTGCGTCTTCCAGAGATTTTGTTGATTCTCTGGCAATATTTCGTGAATTATCTGTATTCAGGGATATTTAAACAAATTTTACAATGAATTGAAATAATTTATGTAAAAGAAGATTATATTAACAATTAAGAAATTTCTCCTTTATAAAACATAATATATAGAAATTTCTCCTAAATATAATATAATGAAAAGTAAATAAAATAAAGTAATATACAAATTAAGAGTCTGTGGGCTTTCACTAAACACAACTTTTGTGAAGTTAAGCAACATCAGGCACGGCTAGTCACTGGATGGGCGACCGTCAGTAATCGACAATCTTCGCCCCCCCCCCCCCCCCGGGCTGCTGCGACCATCATACAGCAGTCGTCAATCAAAGTCCATCCAGGGACCCAACTCGTCGGCCTCTAGCCATACAGGCTCTGGATGGACGTATTGAATCCCAATTCATAAATAAATAAAACAAAACAAAAGACCTCTTGTCCACAACTATTTTTTATTTACTTGATGTACATTTCGATTACCTTGTAACCATCGTTCAGCAGCAAAATGATTATCTTGCAGGAGCGAATTGTACACGTTGTGGAAATGAAAATCTTGAAGAAGGGAATTGAAGATTCACATATCCTACGGATATGCTTGAGATATGGTGTATGAGAAACTTCAATACCGCAAATCCTGTTCGTGTTGGATTCCAAAAAGTCGGACACCAGAAGAGACCGGCAACAGAATGGAACATCTACAGCGGTACAATCAAGATGAAAATGCGATACTGAATGGCAATGTCACAGGAGACAAGTCCTGGGTCTTGCTTGGGCCTAAAACTACTTAAAACTGCAATCATAGTGTGGAAACATCCACATTCTTCAGTCGCAAAATATTCAAAGTTTCTCCTTCAGATCGGAAGACTATACTTATAGTTTTTTGGAATATGCAAGGCGTCCTACTCGCAGAGTTCCTGCTTCGCGGGTCGGCTGTCAACGCCACTACCTATTGTGAAACGTTGATCAAACTGCGGCGTGCTATTCGAGATAAGCGACCAGAAAGAGGAAACGATGTTCGACTTCTTCATGACAACGCACGCCCACATATGGCCAACATCGCCACAGAAAAATGGTCCGTTTCGGTTGTGAGGTTCTGGACCACCCAGCCTACAGTCCAGATTTAGCGCCCTCGGACTACCACCTATTTGATTCCATGAAGAGATTTTTGGGTGGTCAGAGGTTTGAGACTGATGAGGAATTCAAATCCGTCGTGTGCTTTGAGGGACTCGTGAAAAGCTGGGACAAGTGTCTAAGTGTACATGGAGATTACGTTGAGAAATAAACCCAAATTTCATCAGGTAACTATTTCAACTTTCATGTCTATGCCCGTAGAACATACATGGACTGGGCAACAGGGGATGAAGTTATGCCGGCAAGCGCACCGCACCACGTTAAAGTGGAGAGTCTCTTATTGAAAGCTTTCAAACAATTGTAATGATATAAATATTCATTATTGTTTCGCATATGAGTATGTAAATTTAAATACGAAAATAAATAATTTTAAGTATAAAACAATTTACGCTTAAAATAGCAAGATTTTAATTCAAACAAATTGTAATTTTATTTAATTATTTTAAAAACAAATAAACATTTGTAAACATTACTAAAAAAAAACAAAAAAACACAACTTTTGAGCATTAAGATATTTCTTTTAATGTCCGCCTATTTCATTAAAAATATTTTTAGTTTTCCAAACATCTTCTATATACTAAAACTCTTGCGTGTATTTATTTATTTATCTGTAATTCTATCTCCTCCTAGACGGTTTGAGCTAGCGACTTGAAATTTTCAGGGCAGGCTTATCAATAAAGGACCTGCTCTATCGCCAAAAATCAGCCCCCTACGACCACTTTCTGGGGTTTTCATTTAAAATTATCTGCTTTTGCTTTGTAATTCCCCTCAACAGATGACGCGGGCGGGCGAAGCCGCGGGTAATAATACAAAAATTGACTAATATCTGCTTGTTAATAAATATTTTAGATAATCTTTAAAAAAATATATATATAATTATAAAAATAAAATATGATATTAACAACTAAAATAATAATATATTTACGTTTAATCATTTTAGTTTAATTAGAATATAGAAAGCTTGTTGCACAAAAACCGATTTTTCTCCGTTTTTTGGGCGTTTTGGAACTTTCTCCGACTTTTGGATTTCCAACCGAGTAGAAATTTTCTCCGTTTTTCCAAAAACCGCTATGCATTGTGGGCGTCGTCGAAGCCAGAAGTCAGATCAAAGCCGCCGTTACAAATAAGCTCAAAAGTTTCACGTTGTCGTTGCAAAAAAAAAAAAAATAAAAAAATGGAAAATTCGATAATGGTGTGATAATGCAGCTAATAGTATATGTCGTCTCCTTCTGATTAATAGAATAATGGCGAGTTTGCGCGCGGATTCCATGCTGAGTTGACCTCGTCGAGGAGCCATGTTGATTTAACTCAAGTCTCACAGTCAGCCCCGTATAAGTCATGCTCGATTCCACCAATCACATAAGAGTTCGCGTTGTCGACTTGTAAAAAACGGATAATGTAAAACGGTTCGGAAAAAGCTACGTTTTTTTTTCAAAACTTCCAAAAAATTTCTGCGATCCAGAAAAACAGACAAAGTTTCAAAACGGAGAAAAGTCGGTTTTTGTGCAACAAGCTTTACGATCAAAAAATTTAGATTGAGTTTTGTTTAAACATCCGATTTTATTATTAGAGTATTTTGATTAAAATTTAAGTTATAAGGATTTTGTTCCTGATGCCTCCTTTTGGAACGTACTGAAAAATCCTTCAAGGATTTCACTGCCCTTCTCACTATCACTTTTGATCCTTATACTGAACTGAAAAGAAGCTAAACTGCGACCAACGCTAACTTAGCCTAACTGCTATTGGCGACTTCAGCTGCCTACAAAATGGCGGATGAAATGGGGAAGCATCATTGTTGAGATTTAATACTAACAATGATAAACGCTATCGCTGACAATGATGAACGCATGCTCTTCCCCACTTCATCCGCTGTTTGTACGGCACCTGTAGTCGCGATCTAAACTGTTGAAGCGAAGCCAATCTAAACTGTTTAGATCGCGTTGGCTTTGGTTGAAGCCGATTAATGCTTTCCACAGAATGTAATGAATGGACTTTGTTAGAAAAGATGTCCCACTCTGCAGGATGCATATATCTACTGAGTTCCATATGTAATTTGTATGATTCAATTTCAGTAGCCGACAAACGAGAAAATCGTTCAGCAATGATGCAATTGAGGTCCGTATAAAGCCTTAAGCACCGACCCTGTGCAGGATCTTGTCCGAAAAACCAAGGATTGTCTGAAAAATTGTAAATTCTTATTCAAGGGGCTTAAGACTAGTAAACTCATCCCGAGCAACCCTGTTCTCCCAAGGCTGTATTGTTTACCTAAATTGCACAAACCAGGGAATCAATACAGACCAATTGTCGTCAACACGAATTTCCCTACAAGTATAGTTGCTAATTTTTTGATGGCCAAATTCAACACCCTCAAACTACCAGGGAAGGATTTCGCTATCAGGAATAGCATGGAACTTCTTAATGAATTAAAAGAAGTTAAATTAGAAAAAGATCATATACTGGTGTCCTTTGATGTATGCGCATTATTCCCAAGTGTACCCATCAGGGAGACATTGGATATACTACAACGCGTATTAGAAGACAACTACATTCCCCTAAGTGAATGCAGAGACATTATGCGTTCCACTAGGTTGTGCTGCCTAAACAACCTTTTACAGTTTAACGGCAAGTGGTACCAAATGACGGATGGTACCCCAATGGGATGTTGTATTAGTCCCTTTCTAGCTATTCTATTCCTAAGGGACCTGGAAAATACTGCATCCAGTACCTTCCCATATTTCCCGCAAACATGGTTCAGATATGTCGATGACATATTTGCCATCTTTGATACATCCAAATGTAATCTTAACTTGTTTCTCGACAATCTTAATGCTATATCTAATAACATCAATTTTACAATAGAATTAGAAAAAGACAAGAAAATTCCTTTTTTGGACGTTGTAATTGGTAGAGACGAGGGGGAAGGTAAGCTAAACTTTGGGGTATATAGGAAACCCTCATTTGTGCCTGCTTACATCAGCAATAGCTCGAATCATTGCTTCACCCACAAGGTTGCCGCCTTACAGCATATGATCATGAAGGCGTTAAAACTGCCACCTACACCACAACAACGAGAAGAGGAACTCTTGAGAATCAAAGATTTCGCTACAAACAATGGATACAGGAAGGACCTCATAGACAACCTCGTAAGGAAACGTGTCAGGAAGATGGAAATCCTACAGGCCACAACCCTGACCTCAGAAAGGGACAAACCTAAATTTTGGGTCATTCCCTGCAATAAGGACATCACCAAAGGACTCGACAAAATTGCAAGAAGGTTTGGATACAAAAGCTCACACACACTGAAGAAATTACTGGGATCTGTCAAGGATAAAATACCCGATGATCAGTGTGCTGGTGTCTACAAATTGAAGTGCGGAGGATGTGAATCTGTGTACGTGGGACAATCGAGGAGAAAGATTGCCACAAGGATAGAAGAACACTTCAGACATATCCGAAACTACAACCCACAGGCCTCCAGCTTCGCACACCATGCGATCTCCACCGGACATGGAACAACACCTAACAATTATCAGATCCTCCACAAGACCGGCGATTGGCGTAAGCCCAATTTTTTGGAGTCTTTGGAAATTAGTAAAATACAGGAGGACAGATCCATGAATGGTGATAAGGGTCCTTTGAACCTTCAAGATTGGATTGAGCTTCTGGAACACATATAATGAACTATGTTTATGTTGGATTTTTATTGTTAATTTTATTCTTATTTTCTACATTATTCTGGCTTCCTGCTAATATTTTATGCATTTTCTTATTATTTACTTTCTCGGCCTTTGCAATTTGAGTCACTGAATGTATATTACCTTTAATCTGATGTTTTTCTTTATAATTTACCCTACTGACTTATACTACTTTTTTAAAAATAAGTAATCACTATACAGGATAATTTATCTGATTGGACCTTAAACCTTCCATGTATCTGTATAATTGGAACCTGATTGGTTAGCCATGTATATAAATAGCCTGTTGGCATTGTATGCCTCAGTCATGTTGAAAAATGAGTGCGTAGCACTCGAAATACGTATTCATGGTGAATAAACCTTGTTGTGGAAAAGCGGTGGCGTCTTGTTTTTGCTGAGGGTTTAGATTGTTGGAGAAAGCCCTTGGAAGTAGGCTATTCGGAGGGCAGAAATATCCAAATCGTTTTCATGTAGCTCAGGCTGTTTGGAGTGTATGGCTTTGGGATTCTAAGCATGCCCTTCTGAGGAGCGTATGTACAGAGGAAGCGGACGATCAATATCGAGTAGCTTCAAATTCGCAAACGGCAAAAAAATATAAACTTTGGGTAAAATATTTAGAAAATTAATGGCAGTTTCGACATCGATGGTGTTTAGCATGGCGTGGTGCAGAAAAGTATGGCAACCACACAAACAATTATGCCGAAATTACTGTTCGTTTATACAAAGATATAGTATTGTCTAGAAGCAAGTCTTACAATCTGATTGCGCTTGTAGACTTTACTTGCACAATCCTGGAGCAATATTACATCCGCAGATTACGTCTCTTTGCAAATGGAAGAGTTCCTGCTCCTCGCCTTCTTTTCGAAACCCAATTAAAGCAAGCAAAATACTTGTCAGATAAAGCTAAAATCATTCAGGTAAGTTTTAACTTTAGTTTTAGGCTTTTTTTTCGGATACCACAACCTAGAGATTATTAGGCATCTCACATATTAAAATATGAAATTGTTTATTTTTTTCAGGTAACGGAATCTAATTTTACAGTGCCTAGCGAAGGAGGAGATTGGCTATATTATGTCGATATTAGTACAGGAACATGTTCATGTTCGGCTGGGAGACATGGAAAATTTTGCAAACATCAAGCCGGAATCTTGAAACATTTCTTTAGTAATCCCAAATGCACCAAGAATTAATTCTGCAGATAAACATAGTATGGCAGCGCTAGTTTTAGGAGATGCTGCTGAATCTTTATCATTTTACTGAGACCTGAATATTCATCACTGATCCCACAGCTACCGACATTTGAAAAGCCTATTTCTCCTGACTGTGACGATGAACGATCTGAAGCAAAACACAGTCCAGCATCAACAACGAAGGAAGCTAAAAGCGATGAATTGGACAATAACAAAGAAATAGACTCCGTCGATAAAAAAAAGTTGACAGCTTTCTGTCATTGACCGAAAGCATTCTAAGTTTGGTTCATCAGTGACTTCAATAGAAAAAATCTTAAAAAAACTTGAACGTGTCCAAAGTTCAAATCAATGGGAAACTTTTCTTGCTACTCAGGGATGTACAGTAAGAACCGCACATCGTGGAAGTATTCACGTGCAACCTACCAGTTTGAGCCGTAGAAGACCTGGCATTACACGAGGTGCAAAGCGTTTGCCAGGTGGAAGACCTCCAACGGGAGAAATTCAGCAGCGAAGAAAGAGGCCAAGAAATTTGATAAATGCAGTATTAATAAATCAATCAAACGCCAAGCCACATGGTAAAGGACATTAGCTATGTAGTACATTATGCTGGCTCTTTATGCAAATAAAATTGTTAATTCTCATTCAAATTTTAACATTTTTTTGTTTGTTCAATGAAATATATGGTTCCCCCTTCCTACTCCGAGACCAGGTGACTACAAACGGGAAGAGGTACTTACTATTTTCAACGGAAAGGAATTTAAAAATCCTTGCTTAGGTGCGTACCAGCATTTACAATATATTATGTAATTAGTTATTGGGGGTCGACTCCTGTTATAGCACAATTTTTTAACAGTTGATTTTTTTTTCTCTTTGCAGGCCAGAGCAGTTCTAGGTGATGGGACCTTCGCAATAGTTCCACAACTTTTCACTCAATTGTACAACCTCCATGGATTAGTCGGAGTGGGCAACGGCAATCTAGATTGCTTCCCTCTTGTCTACTTTCTTCTACCCGAAAAACACAGGAAGTGTATCAAGATGCCTTTGAGGTTGGTAAAACAGAAATTCTTGCTGCTTAAAATAACGTTATTTATGCACTCTGTAATGAACAAAATGTGTTTCAGACGATTCAGGACGTGATGAGGGAATTCAACATTGTGCAGCAACCCAATATTTTCATCGTCGACTTTGAGGTTGCTCCTATCAATGCAATTCTTTCCGAATGCAGAAGTGCACGGCTGTTTTTATCACTTCTCCCAGAACTTGTGGAGGCACGTACAGCACGAGAGACTCCACCACCGTTACATCACGGAGCCTTACTGGTGAGGCAACTGGCTGCCCTTTCATTTCTTCCGGCTGTGGAAATCAGGCAGGTTAGTCGAAGAATAATTGCATTCAATCTTACTATTCCTTAAAACTAATGAAACAACCCATTAATGAGTGTCCATTATTGCAGGCTTTCCTTCTCATTAACTCAGAGTTCCCATTGGAGGCCAGAGGCCTACTTGAGTACTGGGACCAGTACTATGTCAGCGGAAAGCTGGTAACTCTTGACAATGGGGCATCGATGCGCGTTCCTCCGATATTTCCACCTGAACTGTGGAGAACATTCACCATGCTGGACAGAGGATTGCCCAGAGGAAGCAACCATGTGGAAGGCTGGCACCGTCGCTGGAACACCCTTGTTGGCCAACCCCATGTTGGAGTTTTCAGATTTATCAGGGAATTACAGCGCGACAATCCAGGAGAGGATTGAACGAAGAAATGGTGGTGTTCGGCCACTACCTCAGAGGAGAGCCACGGATCAGAGCGGTGTTTGAAGATCGTGCTAACCGGAGTGTCTCAGACTATCTGCGAGGCATGGCCAGAAATTTTCTACTGTAAGAATTAAAATAATAAATAAAAGCATTGTGCAATATGAAATGATTTGTTTTTGTGGTATCACAGGTATTTATTAAATAATAAGAGAAAATTTTTATTAACGGGAAAAACGAAAATTTATTAACAATTGATCGTTTTTACCGCAACGAAACATGCTGTTTTGCGTTTTTACCGCTTAGCGCGCTACTTCACGACATAGGTAATGAATTGTCTGCATTACTGCGTGTAGTTTTTTTTAGTTTTAATTATGTTTTATCAATTTAAAGCTTTTTGATGAATAAAACGTAATTTTCGATCATTAATATAATTTTCCATATCAAATAATAATATATATATAATAAAATATAATATAAAATATATAATAGTTTCGTTCAAAAAACGTAGTTTCATAATTAAAGATAATTATTCACATCAATATAATAAGTCATATTGCCCTCCTCCAACCATCCCCGTGACCCGTGGTTTTTCGATGATGTGAGATTCGATGATGTGAGGTTCGATGGTGTGTGCCTTCGATGATGTGAGGTTCGATGATGTGAGGTTCGATGATGTGAGGTTCGATGAAGTGAGGTTCGATGAAGTGGGGTGTACCGCAATAAACGATATATTGCTGGTTAAAATCGAAAGGGATAAATTGTGATGAAATGACAGAAAGTTCAAATTAATTAAATTCGCAATGTCTCGTTTATTGTGGAAAAACCATTTTAGAATCTCCATAAAATGCACATTTTTTAAATTAGTAAACTTATTTCATTCAGTACATTTTTTTTAGGATTTTTATCATTTTCGAAAAAATGATAAAATTCTTAATATCACAGAAATGGTGAGGTTTTTACTAAGGTCATATTTTAATATTTAGGTTATGACATATTTTTTATGTCATAACCTCGGCTATTATCCCTCAAATTTTCGTTCACTCATTACGGGATACCCTGTATATGTTTCAGTTTGAACTTTTAATAATTTTTATATAAATGTAAAAAAGATGGGTGGCTACTGAAGAAGCTAGAATTGAATAATCTATCCCCGTGATTAAATCTGCCCCGTACATGATTTGTGCTATCCAATGAACCTCAATTTACCACATGATTTAACCAATGAACTATTATCATTGTATGAAGCTTTAACATAAAATCAGAGTGAATAGAAGGGGGAATTTACCCCCTTCTATTCACTCTGGTAAAATCTACCCCATAAGAATTGTACTCTCCCCCTCACCCCACACACACACCTTTTAAAAGAGTAGGCCATAAACTTATATGCTATAATTTTATGTAATTGAAAACGAGGAATGGAGTTTAATGAAGAATTCAGCACAAAATAAGCACATTTTATATTCTTTATTACCGGTAATATTTTCTTTATTTATATTTACCTCAACATTTTCGTCACTAAATCTCTCTATTACCCTCTACGTGAAAGAATTTTATTTTTCATATTTTGCATTTAATTTGAAATTTCAAGTTTTCAGTTTAAAACTTCGTTCAAAATCTAAATTAAAACATTCTAATTAAATTAGAGCTCTTATCTGGAGCATTTTGGGTGGCAATTGTCCTAGGTGGCAGTTATCCGGGTGGCAGTTGTCCAGGTGGCAATTGTCCGGATACCAAACAAAATGGCACCCCAGACCGTAACTTCCATAATCATCTCCATAATTTTGATTATTTGCATGTGAAGTTACGTTACGATCGATTGATTTTTTTTTTATCAAAGACTACAAAACAAAGGAAAATAAATTGAATTTCAAAAGACCAAGTGACTGCCACCGTCGCAACTTCGACCCCGCTGGAACAAATTGGCCTAAACTTCATAGTAATGTATATCTTGCCTAGAGGAATCTAAATATTGAATTTCACTCTTTTACGTACCTAAATATCACATAGATCTTTTGTCCCCTCTGACTCCCACTCAAGTAATTCCGACCCCAGTCCACAAATCAAAATCAAACAAAATACTGAAGGTGGGCATGCTCATAGTAAGCTACAATCCGAATTTCAACCTTCTACCTCAAAAAATATAGAAATAATGAAGGGGACAGACGGATAAGTAGCTCCATTAAAAGATAAGCAAAAAGTAACAATTTATTCATTCTTGAGGAATCGATTGTTATATGATATGCCATTATCTTGGTATTCTTAGCAGTCACTTTTTTAGCACGTGCATTCGACTTGAAGGGGTCCACGAAAAATCCATCGCCCTCGGTGGCTCAGTGGTTGCGTGATCGCCTCTGATGCCCGAGTACGCGGGTTCGATCCCGGCCGAGGACGACGAGGATTTTTCAGGGGGAAATCCTGAGATGACGCACTTCCTTCGGAAGGGAAGTAAAGCCGTTGGTCCCGTGTAGTCGTTTGCCGGCTGAACGTTAAAGAACCCTTGCGAGGCAAAATTTGCAGCCCCTATAACGCCGTCCTGAAATGACCATAGCAGTTGAAAAGGACGTTAATACCAAAACAAAACAAACCAATCCACGAAAAATCCTGAAAAGTTGATAGAGCCGAGCTAAGACTTTGATGGCATATTTCTGAAAACAGAATTTGAAAAAGTTAATTCGTTTTCAAGTTATCGTGCAAACGGCGGACAGCCGGATAAACATATAAACCAAGCGTGCATTCTTATAAGTAGCTTTTTGCCTTAGCTCCTAATGAGTGAGGGTGGCAGCAACTGGGTCGCAAGTGGTGGGCAAAATGTGACAACAACAAAAAGTTTATTATTTTCATATCTAATTTTCAAATAAACTATAATAATAAATTGAAAACTTTTTCTCGTAATATCTTTTTCGAACCTTCCTTTATGTCCTATATTGAATATTTTAAACGCAAACTCACAGTAGCACTTTAGAATCAAAAAGGCAATTTTTATCCTTAAGGGTGACAACAACTGAGCAGCTTACCCTACTCCTTTTTAATTAACCTAATCTTTCTCCTAATATATGTTCAGAAACTTTTTTGACTCACGTCAGAGAGCCCTTTTTAGAGAATCAATTTTTATAGCGGAGCCCCTTAGGTCTTACAAGTTAATGGTGCTTAAGAGTTCCTGGATCGTCCGTTGAGCCCGTAGGACTCCGCAGGCACAGGGTTAGAACCGCTGATTTACAGGCATTTAAAATTTATGTGCTAACGGACAGTAAAGTTAGCTTGCCGTAGTAGACATCATCTTTCGAAATAAATAGTTGCTCAACAAAAATGAAGAGCTCATTTCCAAAACGAGCCAAAAATAGCTAAGACCTATGTTTTTCATCATCTTTTTTGAACATTAAAACGTTTAAACGGTAAGAAAGAAGGATAAGCGACTGTGAAAAAACCCATAAACGTTCGAACCTAATCTTGAAGTAGCAAAATACAGCGTAAAGTCTCGTTCATAAACGAATCCAAAAGTTGATCTTCGACGCTTATCACGTAAACACCCTTCCAATTGAAAACTAATGTACGTTTATAAAAATAAGATTAGGGCATCATCTAAGCTCTTTCTTATTCTTTATCCCTTTTTCCAGCAAATATTGCATTAATTGCACAGTTTAAACGTCGATTGGTCGAAAGAGATTCGTAAAATAATGAAAAGAATATCATTTTTAAAAGCGCGACGACATAAGATTATGCAATTATCAATCGTGCGACGTTTGCTTAAAAATGCTCCTAAATTAAAGAATTCTTGTACCTATGGTATAAAGGGTGTTTACAAACTTTGTGTACAAACTTTCAGGGTGGTAGAGAAACCTTATTTTAAATATATTTTGCCAATAAACTTGGGGTCGTAAATGAATCCTTGAAGCATAAATAATTTTCCAAACATTATACATATAACGGCTGTCTGAGACTTTCTTCTACTATTGTCTCACTCATTAATGTATTTCCAGAAAACGGAGAAGTTAGAAAAATTAATAATGTTGGTCACAGCATTTTTAAGAACCAAATACTACATGTTTGTAAAATTACAAAAGGTGTTCAAACTGTTGACCATGAGCCCTAACCCTTTAGATTTCTTCTTCTGGGGACATGTGAAGAAATGTGGCTTCGGAAGAGGAGCTGCTAGCACGAATTATGACTGCAAGTGACCGTAAAAGAGGCACTGCAAGGATTTTTGGCCGTGTTAGAAATTCAATGACAAGACGCTGTGAGGCATGCATTGCTGGTCAAGTTTGAACACCTTTAGTAATTTACAAACATATAATATTTGGTTATTAAAAATGTTGTGACCGTCAGCATCAATTTTCTAATTTCTGTTTTCTGGAAATACATTAACTATAGAGACAATATTATGAGGACGTCTGAGATATTTGCACCTTCCAGTTATTGGCAAAATATATTCAAAATACACTATCTACCCAAAAGTATTCGGACATCTTCGATTTTAGACGTTTTGTCGAATCTCTAGAAAACTACTTGAAGAATTATCCTGAAACTTCAGGGGTGTAAAGAGCATTTTACATGTCAAATACTTCAGAGAAGGGCTTGCCCCGAAGGCCAATAGCGGGCCACCAACAAATTGAACAAAAACAATAATGTTTGGATCACCCTGTAAAAAATAATGCTCGAAATGCGTTGTAGCTATAGCATATGATTATGAGGCTTCTTTTACTTATCTATCTTCATTTGGATGAAAATAGCACATATATTCATGGAGATATAAAGGATTCGAAAGGTTTTCGTAAGTTTTTTGTTTATAACATGCAGGGTTTTCAATCCAATGCAATTTTTAGGAAACTTGACAAATTACAGTAGAGACAACATCCTGCAATCACAATATAAAAATATTAAATTTTGATGAAATACCAGCATCTTTTACTAAATAATGCTTAACTGCGCTTGTGCAAGCGTTGCCCAAATGTCATTTGCATAATTTATTAGCCAAATGTATAGAGCTACTCGTATAAAAAGCCCAAGCAAATATCGTGAAAATTCAGAAAGATATCGCCGATAGAATGAGTTGATTTTCAGTTGCTCTCAAAAATAAACAAAATGATAATGGATTTTTTCCAAATTTTTATTTTTGGATCGGACACCAGTATCAACTCCTTACGCTGATATGAAAGCATATTGACTTCATATTGACATAATATAGGCATGTGATACTTTGCTTGGGCTTTTTATAAGAGTAAAAGCCCTATACATTTGGCTAATAAATTATGCAAAAGACATTTTGGTAACGCTTGCGAATACGCAGTTAAACATTATTTAGTAAAAATGGCTCTATTTCAAGACATATTTAATATTTGAATATTCTGATTGCAGGTTGTTGTCTTTACTGTAGTTTGTCAAGTTTCCTGAAAATGGCATTGAATTGGGTTGAAAATCCTGCATGTTATAAACAAAAAACATACGAAAACATTTCGATTTTTTTTAAAGAAACCTTTATATCTCCATGAATATGCGTGCTATTCTCATCCAAATGAAGACATATGTAAAATAAGCCTCACAATCATATGCTACAGCTACAACGCATTTCAGGCATTATTCTTTACAGGGTGATCCCAAACATTATTTTTGGTTCACTTTGTTGCTGGTCCCTATTTGCTTTGGGGACAAACTTCACTGAAATATATGAGGTGTAACATGTTTTTAAATCCCTGAAGTTTCAGGATAATTCTTCAAGTATTTTTCTAGATATACGATTATTTTTTGTGTAGATAGTGTAAGTATAAAAGTTTGCACCTCTACCACCTCTAAAAGTTCGTAAACACCCTGTATATTATTACTTAATTTCTTCTTATTATCTAATCTGCTCATAGGTTGCATTTGGTACAAAGGTGTGGAATGAAATGCAGTCACTTGAGCATGGTTATTATAATTCTTTTAAAACGGATATGTATTTTTTGCATATTATTACACCTCGTTTACAGAGCTAATCCCTTACGGGATACCTGCATCATCGACATGCTCATAGTAATTAACTGGCTCTTCCTCGACTGCACTTTGGATGCCATAGTCAAAGAATACTTTAGGGAAACCTACAAGTTATTCACGGTCATCAGAGTTACAAACGCTTATAAAATAAGAAAAAGTCATTTTCCTATAGTGAAACATACTATTTACTATGAGATATTCAGACGATTGGAAGTGCTCCTGTAGGATATTCTACGAGGCGTGTCCGAAAAGTAAGTACCGTTTTGGATAAAAAACCCACATAAAAACATTTCTTAAAGAGCATTTCTTAAAAACTATTTTTCTACATAGTTGCCACCGTTGTTCAGACATTTGTCATAGCGGGAAACCAACTTTTCTATGCCCTCTTCATAGAAAGATGCCGCCAGTGAAACATAAAAAACTTCGGCGCGCAATTCAAAATAAAAAGCGTGGAATGCTCAGTCAAGGCATTGTGTTGCTTCATGACAACGCACGTCCCCATTCTGCTTATTTCACTCAAAACCTTATCCAAGAATTCGGCTGGGAACAGTTCGATCACCCGCCGTACAGCCCCGATCTCGCGACCTTCTGACTACCACTTGTTCTTGAAATTGAAGCGTGATTTTGGAGGAAGGCGCTTTGACAGCGATGATGACGTATAAGACGGTGTCCAGCAGTGGCTGTCATCACTGGCGGCATCTTTCTGTGAAGAGGGCATAGAATAGTTGGTTTCCCGCTACGACAAATGTCTGAACAACGGTGGCAACTATGTAGAAAAATAGTTTAAGAAATGCTCTTTCATGTAAAAATAAATTTTGTTTTGAAAACAATGTTTTGATGTGTCTTTTTCCAAAACGGTACTTACTTTCCGGACACGCCTCGTATAATGTATGTCGGAAATTAATGTTCTTCAAGACATATGCTTTATATATGGATAAAACTACGGTGTTAAAGACAGGTACAAATAAATGTTGATGGTGTTAATAAAGTAGAGCGTACGAATTCTTTGGAAAGTTTGGGAATAAAATAAAATTCATTTATCCAATATGCTGTCTCCCGAAAAAGGATAAGCTCACAAAGCTTTTCAATTTTACATGAAGAGTTGAAAGAAAGATCTTAGATTTCTCTATCAACGAAAGATTGACAACTTTTTTAATTGCTGGTACATTATATAGATATTATAGAATTTTAAAAATAACCAATGCGACCGTGGGTGTGGATACGTTTCTAATTCTGTGACAATGACCGCCAAATTTCCATTTAACGTTCCCCCCCGCCCCGCTTCCCCCTCCGACTTCTTTCAAAAATTCGAAACTTGCCAGCGCTTTCAAGATCACCAAAAGGAAGGAGAGAGTCAAAGGTCGAAGCGAAAGAGCCTCTAGTCACGGCGAAAACATCTGGGGGTCAAGATATTTCTGGCACAGACGGATGATCGGTGAGCTGCACGAATCTATTGCTCTATTCTTGTGACCACGCCCTTGCCCAATTTTACAGCCATCGCCATCGATCGCCTCCTGGGAACGAGCACAACAACAGAGGAGATCCCACTGTCCCTCTTCCCCTTTCCACCACCTGTATAATAACTCTCTCTTTTTTCCCGGAGGGGGGGGGGGACTTTCAAGGTCAAACTATCGATATTGATATAATCGAATGCAAACCAATCTTCGACCGCGCTAACGTTCTTGGTGAATGGATTCGGTTGTGTGCCATATAGACGGCATCCGCGCCCAAGGGAACCGACTAGTCAAGGTGTTCAAATCTCTTTCACCGAGCGGCGTATAATCAGTAGGTGGGCAAAGAAGCTGAAGGAAGACAGAAACCGAAATGCAAATTTTTCTCTTGCCAGGTCAATTAAAGCCGAGGTTATCTTCTTAAATCCCAATTAAATACATAAAGAAAATTTGAAATATCTAATTGGTCCCTCTAGGTAAAAAAAAAAAAAGAAGAAAACAACAACGTAAAACACTGTAATACAGAATTACAAAGTAGAAAAGGGAGGGGAAAATTCTGCTACCTGGATTCGAACTACGGGCCATGCCTTTTGCTGGCATCGCTCTTACCAATTCTCGATCCTTGTTTAGAGTCCAGGTTGCGGAATTTTTCCTTCCCTTTTCTACTTTGTAATTATGATATGTTTGAAGAGTTTCTTCAGTTTAATTATCTTCTGTTTGGATTGTAATACAGATTTTGAAAATGCAACACACTGCATATTCGTATCTTGAATGGCGCATGCAACTGAAGACAACATAATTAATTAAGAAATCAGATATTTTTCTGATTCAGATATTCAGATATTATTTGAAAAATTGAAAGGAAAAATTCTGCGATCTGGATTCGAACCAGGAACCGAGAATTGGCAAGAGCGAGGCAAGGAACGTGATACTCGTGTTCCTGGTTTGAATCCATGTAGCAGAATTTTTCCTTTCATTTATTCGAATAATATCTGACCTTAGGTTTGGAGAATTAACTTCAGTTCTGCTTTATTAATTTCAATTAAAAAGTGTTATAACTTCTGAAACTGAATTAAAAATTCTTCAAGATTTTTAGTTTTGTTAATTAATAGTTACATTTCTTCCATCTTAATTTAGGAAGGTTTGCTCCACCTAGAGAATATCATTAAATTAATTAATTCATACAATTATAAATCCAGTTATGGGTGTCGTTATACCCTATTTTTAACAATAACCATAATCGCATGTTTCACCCTTTTGGTATAGAAGAGATTTTGACCGTGATTTATAGCTTCTTAACTTCGTTGATGGGCCATTTTTTATTATATAATTCCATGTAGTTTTCATTAAGCGCTATGAGTTTATTTACACAGCTGCTTTCATTGTATAGCAACTAAGAATAGAATTTCATCTAATTTTCGGCGAGTGAAAGCGAAATTGTTGTTATAGACGGACCAAGGACAAACCAAGAACAAGAGCTGCTTATTCAACCCCTGCAAACTTGCACAAAAAAGTGAATTGCCATTTAGACTTATCCCATCTGTTTGTCCGTAAGTATATTGTGCATAGTAGTTTTAGTAGACTCTATCAATTAGAATGGAAATAGGGAAAGAACGATTGGTAAGTACAAGTACATAATATTCGATTTCAGATTTTGGCCCAAAGTAAGAATTTGTAATACTCCAGGCAAATAAATCTCCATGGCAGTCAGTTCAAGTACAGCTTAAAATATTTTTTTTGATATATTCTTGTTTTCAATTCATTTGTAAACTGATTATATAAATTGGACAATGTCAAATCTACCAGGAATGTAAACAGGAGAATCAAAGAAATATATAGTGAAATAAGATTATTCATTTAAAATGCCAACCTCTTAAATAAAAAGAAAATATAAAATTGGATTTTTAAAATTGCATCTATGATTTTGTAAACCTCTCGACACGAGGAACTTTTACGAAATAAAAAGTAAATTATTTAACGAGAAAATCACATTCATTTTATTTTTTCCTAGTGCTTATCGAATGTGATGGTTATCTTTCACTTTTTTTGCAGTTGTTATTGTTGTTTAGGTTACTCTGCTTCCTCTTTCACCGCCTGTAAATAAAGCAATTTTTTTAAAACCTAAGTATAGAAACAACGCCTACCATCTTTTTTTTTTTTTATTGAGCCATTTAAAAAAGGTTGCGGCAGGGCCATTTGGCACGATTACGAAAAATTGGCTGACGCCTTTCAAATAGTTTAAAGATGTTAGGGAAGTGGGGGATAAAAAGAAAGGGAAAAAAAAAGGGAAAACGAAGTGAGTGGGGCTGCCACCTATCTACCGCCCAGCCTTGGAGGTGTCAACCCGAAGGGAGGTCGGAATAAAAGGAAATTCCCTTTCTTCTTTAAAAAATAACCCTGCCGCCCATCCTTCCTGTTATTATACCAGGTATTCATGTTCTTATAAAAGAGTTCAAACGGAACGACATGATTCCAACACAAAGGATTTAAAAACGATGTTACAATAAATTTATTCCTACGATTTTGTTAATAAATTCTGCATATATATCTCGATTTATTTTTACATTGCAAGAAGTAGAAGGATACTATTAGCTGAACGAAAATAGCGATATTCTTCCAGACATTACTAATAATAAAAGATAGAAAAAGATATAAATTTCTCTGAAAAATTAAAAAGAGAGAAAACACAGATCCACAAAAAGAGTTTAATAACAAACTTGCGAAACTCTTTTTGTATTAAACTCGTTTTGTGGATTTGTGTTTTCTTTCTTGTTTATATTTGTTTCAGTGAACCATTGTCCACAGTTTCTGGCGTCTCCTGTAAATTTCTCTTAAAAATATATTATACGTAAACAAAATATGCGGATATAGGTTTTTAAGTACCGCTTACATAACGGACTAATCCGACTCCATTCAAGAAGAAGAATGAAGAAATTTTTTTTCTTAAAATTATAAATACGGTTAGTCAATGCGAAGCCAATGTTTTTCCACTGAAGATTTGAAATAAGTTACGTGATAACTTACTCGAAGATAAAGCTATATGAAATTATAGGAGTTTTTTTAAAGCGATTTAAAAACTCTATAAAGGAATAAAGGATGCAATAAAAACATTAAAAATACCGCTTAAAAATTTTAAAAAAACGTGCTTTTACGTATATTGTCATTAGAAATACGTCATTGTGTAAAGTTTCAGAGTTCTAGGAAGTCAGAAAGTAAGTTAAATGCTGATGATAAAATTTGTGGATAGACACATAGACAAACGAACGAAATTAAGAAAAAGCATGTGAAAAAATAGATCTACAGTACATTCGTGTTGCATCTGTCATGGAGAATCGGCTGAATCATTAGTTTTTCATTTTCGTCGGTCATCAGTGTTAGTGGGACCTTACTTTGGAGAAATATTTTATTAATTACTCTGGAGAAAAATTTTAGTAATTACTTTGGAGAAATATTTCTTAAATAACGTAGACTGATAAACTCAGGTTGTTGTTTATCACCTAGTCTGTTCTCAAAAACGACTGTAAAAAATTGGACAAAGTGCTGAATCATGTTGAGATCATTTAGCATCGTCCTGCCTTTACTATCACATCTTCCTAAATCAATTTCCAATAGGGCTAAATCCACCACATATATGGATAAAACTTATGGGATAAGACATAAGGGAATGCCAATGTAAATACTGAAATCCTCTCAAGATCTACCAGATCCCAGTTGTTCATGTATATGCGTCGAACAGCTATGCTCCAGCAATATTTATTGAATGAGCAAATGGAAGCACTTAATGAAAATTGTAGCAGGGATAATAACGCAGCGCTTTTACAACTTCTACAGAGGTAAAGGATTAATAATGTACTGACAAGTGTCCTGACGGAATCATTTCTTAGTCCGATTATCGCTGCTTCACAAACGCGGTTCGCTTTGGTTAGATATGTAAACAAAGTATATTCTTTTTCATTGAATACTGTCTACCATCTGATAGTCGTTTTCAGTCCTCTACGAACGCGCGTTATGAACATTAAGCATACTTCATTCTTCATGGTCACATTATTAAAAACAAACAAATAAATAAATAAATAAATTGTTCGCCAAACTAACGCAAAAAATAGTAAAGAAAAAAGAAATTGCTTATCTCTTCATCATAATTATTTCTTATTTTTATAAAAATAATAAAAATCTTTTCGTCTCTTGGAACGATTCTTCTTCTGTTTGATTTAAGGGACAACGGTGGTTTCAGGCGATTTTTTCCGCATTATATGTTGTTTTATTATCAGAGGGAAAATTGAACCTCTAATAAAAGAGAAAATAACATACAACTTGAATTTTAAAAAAAATACAAATAAACCCTCTAAGCTCCTCGTAAAATGAGATAATTAAAAGGCACTGGAAAAGTGGACAGCAATCGGATTGAGGCGATATTTTTTCCTTTAGAGTCGGATCAGGCGATGGAACAGTTTTTAACTTTCCTAAAGTTCACATTCCCATCCTAAAGATTCAGTAGAGAATTTAAAGTAGAAATCCCTAATAAACGAAAGAACTGCTTCAACATTATTAAATGCCTACTTATTTGCAACAAAGGAGGTGAACTTTATTAAAGAAATAGTATTTTTTTCAAAGTAGGATTTAAAGTTGTGTTTATTAGAAATTAATTTTAAGGGGCTTAGGAGTATTTTCCAAAAATTTAATTATTATTTCTTACTGATTTATTAACAATGAATTTTTATGTTGAATATCACTGAAATCTTGAAAATCTAGAGTTTCTTGAGACGCAAATAACGTTTAGACAGAATTGTATTAAAGAATTTTTATAAATACGAGTAGTGAATCATTGAAATTTGAAAGAAAGACAAACAAATAAAATATTTAAATAAATAAATTTAATTTTTTATTCTAACATGACACTTTCCAAATACCTTTCTTCATCAAAAGCTTTCCGCGGAAGATAATTAAGGTATCCAAAATATCCGAATTCTATATGCAGAGTTCTTATTCGTCGGACCCTTTAAAGCTGAGCTGAAGGATTATTGAGAGTAAAGGATAAGGACCGAATAAACTGTAGATACTCACGTGAGAGAAAGTAACAAAAACCGGATCACCAATTGTCCACAATAATTTTTACTGATCATGTATGTACATTTCCTTATCTACATATATATTTACATTTCCTTATCTGAACATCTCCTTAGCTTTCGTTCAGCGTGAGTCCGCTCCATAATATCCACAGTATATTATTTGTTAAATATAAAAATTAAACTTATCAAGTTCCGTTTGGACATAAGCACCAATAACTCAGTAAAATCTGTTGGTTTTTTAGCCAAATAAGAAAGTTTTTGTAAGAAAGTTTCGGATATTGGTGAATGATATCATGACATTGTAACCGTGCGAAATATCGAGTTCCCATCCCTTGACTTTTCGGAGATCTAATAAACAAACAAAAACTTTTCAGGTAATTTGTAGGAGATGGCTATTACCTTCCATTAACAAATGACGGATGTAGAAGAAAAGAAGGACGAGACACAAAACTCTGGAATAAAACAAAATTGGACACAGAAAAAAAGCTGACATTTTGAATAGAGACTATCCTTTGTCAAAGTAAAATATAAAAATCATTTTTATTTTTTGCTTTGAAAAAGGATAGT
Organism: Rhysida immarginata; assembly: GCA_023313115.1. Classification (NCBI taxonomy): domain Eukaryota; kingdom Metazoa; phylum Arthropoda; class Chilopoda; order Scolopendromorpha; family Scolopendridae; genus Rhysida; species Rhysida immarginata. Next base: position 494,076 of record JAHWFO010034640.1, read on the forward strand.
CTCTATGCGAAAGGTCAGCTTTTTTGAGGGTCTTATCACCCTGTGTCCAATTTTGTCTTCCATTACCAAATAATAAAGATTAAGGAGGAGCGCGGATAATGTTGTTTATAAAATATTCTTAATTTAAGAATATGGAATAAACGATTATATACTGAACATATTTGGAATCTCTCTAATACCGGTTGTATCATTACTTCCATTTTCTCCCGATGAGAACCCAATGGCCGTGCAGGGTAGCTCAGATTCTGCTTTATGCTAGACAAGGTAAGTTCCCATAATTTTTAAATCTTTTAACGTCACGGTATTAGAAATTGCGTACGCTTTGAGAACTGGACATTCTGAAAATTTCATTACAAATTTGTTTGTTTTTATCATCCTTGATGTACCTTTATTCCATGTCCATTTAAATTCAAGTTGAACAACCAAATAGCCGATTCCATGTTAAATTTCCGATTCTATACAATTTGCCGGAAAATGGAACTCTGTACCCCAAACTATTCCGTATAAATTTTTAACTGCATAAGACCGGAGTGTCAATATAAATATAGCCATTCCTTGTTTTCTTCTTTATCTATTTTAGCCAGTTAAAATGGATAAATTGTTCTTTCTATGAGAGTAGCCTATGGCTTCATTTTGCATGTATTGCTTTTATTTATTATGAATTTTATTCCTAGAAATTGTTAATTAATATTTATAAATAATCCGTAATTTACAGTAAAACGTCTACAATGTCTTTCGCACGGATGTTTCGGAATTTACAAAATCATTAGTTTCAATCAATTTATAATTAAAAACTTGATTTAAATGTCTGCATTATTCCTAAAATTCATTCCAGTTTACATTTAAGTAAATAGAAAGTTTTATTAGTCTAAAATCTTTACAGAATCCAGTGCAGTATTTTGCTCAAAAGTCCAATGGGCGGATCAGGGAAGGGTTATCATATTTTTTCTTAGATCTAAATAAGTAATACTTGGAAAGAAAATTCAGGTTTTACGAGGAAATAATATATTTCTTTTCCCTCCCTCTTTGGGAGATTTGAAAATATTCTTCGGAAAAAATATAGTAAAATTTTGTTCCCTTTAAAGCTTGCATAAAAATAAATTAACTTTTTAATATTAAACTTTTAAATAGGAAGTTTTTATTGTTTATTTTCATTCCAGAAACTTATACTAATGTAACGACAAATTTAATCTAAATTACGACGGGTTTTCTATGAATTTTTGAAAAAGTAAACCACAGCAACAGAAATGTGACACAATCACTGAAATAAAGTGACTCTAAATGTATATGATCAAAAACAAAAAACAGGCAGGAGATAGTTTCCATTTAAAATTCTGTAAGTGAACTTAAAATAAATTAAAGAGAACGCTGGTTGACGAGAACTTGATTTTTAAGTAAAACACTTTATCACATCATCAACATGAGGTTCGTGATTGGTTGCTTTACAATAACCGCTAGGTAAATGCTCTCGGTAATAAATAAATGAATAAACAAATAAATAATTCCTTTCCCCTCGGTATTTTTTATTTCCTTGTTTTTTAAAATTCTATTAATTTTTTTAAAGTTTTTGTTTAATCTCATTTCTCCCTGTAAACATTGAAATTATTGACTTAATCGGTAGCGTGAATCATTAATCTAATGCGTGCGAAAAATGAAAAGCAGAGCACCTAACCAATTTTTATAACCAATCTGAATTAGGTTTCTGATAATTCACGTCAAAGGACATAATATTTTCTTTTTGTTTGTTCTTATACAAGGTGTTTTAAGGGAACTGAAGGAGTGAGAGGGGCTCCACCAACAACTAGTAATGGTTGTGCGTGAAACTATTTCGGACGAACCAATTAAAGGCAGCAGAGTCATTTTCGAGAGCAGGTTTCTCAGCCTAACCCAGTTCATTCATGAAATAAAAAGAAAACTGGCATTAAACGAAACCGAAGAACGTTAAAGAGGGTGAAAAAATTTTTATGACAGATTTTTCCTTATTTAAAAGGTATCCAACAGGTAAAGGTCACTTCACTGATAATTTTTTTTAAATTTCTTTAACATTGCTTTCTCCCTGTAAAATGAGTGATTTTTTCCCCCTTTTTTACCGTGCCATTGAACGGCATACACAGTCGTCCTATATTAACCGATGACATTGACAGTGAATTTTCTTCCTCCCCACCCAGCTTTTAATTTATTCTTGTTTTAATAGCTTCTGTTTTTTTATTGCTTTATCTTATCAAATCTATGTAACATTTGCTCCACTTCTTTATCGTCTAATTAAGCAAACTTAATTTTTAATTTATCATTATACAATTAATAATATACATAGTTATAAAGTGCTCAAGATGAGATGTGTATATCATTATGTGTATCAATAAATTACAGGAACTGTTCTAACTGTTGATGATTTCGTCTTATTCAAGAGAACATTTCTTAAGCAAATTTACATTCAATTTAATAAATCGAGGGAGTTGATAGGATTTAATAACTAGCAGAGGCACCGGCGTTGCTCGGGATAATTACAGTTGTAATGTAGGTAAACAGAACAACCTAAAGAAGTTAAATAATAACTCAAGCTGGTTTTCAGTAATTTTCTAATTTCCTGCTGTAGAAGAAGCTCCCGTTGTTCAGATGTTTCTGCTGCCTGGATAACTTTTTGTTTTCTCTGACCAATACTTGTTCTTTTCGGTGGCATTTCGATAGATATCAATTAACATGTATCCTTCGAACGATTATTAAAGAGCACAATACAGTGTGCTTGTTCATTTGAAGAGTCGAATTGATTTATGCTTTGTTATCGGTTATGTCATAAACTGTAGCTCGAGACCGACCGGCGTCCGTATATATCCAACCCACTGGAAGAAAAAGGGGAAGCTGCCGTCGCGTCCGGAAGGTTCTACACTGTTCAAGGGTTCCAAACACAAATCGTCTGAACATTTGTTAGGGAGCTGAAGGGAGAAACATGCATCTCTTTGCCTCCTCGAGAGAGACTTCCCTATCTATATCGTGCTGTTATATTCATTACCTGCTCATTGTTAATAATTCTTGGAAACGAATCATCTTGAAAATATTGTTGCATCATCACTATATCGGTTTCCATGGCAACAATATTTCCCCGGCGTTGATATGGAAATATATGGCAACAATAACTTTGATGAAACAACTCTCTTCTTAGGTGACAGTGGATGTACATGATCGTTTGTGTCTGTATGTTCTGCAATCCCAACAATCTGAATGGGGTTATTCCCTACTTGGTAATCTGCTGCAATTGCACTCTGCTCTGCTTTCGATGACTTGAAGCAAAACTTGGCCATTCATCACTTTGTGTGGTCCAGCAGTCGCCGTTTCTTCTCTCACCAGTTGTTCACCACCCTTTTTCAAAAGACATAAACGTGCAATTTGGATTCCACAAAAGCAAAACCATTCACATTGAAAATGGAGTTCTCAGGAATGGGGGCTTCACATTGGAAGAAGCCAGATCGCATTGCTGCTATGGAAAATTGGGAGTTACAAATATCTAGGATCTAAATAAGTCAAGGTTATGGAGCATAAATCCATAAAGAGCACACTTACTAAACAAATAAGTGTCTATTTGTCTTATAAGGGTCTATTAAATGCCTATTCAAATAGAATGAACAGTATAAATTATGGCTAAACCCCTTAACATAACAAAGTGACACATTTACATATAGCTCTACAAGTTTGACATAAAAATTTAGTCTCCATGCAAGACAAATGTACCTACTACTGTACTTCAGGTTACACATACTTTTAACGTTTTGATTAGACAAATACAAAATCCTTCACATTGAAAAGCGTGTTCTTAGAGAGATGTTGGTTCACATTGATGCTATGAAAAGCGATTAAGTTTTCAAATCTTAGGCACTTAAACTAGCGAAACTTATTGCAGCACAAACACGCAAGGATTACAATCACTAACCATTAGGACTAAAGTATATTTTCATAGACGGGAAACAATACTTAAATTTCCAAAGCCTAACTTACAAGGAAACCTCTCCAGGTGATTTGAATGAAACTTGGTGCATACGTAGACCTCATAGAGGTATATGAAAAACCGTTTTCAGTTGTGGCAATCGAACCCTTTAAGAAGGTGAAATTGACCCCTAAAAATCGCAGTGTTTTAAAGACTAGTCCGTAACTATCGGAGATAAAAATTATTTTCAAGTATAGCCGTATAGCACTTCAAAGGAGCTATCCAAATATGTATAACGGTCACCCCCCTTCTCCCTCCAAAAATGTGCCCTCACCCCCACCCTTCATTTAGTGAGAGGTAATTTTTTTCTATTACACTTAAAATACTCCTTCCATTTAAACCGACTATAACATTTAATATCTTGTGACCTTCATTAACCCTTTAAAAAACTCAGAAATATATAAAACATTGCACATATGTCATGCACTTCTTCCTATTACTTTTAGGCGTGTTGTTTTACTTTCCCGAACTTTTTTGAACATCCTTCGTATTAAATATTTTACGTTCTTGGGGCCTTTCAGTTTTGTGCACCAATATATTGTTGCCAGGTTAAAATAAATCACTGGGATGAACTGAATGCGCGCGCAGACGTGTAGCGCAGTGTGATGCACAATCATCCGTATGGAAAACAAGCTCGTCGCCCCTACCACAGAAGTTCCGTGCCGACCGCTCCAAAGGAAAGGTTATGCTTGTGGGGTTTTTTTTTATTGTAAAGGAATAGTCCGCTACGTATTCATACGGGAAGGTCGTACAGTTAAATTGATCTCTAAAAATCTCGTATTCTGCGACGCCTGCATGACGCCATTAGCCGCAAACGTCCGCATCTTTGGATCTGCGAAATCTGCGACTGTTAGACATATTTGGATAACCCCTTTGAAATGCTATATGGCTGAATTTGAAAATAATTTTTATATTTTATAGTTACAGAGTAATCTTTAAAAAAACGACAACCGCTGTGATTTTTAGTTACAGAGTTGTCAATTTCACCCCTTTTGTGGCAACTTTTCATATACCGTTATGGTCTACATACCCACCAAGTTTTATTCAAATCGGGGTGTATCACCTGGAGAGGTTCCTTGTTAGGCTATCAACACACTCTAATTCTTTATTATCATATCCCTTTGAAGTTATACAATGGATATAAGAAGAGCCCTTGAGGAATTTGAAAGGAAGAAAACGAAAATTATTTGCAAAACACAGAAAACACAACCCACATTCAAAAATTGAAAGGCTCACCCTCCTCATTCAGATTTAGATATCTTAATGACAATCATTTTGGTAAAAGGATTCCCGCATCCAAACTCTAAATAGCACGTCAGCACTGCACAAAGCAATTTACATAAAAAAAATACAAACTTTGTATCTAATCAGCATACTGAACACAAACAGTATTCCTAAAACGTGCACTATGCTTCAATCAGAGCTCGGAAAGAAACGCCGTGTTTGAAATCAATCTTTCTGCCATCAATTAGCCACTATCAACAGGAAAGCGTCGAACTTTTGGTTAGTGTTGGGATTTTCTTTGTGAAAAATGAATGGACCATTATTACCATACAAGATCAGGTAATTAATACTAAAGAGCTATAGAAAAAACATTATCTAAGATTTGGCCGATTGGATTTACAGGAAATGCCTTATCATAGACGAAGCGTTCAACACGTTAGATCAGATTCAACATGCTTACGCGCTATTACGTACACTAAGTACACAGAAAGAGCCAGATAGCCAATATTAGATAACAATCTATCTCAGATACATGCGCTTAGCGACGTAGACACTCCACACCATAAATTAATAACTTTTGACACTGTCTTAAGAGGATGCAAGACATAAATTAATTTTGACAGAGCAATAAATAACTGACAAAACCATTCATTGTAAGAGACTTGACATTGCGTTTGTACATATAAGAAATTTTTATTATTATTGGTAACATCAAGTTTTTTTCCTTCTCTCAATATTTTAATTTAATGGACTGTCTATTTGGTTGAGTATCTATAGAAATTTTATTTTTTTTGTAACTTAAAAATTTTTTACAGTCAATAGCTTTTTTATTAGTCTAGCGTAATCAGTAACTGACTTTCATTAGGTCTATTTGTTATCAATTGCTAATCTTTGTTAAACCTATTGTTATCAACAGCTACGCTGTTAGGTCAATCTATTTCTATGAGTCCTACTGTTACCAGTGAAACTCTTAATGTTGATAACCTCCCAAGAAATAAATACGAAAAGTATAGAGCCACGATAAACGTTCAATAAATTTATAATAAGACATGCTATTTTCGGTTTGCCCTTTTTAACATGATAATGTTTTAAGGTTGGACACCATTTTACAAAAAACTGATGCAAAATAACGACACCAAAAAGCGTTACGGAAACAGTTTTCCATTATTATTACACGTTTAAGCATTGTTGGCACCGGCTTGAACGTAACCACCGAGAGAGAAACGTAACCACTCGCCGTTGTTTTAGAGTTCAGTGGCTTCGCCTGTGCGATGAAACGTAACTTCATCATAAGTAGGACATTGTTATTCGTATTTCAGGCTTTTCTTAGATTGAGAGTTCTTAGTACTTAACAATTTCTTGAAAATCTTAAAAATCATCAGTAATTGGAGATAATGGAGAGTTAGCAGACTATTGAGAAAGAGTGGAAAGACGATAGAGGAAGCAGTTCTTTAGCTCCGTGCTGTATTGAGTAAATGGTGAGCATATCAATAGAAGAATCGGCGACTGCTAGACTACACAAAGTGATGAATGGCCAAGTTTTGCTTCAAGACATCGAGAGCAGAGTGGGAATTGCAAGAACATCAAGTGTACATCTTGTGTAATAAAATTCACCTGACTATCTTTCGACTCTCACCTTAATATTTATACTACGAGACATACTATGATTTCCATAAAGCAATTTGTATTACTTGGTAAATTAGAATTGCCTTGTATTTTAAACGGTGAGCAATAAAATAGACACACATTTTTTATTATGAACTTTAGCTAAAGCTTAAATTCTCAAATTTAAAATTACTTCTGCATCGCAGCTAAATCTCTTTCTAGGAATGTTTACAATATTTTATTTTTTTAAAAAATTGTGAATATTTTATTTATTTACTTATCTGTTAGAGACGGTAGCCCTATGGAGGATCTTCAGCGCTCGCGATCTTTTGCCATCAGGCGCATGTCCTCAATGGTAATTTCCAAGCGATTCGTGAAGATTTTAGTGAACACAAAAAATTTTGCCCTGGAAATGTGTTGATTAATGGCATCGCATTTTTACCATTTGGGACTAAAATGATAGTTAACCGAAAAACAGCGTCCACTGTCGTAGCAGATAAGGCCAATGAGACTGTTTTATATGATCAGGGCGAGGCTGAGGGTGACTGGCCCAATCCTGCTTGGGGTGGGGGTCCCCAAGCAGGATTGAGTTGACATGGCGGCTGCAGCCCCCCCCCCCTCCCGGGTACGGCCCTGTATATATTGGCCTGGATAAGGCCAATGACACTGTTATATATGATCAGAGACACTGTTATATATAAGAATGTTTTTTCGGGCGAGGCTGAGGGGGGCTGGCCCAATCCTGCTTGTGGGGGGGTCCCCATGTAAAAGATTTAGTTGACATGGTGCTGCAGCCCCCCCCCCCTGGGTATGGCCCTGTATATGATCAACATTATATTAACAAAATCCAGAAGTTTATATAACTAAAAACGGTTTCATCCTTTTGAAAAACTTAGAATCTGGTTTATTTAATAATTACGCCAAGAAGCTTGTGTGTACTGATTCTATTCCACCTCGCATACGGACCTTAACTAGGACACTCAATATGTATAGATAAAAGGCGCTCCAAGGTGCACTTCATGTGCCTCAGTTGTTGCTGTCACCGGATTAAGAAGAGATGCAAAGTATTCCTTCCACCTATGCAATACGTTCTCCTCCGTTTTCAGAAGCTTCCCATCTGAACTCTTAATACTTTGTGGTAGTAACTACTATACAGGATGTTTCAAAAATACTTTTACAAACTTTTAGGAGAGGTAGTATTGTAGTTCAATATTGGTGATTCTAAGCAAAAAAAGTTCATATGAACATGGGTCCGAATTTGAACGCTAACCGAGTTATGAACAGAAATAAAAATGCCGCCACCAAGATCAACAAGTTAATAACTCAGGTTCTGTACAGCCTAGGATGATGAAATTTGGAGGAATAATAGGGTACATAAAACAGTGTGTACACCGTTAAAATTTGATGGTATTCCAAAAAGTAGTTTCCGAGTTACGCTTTCAAAATCGTAAAAGTGCTCACATGCGAGTACTAAGCAGATTCCAAGAACCTGGATTCCAAGAACCACTATTATCTAGCTCGTCGCCTCTATCAATTGGTATTGGGCCATCGTGGACACTGTGGTACAGCAAAGCTGTCCTCAAGTGTTCTAAAGACTATTAAGCAGATAATGAAAGCCCGATAATAGGGCAGGCACCTACCCAGCTCGCAGATCGGGAATTCCTCCTTTCTAAACCATCAGAAAGCTGATGAAAACTCATAACAGAATCATAAGTAAACACTGGAGATAATGCTCTAACATAAGGTAACATGCAAGATGAAAAACGAAGCGAAAAAATATTGGAGCATTATCTCCACCATTTATTTATTACCTTGTCACAGTTCGACTCTCCTTTTCCAAACCTATCACTCCATTATTCAGAAGAACGTTTTTGTTGCGAGATTTATCATACGAGTATCTTGCTGCTCTCGTTCAAGGAAGAAAGAAAGAAAAAAACTTTTGTTATGGACTCATGATTGCCTGGAGATGACGAAAGTAATGGAAGAAGCGATGCTGGAGATGATCAAAGTAAAGGAGGAGGCGATGCTGGAGATGTCAAACGATGCAATAAAAATGGGGGCGGGAGTCAAGTTTGGTATCATTGGATAGCTTTTTTAAAAATATTAAACACTTATTTTTTTATTTTTTTGTATGATGCGTATTTTTCGAGTTATTGTCAGGTACACAATAAAGAAAAAGGAATAGGCAAAGAGAATTTGGTAAACATGTAAAAAGGACATGGTATGTTAGGAGGTGTAATTTTCTAGGTTGTGAGAGGAATTTGAAGCTTACATTGTCAGTAAAAAAGGGAACATAGCATGTGTACCTCATGATTAATACACCTCAAAACCGTGTGAACATTACTAATAGTGGTTTTACTTTGCCTTCTTGTTGAGAAAGGCCAGCCTTTTCTCTCCTCAATTCTTCATGGCATTTTTTGAACTTCAGTTCGGTTGAGTTTTAAACAGCCAGCTGTTGCCTTTTTCCGTAGCGGAGGTTCCTGGTTGTGAGCTTCGTCGCAGTTGCTTTTTGCAAACTTCATGGATCGGCTTACGTACCATATTTAGGGAAAGTTCAGGAAGATATATTTGACATTAGCTGCAGTTGTGACGAATTCGATCACCTGTGTATAATTTTTTGGGTTACCTTAATTTTTTTTTATTAGAAGCTTTAGCAAAAAACTACTTATAAGAATGCACGCTTGGTCTGTACGTTTATCCGGCCGTTCGTCCGTCCAGCCGTCCGCCGTTTGCACGATAACTTGAAAACGGATTAACCTTTTCAGATTCTGTTTTCAGAAATACGATCATCAAAGTCTTAACTCGGCTATATCAACTTTTCAGGCTTTTTTGTGGACCCCTTTGGGTCGAATTCACGTGCTAAAACAGCGACCGTAAAGAATCTCAGGCCCGATTCAGAGGGCGAGGTCAAAATGCTAACACCGAATTGAGTTCGTGAAGAAAATCATTGTTGCTACTATAGTGAACAATACGAGAACAATCGCAGCAATAATCACTGCTTCACCAACTTAACTCTTGGGTAACATTTTTGACCTCACCCAGAATGAAATTCAACAATGGTCTTGAACAAGAGCAAGAGAGTTAGCGCTCATTCTGAATACGGGCCTAAGATAATGGCATGTCATAACAATAGATTCATCAAGAATGAATACTCTTACTTTTTCTTTATCTTTTAGGCGTTATTGACATCGGTACGCGCACGTGAAATCGTTTTGTCGACGCACGATTGCTCAAGTGCTCAAATTAATCAAAAGTAGCGGAAAAATGGAGCTAGTTGTTGGTTTTATTTTGCCCGTCCATCCCCTTCATAATTTCTGCATTTTTTTAGGTAGAAGGTTGAAATTCGGGATGTAGCTTAATATGGGCATGTCTACTTTCACTATTTAGTTTGGTTTTGATTGGTGCACTGGGGTCGGAATTACTGGGGTGGGATTCAAAGAGTACAAAAGATGAATGTGCTATTTAAGTACTAAAGGAGTGAAATTCAGTATCCATATTCCTCTAGGCAAGATCTACATTACTATGAAGTTTAGGCCCAATTGTTCCAGTGGGGTCTGAATTGCGGGGTGGCAGTCGCTTGGTCGTTAGGACTATGGTAACATATGGCATGTGATATGTCATTCCATCGGAAATAGGCTTGCCAACCCTCCCGGAATGAGAGACTATCTCCCGTCTCCCGGGTAACCCCTGCCCGGGAGGTAGAAATCTTTGGGAATTGCGTTTCAAAATTGACAAAAGCGTAAAATAAATTAACGTTTGATATACACTAGCTGGCCTAAAAAAAAGTCACGATGTCAATTTACACATAAAAATTCTGAAATGGGAAAGAAAGCTGAAGTAGGTAGAAAAGTTGCATGTTAGCGCACACGACAACCTTCAAATAGTGAAGAAGCAGTGTGCAACTAATCATTTGAAATCAACCATGTCTGAGGAAGTAATACGCGATCGCGGACAAGACGCTTCGGAGTTCAAGAAGGGCCAAATTATTGGACTGCACCAAGGGCTGAAATCCTCCAAGGAGATTGTTGAAACAACCGGCATCGGATTGCGAACCGTCCAGCGTATTACTAAATCGCGGAAAGAAATGGGCGAACAAACATCCTCGCGGAAAAAGGTGTAGTCAAAAACGATCCTCAACAATCGTAAAATGTAATCGTAAATAAAATAGCCTAGACTTCAGAAAGCTTCAATACAGGAATCAAAACCATTTCCACCCCGACAATAAGACGAGAACTACGAGGACTGGGCTTAAACAGTTGTGTTGCGACAAGAAAGTCTTTAGTTACTGAGACTAATCGCAAAAAGCGACTGCAATTTGCAAGGAGTATAAAAATTGGACCCCTGACCAATGGCGGAAGATTATGTGGTCCAATGAAAGCCGATTAACTCTCTTCCAACATGATGGTCGCATCAGAGTTAGAAGGGAAGCGCATGAAGCAATGGACCCGTCATGTACGGTACCCACTGTTCAAGCCTCTGGAGGAAGTGTTATGATCTGGGGTTGCTCCTGCTGGGCTGGACTAGGCTCAGTAACATTGTGCAAGCAATAAAATGAAGTCTCCGAGTATCTCAGCTTATTGAGTGACCATCTTCTACCCTCAGTGCAGTATTTCTTTCCCGAAGGTGATGACAGTGAAACTTATAATATTGATTGTAAAATTCTACAATAAAGTATTGGTGTTTGCGTAGTAGTCGACTGGAAACTATTTTACTCCTTAAAAAATAACAATGATAAAGATGTTAATGGATTCTTTGGAAATTGTAAACGATAACTTGCAGATTGTATTTTTAGAACTTCTTTATCACTAATCCCTAAACCCTTCTTTATCACTAGCCGTATTTGTCACACGAACCTTTGATGTTTTGCAATCTTTTGCACCATCAGATTGGAACATATAAATCTGTTCAGGTAGCGCATGATAATAAAGTGCGGTCTCTTTGCGTTGTACACATTCTCTGGAGAAAACTGAACAAATTTGGGGCCATTCGTTAATTAACCAATTTCCTGCAGCTGAAACATTTGCTTCCTTCTGTTCGCCGCATATGCGCTTGTAAACGATATTCTCACGTTTTTTCCAGTGGTGGAACCATCCATCTGTCGCAACAAAATTTGTTTTTTCCATTTTGGTCGCAAGTTCTTCAGTTTTCTGGTTCACACGGGCATCTCTTTCACGAACGTCTATAAACCACATTTTCAACGCCTTTCCACCTGCTGATCCTTCCGATTTCAAGGGCTATTTAAATTTTCGTTATGCACGACAGCATCTCAAATGCACAACGATTTTTCAAAAAAAGTATTCAGCGAGAACAGCAATTACAGTTAATTATTTCGATTGCTGAAAAGTGAAGTTATATTCATATATGTTAAAATCAATCACTTATTAACATTTTTATATATCTAATCAATCATTTTCCTGAAGTTGTTCAAAATGACATAAAGCTCAAATTACATTTTGTTTATTTATTAAAGAAGTTTAATGATATTCTAAAATAGCATCATTAATACCCATATTACTACCATAAGCACAATCAGCCCTGCCTACAATAATCTTGTTTACAGTCAATTTGGTCATTAAACATTAATTCTGGATGCAGATTTCTTGACTTTGTACAAATTTATGGTGATCCAAAGGTCAGAAAAAACTTTAAAACTCAATAATTCGCACACAATATAGATAAAAATATTCTGTTTGGAGAGAAACGATTGAAATGACGTGGACTTTTTTCCAGGGAAAAAAAAGTTCATGCTAGAATTGTTCGGTATTTGACCATCAGTTTATGCAAATTTTCAGACTGTATAAAAAGAGCAGCACTCGCTGCAAACGCTACTTCGGAAGGACGGCACATTGAACATTTGTAAGCCGATAGTTAATCAGGCATTTTACCGCTTGAAAATTTACATAAACTGATGTCTGTAACTGACAACATCTAACTGGAACAATCACGAACGGAATAAGCGCGACTGGAATACGTCTCCCGGAATTGCCAGTCTGAGAGTTGGCAAGCCTAATCGGAAATGATGAGAAAGGAAAGAAGAGACGAGGTTTTTTTACATTTTCTACACACTACGTTCGAGAAAATTAATTTTTTGATTAAAAAACTTGGGGGGGGGGGGTAAAAAGTAGAGATAATGGGGTAAAAATAGATGACCGCAGTATCTGCTACTTGCCTTACCCTACACTGATAGATTAATTTCTTGTTACAAAATGTATAAATGTATTTTTGCTTCACTGCTAAAGCTCCTCCTTGGAATGTTTACGAGATTTTATTTAAAAATAACATCTTGCAAACATTCCAAGAAGGAGCTTTAGCCGTGACGCAGAAATACAATTGTCATGTGTCAGGAGTAATTGAGTAATCGTGCCTCGACAAAGCGATCGTCGCGTGCACGTGTTCACGTCAATAATGCTTAAAAGATAAACAGAAAGTAACATTCCAGATAAAGGATATTTTGTTCTCTGATAATCGTCACATGGCGAACTAGGATCCTTAATTCTACAAACGTAAATTTTCTTTAATACAAAGGTTATTCGTAAAGTAAGGTCCGTTTTGCAATAAAAATAAAATTTTATGTATGTTTTCAAAATTTTTTTCTTTACCAGATTCTATTACCTTTAACTATTTTTCCACATAGCTTCTAAGTTTAATTAAGCACTTGTCATAGCGCTCAATGCAAGGTTGTTAGAGGATCTATCTCTAACAACTTTGCGCTCAATGTACTTCCGCATGATCACTTCAAGAAGCTGCCGCCGGTGAAGAAAATCACACAGTTTTCACTTGTTCATCGTCGCTGAAATGCAGGCTACCGATGTTCTCCTTTAGATCCTGGAATAGGTGGTAGCCAGTGCACGCGAGTCCAGACTGTAAGGCGGATGGTCAAGTTGTTCCCAAACAAACTTGCAGGGTGTATCAAAAATACATTTACAAACTTTGAGGGCGGGCTCCTTACAGGAAAACAAGAAACATAGACCACATAAACACACAGATGTCCGGAAATCTTTAGATTTTGAAGTACGAGGGTTATTCGTAAAGTAAGGTCTGTTTTGAAGTTGAAAATTTATGTCAAAAGCACGGGGCCAGATTGGGCCTAATAGATCCAATCGGCTTATATACGGCCCTGCTTGGTATAGCCAAACTATAAGAGCTTTGAGTGGAATGATCAATTAATAAAAGAAAGGGAGTACGGGTGAAAATCCCTAGATAGGGGAACGATTTTCTTGCAATGAAATTACTGATCTGCACTAGTGCGAAGAACCCTTATAGGATGTGAAGAAAATTTCAGTTTCACTTTTCTTTTAACGTTCTTACAACTGTAAGCTCTCCATCAAAAATGACTTTCTTTCTTTCTTTCTTCCTTCTGTGAAGGAATTATCACCCGTACTCCCCTTTTTTGTTAATCGGTCGGCATTCTACTAAGGGCTTTCGATCACCTACAATAGTTATAGGTTGGTTAATTTTGTTTCTTTGTTTGGCTATATGTTTGGCGCCTTACCGCTTGCAGATTCTTCATTGTTTATTTTAATTGGCAGTAATGATTGTAATTAGACCGAAAATAAATCTCATCCATACTACAAATCCAAGCTCGTATCTTATCCTCATTGTGTCTGTTCGAGCCAAGATTGAACGTCATGCAAATTTGGTAAGAATTTATTTCTCTAAAAAACTTTGAAATTTCGATGTGCTGAGCCGTAATTTCATGTATGCTGTTTTGTAATAATCTAGCACAGTTCTTTCCTCTCCTGTTTTCAATTTATAGATAGAATCTGTCTTAGTTTTTAGTATTTGGGAGCGATAATTATTCACCAAAATCTTAAGAGTTACATATGGGAGCCCAGAATTCACCACTTAGAGATAAAGTTTCTTCGGAATATTAATGAGGAAATACGTTTATTTCACAGTATATTTCAATGTATGATAGTCTATTCCATAAAAGAAAAATCGGGCGCGTTCAATTAAATTTCCGAGTTTTATTTATAGGAAAAAATGTTCATTTGCAAAAGAAAATAAAAAAAAAATATGACCATTGAAATCGGAAAGTTTATTTAATACGCCCAATCTTTTTTTGTCATTAGACAGGCTATAAGCAATATTATAAGGTTTCGTCGCATTTGAACAATAACGACTTTACGACAATGTTTGTTTTTTATTATATGTATTAGTCCAAACTCAAACTCAGTCATATGGAAAGGGGTTTAGCTCTCTGTCTCTTTCTCTCCAGTAAGGACAACGAATATTAGTGATGCAGATATTCGGCAGATAAGATGTGTTTGACGTATAGTGGGGGTCACTAGAAGGAGAGAGGCTGGTCACGTCTTGATGCGACCTTTTAAGGGACACTGCCAGGGTCGAGTCGCTCTTCTCTGTACTGTCACCCACCGACTTTCCATCAGTGGATGGGGAGGATGGGGCTTTAAAACCTTTTTAATAGCTATTTAGAAAATATTGCAAATCACTCAACTAGGAAGAAGTCAATCCTCTCTTTTTTGTTTATTTGTTTTGGTGGTGTTTATTTGTCTCCTTTGCTTGTTCTCCTGTGCAAAAATTCCACATGGAGAATGGAGCTCCCCTCCCTATAATCAAACTGAAAAAAGAAAAAAAAAAAAGAAACGTCACTGGCCACCAAGTGTATTGGCCTCTGAATTCAGACCAATCAGGAGTCTGAAGCGAACACATGACTTTTATTTCCATGTCGACACGTGCAAGCGTTTTTTAGCCCCATCCTCCGTGGCTTTTTTTCTTTCTTTTTTTTTATTTACGGGTGAACTTAATTCACTTTCTAAATCACCATAATTAATAATCATATTAATGCACATTTAAAATAAAAAGAGGGAGAGAGAGAGAGAAAGAGAGAAGGAATAAAAGTTATAAATTTGCGAGATAACAGCTATGGATAATTTTTAAGCTGCTTAATGACTGATAATTATTTATAAAATTTTTTTTATTCATTCTATATAAAAATAATAAGTATATTATTGAACAGATATAATATTTTTTAAATTAATTGGTGGAAAACTAGATTCTAACTCTAAAATTATAATTTTTTTTTCCTTTCAGCAACTTTTAACAATTTCATTAAGATTTCTCATGTACGCTTTTGATGAACGTTGCTTTCTTCGTATGAAAGGAAGTTCCCAAAGAATAAAATTTCTAAACATCACAAAAGATGGAAAATTTCTAAAAAGACGAAAAATTTCAAAATTTTCATACTCTTATATAATTGAAGCTTTTTACTTGTAAAAGGAAATTTCTCAGGAAATTTGAGAGTAGATGGATAATTTTTGGCCATTGAATTTTTTTTTACAATTTTCATAGAACTTTTAGTGTTTGCATTCTATAACGAATATACTTAAAAATGATGAATGATTAAAATAGCTAAAGCCAATAGCTTATCTACATAATGTTATTTTACTTACAACTCTATTTATTCCGGGAAGGTGCACTCGATTTTTCATCATTCCTTGGGTAAGATTTTTACACGAAGTATACAAATGATTGTTTCCAGTAACTGAAAACATAATTTGCTCTGCATAATAAAATACCGGTTGCGTCAATTTCGGTTCCGTCGCGCACTTTTAAAAGCGCATATCTTTCATTAGAGAAAATTATAATATGAATAATGCAATTCTAAATATAAATTGAAATAGTGGAATGGTACATTCACCCAGACCTCCCATTTCTCATGAAAAGAAAACAAGATAAAAATTATTTTTGTTGGGGGGGGGGGGCGCCCCTAAAACCTTAATTACTGCAATGCAATCTCAGCCAAACAATTTCTTTTCAATAAATATTCGTTTCAATTAGAAGAGTCCGTTCATGTCATGTTTATTGACGTTTTTAGTTGATAAGAATGCTAGAGCCATTTCTTTATTTTTAGAAAAAAATTAATTTCTCTGAAAAGGCCTAACCAAATTTCATAAAAAATACGTCAAGACAATTTAAGTGGCTCTCACTATAGGTAATAATTTTGAAAAAGAAAAATAAATTGATTTTTATTCTGTTGGGGAGGGACAGGGAGGGGGGCTTACCTTGTCATAACAGATACGTTAAGGTACAGTTTACGGTACCCTCTAAGTATATATTAATTTTATTTGGTTCTGCTATTTGCAGTTTCGGAGGAGTTAACTGAACAAAATTGGTCACATACGGTCACATAAGGTAAATACGTACAGAGGGAATTTATATTTTTGTAATTTCAACAAGCCTTCTCGAATCATGAGTTTTTAAGTTGATGTAAGAGGAAAAAAAAAATTGAGTTGGGGAAACGAAAACATAGCCCCCCCCCCCCCCCCCACTCTTAATGAATGGTTGGCCAAAAATATATAATTGGAAAAAACACCCATCTTTCACAGTTGGCAGATAGTATATACTGCAGGGCGAGTTTAAAGTCCCGCACATCAAAATTTAGCTGCCCGTAATAGTACCAGTTTCGGAATTTAAATGAAAGTAAAGTATCACAGAAGTTAATTGAAATGTTGGCTTTTATTTTTAGCAGATAAACTTTAGGTGTTACAATAAATGTTGAAAATTACGTCCTTTTTCGCGAATATAAAACAAATAATAACTGTGTGGTCTGTAGGTATTGAAGAGATCTATGCATTACAAATAGCATCGCTACCGACTCTTCAAAACCGCATGGTAGTTTGCTACATACACTATCTACAGAGGTTGAATCAAAAGTAGTGGCCGACTCGGGAGGGGGGATTAGAGTTTGACGAATTCTGGGTGAAGACCATTTACCACAAGGGTATATCGCAGTTTATTAAGAGAAAAGAGTGGGAAGAAACGTCAGTACGAATTTGAATGCCATAGAAATTGTGCCACCTGCATCAGCCATTGTAAAAATATGGCAGAAAAATTGGTGATACGCGGGCTCCTTCGTCATTATTGGAAAAAGGGGAGCAGTGCGCGAGCAGCAGCCGCCGAAATTTGCAGGGTTGAAGATCAGGGCGTGACCAATGAACGGACAGCACGACGGTGGTTCTCCCGCTTTTCGCCTGAGACATGGTCCTGGAATATGCGCCAAGGAGCGGAAGACCAAAAGAAGTGGTTGACGCAGCCCTACGGCAACAAGTGGAAGCCAACCTAGGCGGCACCACCCGTGGACTAGCGGCGGACATCGCGACATCACAATCGAGTAAGGTTCGACATCTGCACCCCATGGGAAAGGTCAACAGGAGCTGCCCCACGAGCTGACGCCGCGCAAACACAACAACGGGTGAAGGTGTGTCGTCAACTGCTGGAAAAAATCGAGGTTCTGCCACATCCAGCATACAGCCCCGACCTGGCACCTTCCGACTACCATCTGTTCCGGTCCATGGCGCAGTTCCTGCGTGGACGATGCTTCTCCAATGTCAGTGAGGTTGAAGACGCCATGCGTGACTTTTTCGCCCAGAAACCGGAGGAGTGGTTTCGCGAGGGCATTCACCAACCGGCTGACCGTTGGATGAAGACCATCGAGCATGATGGACTCTACTTTGAAGATTAGCAATGAGTGATTCCTGTCTGGTGCCCATTTAAAAGTTTGCGCGGTGATCGGCCACTACTTTTGACTCGACCTCTGTAGACTGAGTTACATTTTTCACATTTTCGCACTCTTATATTGTACAGAATTTCACAGCGTTTAGCCGTAGATCTGAAATTTTTACCACTTTTTAGACAATCCACTTATTAAGCATCCAATTATTAAGCGCTTAAGCACTCTTAATCGTTCCAGTGAAGAGAAAATTACTTTGAGAGACGATTAAATTGTTCAATAAAAATTGTCATAAAAAACAAGGGCTTTTGGTATTATTTTAATCCTCTTGATAATATATATTCCCATAAAGATATTTTTTATGGAAACTATTAATTAAGTATTTTACATTTCGTTTAGTTTAAATTTTTATTTTGGTTTTAATATTAGTGAGGTTTATTCGTTAAATTTTAAATGGAAATTTTAATAGCTGTTTGGGTGAAAGTCTCTCTCTCTCTCTCTCTCTCTCTCTCTCTCTTTGAAAGCACCAAATGATTACAAGAGTATCCAGTATTCATTGATGAGAATAATGGTTTTTCGGTCATTATAAAATCCAAGCCGACCCAAATCAATTCGCCTTTAGGTCAGTATGTTTTATAGGAAATTATTCCGTTACTATTTTAACGGAAAAATGCTTACATGATAAATACAGGTAATGTTGAGGTACTTAAAGAAAGACTTTGCAAGCGATAGTTAGCATGATCCTTGAAAGACTTGGAAACGTCTATCTCATCAGCTGATGCTTCTGATATTTAGGAGGTGGTGTTCTGATGTTGTTACCTGCAACTAAACCGAATAAGGAGAGGCAGGGGGAGAGCGATTTTTTAAAAAAAAAATAATAAAGAAAAAGATAGAGATTGCGCCGCTGCCGCCGCCGTCGGAGGTCGCTAGCCTAACAACCCAGACACACATGACCGCCGTCCTCTGATCTCCCTTGAGATTAAAGACCAGGGGGAAATTTTAAGTCGTAATGGCAAAGAAAAATATGAACTAAAGCGTTTAATTTGTTTAAAGAAAAAAGTTGGTAAAAAATGAAAGGGAAACAGAAAAAAAGAAGGGAGGAAAAATATGACCTAAGTGTTGCATAATAAACTGGAGACTGTATAAGAGGGAAAATACCGGTAAAGTCTTCGCTTGTTCAAAAGAAATTATTTTGTCCTCCATAATGACAATTAAGATTGCTATAACAATAATATAATTCGTTCTTGAGGTGACGATCTTCATATTTTAACAATAAATCGAAGACTTAATGTTTTATGTTTATTCGCTGAAATATTTGCTAAATGAGTCAAAGTTTAGACATCTTCTCCAAATTTTCTAGATATACTTAAATACTTAATTTGACATGTTATTCGTGAGATTGATACAACTATTAATTTCGCAGTGCGTGTTTTTTAACAAGCAATCAATTTTACACCTAATATTTAGCATAATAAATTTAAGAAAAACGAAGCAAACGCCTTTCCTTTACCATCTGTGCGTCCAAATTGGAAAAAAACCAAGCCTTTCACGTTCTTTTTTATATTAAAAAAGGACATACCTAATTTGAAGAACTATGATACTAAATATAGAATTCATTTCACGCATTAAATCCAGTTCACAGCAACAATAAAAAAATATTTAAAAAAAGAAAGCATCACAACAAACAATCATAATAAATACATCAACATGAAAGGACCATGCCTTTTCTTCTTCGTTAAGCTGCAAGAAAAAAAAAACGATAATAACAAACTCTAAAATGCACACGAGAATGTTTGACATTTTAAATATTTAAAAAAATGCATTTTGATGTATAATATATAGAAATTGTAGAAAATGAAAATTAATTAGGCAGATGTGCTTTCTTTTCTGTGGATTTCTAATCTTATCGATTGCAGGGACTAGCGAAGGGACGAAATTATTATAATTGTGTTTTATTCATTTATTATTATTTTTTTCCTTCCCTAGAGCCCGTGGCCATCATCTATTATCGTTTGGTTCTCGTTTTTTCGACCCACCCCCCTCCGACAGACAACTACATCCTGTTACCAAAACTGGACCTGCTTAATTTCCCGCCCCAATAAACCATTTTTAAATTTTGCATTTTCTCCTTGCAGGATCCGTTGACCAGATAACAAGGGAGAGAAACCAATCACATGCGCCAACCACGAGTCTCTTTTATCCTTACCAATAAATCTTTGCGAAGATGAGAACCGTGAACGTCATGGAAGAGACGACGAATTCGTTTCTCTTCACTTAAGCATTCACCTCCAGTCCCCGCGGACTTTTCGTATTCACCCGTAATGTTTCATTCCTACGGACACGAACCACCGCCCCCCTAACCCCGACAATTAAATTTCTCTCTCAACCGATTATGCCAGCACTCAAGATCTCACTAAGTTCTTAAGGTAATAGGCAAAATCTATAACAATTTTTGATGAATAATTTTCTATCTAGAATGAAACGCAGGAGATGACGTTCACAATTACTTAACGATTAGAACAGAAAATATTTCACTTCGTCATTCTAAGTTTAAAAATGAAATATTTTCTAAGCTTACGCTTTATTAGCTGAAACCCAAAGCAAAATGAAAAAAAAACGACATTTCGAAATTTTAGTCGCGAGAAAAATAAATTTTACAAATACAAGAACAAGTGATCACAGTCTCTAAGAAATTTCTTTATAAAATAAAATTTTTAAGGAAAGGTGGGAATTATAATTTCAGTTTTGGGTTCTCTATAGTAAATCATGTAAATGAGTAATAATAATAATAATAATGATTAAAAAACATTCCTAACGAAAACTCTAAGATTGAGCATACGCTAATTAAGCAACTTTAAAGCCCCCGTTCATTTAGATTATATAAAAACTAGCTATGATATAAGCATGCAGCACTTAGCTTACTCCCATAACCAGAAATTTAGGAAGTGCGCCGAACACGATTCACCTATTCTGCACCATGAGAATATGATTTTAAAAGGCTTTCGCAAAAAAACTTTGACAGACATCAGCAAGCAGAATGAAAACGTAACAAACACTGGGGTTTCTTCTTTCCAATGGTGCAATTCACATAGGAGAATCAAAAGTCGTAGAATTAAAAGTCCGTAGAATTAAAAGTCGAATTCATAGGTGGCGTCTTAATGTTTTCGTACTTTCTAGAGCTGATAGCTTTATTGTCTATGGCAAACTGCTCGACACTCATTATAATTTATAAAACATTCTCTACATTCTTTAATGTAAACGCAGCATATAAAATCCAGCATTTAGATAGTGTAAGGAAAAGAAAAGCTCCCTTATTTTTAATGGTTAAAAAGTCATCATTTAACAGATTCAAAATCTGTTTATACAAACTGAGACAATTATTAAACGACACTGGAGCAATTTAACAAATACAAGACATACTGCTAGCAAAACTGTTTTACTTTTTACAAAGTAGTTACCTTCTGAGGCTACAGACATATTGCTGCTTTCATATAAGTTTTGGAAACGTGCTTTAACTTATGTATAAAGCGTGTATAATGTTCGGCTGTAACATTCTTTTTGATGTCCTCTATATTCCCAAATCTGTATTCTTTCAGATTTGTTTTCACCTTTGGGAAGAGGAAAAAGTCAGGTGGAGACAAATCTGGGGAATAGGAAGGGTGATCTAGCTCCACAATTTCGTTACTGGCTAAGAGCCCCTTGACAAGCGCTGCTGTGTGCGTTCTGGCATTATCATACAGTAGGAACCAACTTCTTTTTGCATGAAATTGTGGCCGTACTCGATGGATTCCCTTACTCAGACGCAGCAAAATCTTTCTGTAATACTCCTTATGGACAATGCCAGTGCTGTCAAAGAATGTGGTGAGCATTACTTTTCTTCTTGACTTTTCAAACCGGAATTTCTATTTCCGCGGGGATGTCGGGTACCACCATTCCATGCTCTGTCATTTTGTTTCGGGGTCATATTGATAACATCATGTTTCGTCCCCTGTCATCCAGAAAGTTCGGGTTGGCATCTGCGGCCGCGATGAATTTCGTCCAAGTATCCACTCTGTTTCCTTTTTGCTCATCTATTAAGAAATGCGACACAAACCGAGCACACAGTTTCCTATACCCCAAAAATTTCATTCATTTCTCGTTTATTAATTGTCAAACCTTTGAATTTTCAATAGAGTTATCGCTACTAAGCAAGTCCAGTACCTGCATTATTAAGCAAATTCTTTTTTTTTCTCCTTTTTTTCTTTCTTTTTTTTTACTTTTTCAATATTTGTTTATTTATTTATTTATTTATTTATTGTTAGAAGTACAACAAAGCCCAACTGGGACCGGTATGGGAGTAAGGTCCCAGAGGGCTTAAATTACAGAATACATACAATTAAGATAAAAGGGTTAGTATTACATCAAATAAGATATCAAGTTGAGTCAGAGCTCGAGAGGACGAGCTGATACGCAATATGAGAGCTGAATAAGTAGAGTACATAGTTGTAATGAGTACAGTCGGGTGAAAAAAGGTTTAGACTTAAATCATAGTTGAGCACGTGAATAGCGCATCCCAAGCGTATATCTGCTACCCTGTTTTCTGTTTTCATTCAGAAGGAACAAGTCCAGTCTAATCTGTCTTGACTCTCATTAAAAGTACAACCGAATGACGGCAATCGAGCGGGTAGGCTTTCCGTTATACTGCTCTGTAGTTATCTGCAACACTCTGGCAAATTCAAGGTTAAAAATAATTATATTATTGAGCCATATTGAAAATTTAGGTTGAGTATAATACGAGTATTAAACAATATAACTATGAGGTAAAACAATATAACTATGAGTATTGACCGAAAGGTGTAAGTGCACCTATGAGAAACAAAAATTGACATTTTGTGAATTAAAATGATTAATGCTTCGTATTCACGCAATCAGTTTAATGTACGAGGGTTGGGGCAAAAGTCATGACAACTATTTTTTTTCTTGAAGATACCAGTCCGGTTGGAAAATGTGACATATACAGACGAAAGGACAAGGTGTGTGGACAATGAATAGCACTGAAATATCGTAACACACTAATTTATTACGGTAGTATACAGGGCAATATGGCCTTCACGGTTGCTCATCACTGGTTGACACACGTCCTTGCTGAAATTTTCCTACCCACCGTGCTACTGTACGGTATGGTAAGGCATTATTCCCAAGGGCTTCCACTAATTCACTGTGACATTCCATCGCATTTCTCCCTCGGAGAACGGCTATTTTGATGTAAGCGCGCTGCTCAACACGGGTTACTTCCATCTCGCATGACACGCCAACTGACTGATTCACAGCCCTCGCTGCGCTACTACCAGCTATCACAGAGCCATCTGTTGTTCTGCATACACACTATGCCTGCAGAACTTCCACAAGACACATATACGTTTGTGATCCGTTCACATGTCTACAAGAAAAAAAATAGTTGCCATGACTTATGCCCCAACCCTCGTATATAAATTGAATTTTGAGTAACACATCGAACATATTAATATAGAGATAGCAAAAATTTTAAACTAATTAATTTCAGCTCATTCTGTAAAAGTAGTTGAGAAATTGTCCATTACGAATAGAAACCGCTGAATAGTAAAATCAAAAATGGCAAAAGAGGACTCTGACAGTCATTTGAAGAACTCATTCAGGCAATACCGTAATTTCTTAATATGTAATTAAGTTTAATTGGAATGTAATTACTGAAATAAGAAAAAGTGGGGGGGGGGACTTAAAATGAATTCGACCTATCTTCTAATCGGTTTCTTATTTTCCGAAAGGTCTTGTAAAAAGACACAATAAAATAAACTTCATACACATTTTTATTATTGATTATCAGCCATAAGGAAGAAAATGCATTATTCATTTATTACACGATAACCATAAATGAATAAAAATTGGCAACATTAAAAGATTCATGACGTCGCGACAATGTTTTAAATAAATGCGTTGAAGTCCAAATAAATACAATAAAGCATACTTTTACGTGAACCGGCAAATGATTTCAAATGAATAGGACAGACAAGGGTAGCTGCAATTTTTGTGTCTCATTACTGTCACCCTGTTTTGAACTATTAAGGTTTAATTGTTTGACGACCCACTCGGCAACGCCGTGTGGAACGGTGGAAATTTTATCCCCGCGAGGGTTCTTTAACAAAAATCAAGTAAATCATGACGCGGGGGCTCACGGTTTACTTTCTTCTGAAGGAGAAAATAAATAAACAACCATAAAATTTCTCCTTGGAAAATAATGCCGCTCTTCTCAGGCGACGTCAAACCCGCGACTTCGAGCATCAAAGGCGCCCTGGAAACCAGAAGAAAAAAGAAAGCGACGTGGTAGGGAAGGAGTCTAATGAGAGAAGAAAGCTTTTCATCAATGTAATTGAATATCTGCTTATTCTAGAGGCAAATTTATTTTCACAACTTTAGAATTGGTGTTCCCGCACTTATTTGATTGCAAGCTAACAGTTTTGGATGAAAATTTTCTCTATTTTAACAACACTAACAAATAAAACTAGTCAGTCAAAACTAGGTAAATATGTATGTACTCGTTATTCTTTGACAACACTAGCATAACTATTTTTAAAAAGAAGCTTTTCAAAAAGCAGCATGGGGGGGGGGGAGGATAAAATATTTATCTTTTTTTTAATTCTATATATATAAATAAATACAATGCAGTAATAATAAAGAACGTCAAAAATATTTATCAATTTCGGAGGGAGGGGGAATTCAATAGCAATTCCGATTCCTCTCCCTTAGATTTCAGTTACAAATTGTATGTACAAAGTGCATGTTTTATTCGTTCATATAAATTATTTTCTACAAAAGCAGCTTTAATGTAAAGTAGACGACTTGTTGTAGCATCATTTCTTTAGATATGTGTAAAGATAATTTCTTCTCCTTTGTGTCTATTACAAATCTCATCCGAAAATTGATTTGAAAAACTGATCTCGAAAACTGCAAGTCTTTATCGTCTGCTCACCATAAACTCATAAAATTAAATACGGCCAATAATTAGGCAAATTAAATAATATCGCACTCAGACTATCGATAACCATCTTTCTCTTACGTCGGGCTTTTTGTTTTCTTTTGTCCTCCGATCGAGTGCCCGCCAGCGGCGACTAATTGCATCTCCAATGAAGAAAAGTTTGAAAAAAAAATTAAATTTGAAAACTCAAAGCCAGAGGGGGCCCGGTCGCGGCTTCTTTCTTCTCTTTTTTGGATCCCTTCCCCCCACCGGACCAATCAAAGCGACCGAGTTCCTCGATGACCCTCTCCCGGCGCTAATACGGCCACACTGAGTCATGACGTCACGCATTGGCCACGCGACACATTTCCACAATAGGCCCTGCGATATGCGATGAAGACAGGTAGGAGAGCCCTCAACTGTACATATTTTTATTACATCAATCTCTCACCCCCTCTCCTTGCTGTTCGTTTTCCTTAAAGAAATATGAAAGCCGGACACACAGGCGAGCGCCTCGTTAAAAACCCATTCATCAAATTGCAGTGAAGACAACGGTCAGAAGCCAATTGAATATTTAGAAATAAAGGAATTCCACGTCAAAATTACGAAATAGTTCAATAAAAATATAATCTCTTTGAATTAAATTGCGAAATTCACAAGAAACCCTGTAGAGTCAGATACACAGACACGAAGAATTACAAACTTCACTACACTTTTAAAATATTTTTAAAAAAATTCTCTCAAAAATCAACACATTCATTTTTATTTATTTATTTATTTATTTATTTATTTATTTTATTTTTATCAACACGCAATTCTCAATCTCGCCAAAATATTTTTCAACACTCCAAGTTACTGTATAATTTTCCTCAACGCTTGCTTTGTCGCAGTTTTATTTGAGGGGATGTTTGTAAATCCGTCCGCTTTTGCTCACACGTCCGGAAATTAAATCAATAAACACAAAAATTATTCATTCAACAGGAAATTCTGAAGATGCGATATTGTCAAATGCAACTTGCACTTCTTGATCTCAAACCTAAAACAAATTCCAATGCTTCTAAACAAAGGTTCTATGCCCTCCGACATCAAACTTAATTGAAATCAATAAACACATGACATTTTAGAAATAAAGAAGATATCTGAAAATAGTTCTATCAGGGATTTACACATCCTTACGGATTCAATACCTGGATGTTTCTACTTCAGAACAATAAGCATCATATGGAATGGGAAGGCCATGAAGACACTTGGACAGATCACGGGTGCGCACTTTAAGTAGATCGGATGCCGTTTTCATCTAGATATATTAATTTACATTTTTTCTGTAAACGTAATCGTCAATAAAGGGTTAAAGAAGAAAGCTAACCAACTGTTAAATCTAAAGTTTGCCACCAGGTAGCAGGGCGTCTCTACCAGAAACATTTCAGCGATCCCCTCTGGCTCCAGAGAATTCAACACTGAAAGCTTACTTTACCAAGTTGTTAAAATAAAAGCCAAACAATACAGATTTTTAAATGTGAAGTTTTATTTGAAATCACTTCATAAAATAATTTATTTGCTTTGTTTATTTTTACTGAATCATATAAAAAATTCTTTTAAAGTGAAAAATTCATAGGAGGAAAATATTCATCAAACTCACTTCATCCTATTACTAGCACCCTATACGAAATTGAGCGACGGAGTTCCTAATTTTTATTTATTTCAAAAAACAACTTTACATTAGCTCTTTATTTTTGTTCCCCACGAAGCTTGTTCTTTTAATGTTTTCGTGAAACTTAAAGTTATATCATATTCACAGAAATTTTCCTGATTCCTCACTTTAACATTCTTGTTTTTTGATAAAAAAAAAAAAAGATTTTTTCCAGAGTTAAAAACAATCAAGCAATGCTTGAATCGAAAAAAAAAGCCCTCAAGACTATTAAAATTAACGTGTTGAATTATGTCACAAAGGGCCTCAATTCATAGTTACAACGAATAAAATAAGTTCTTTAGCCTCATAGCATATAAAATAATATCTTGCATTCTAGGATAATATCTGTTGGTCAACATAAGGTTGTTCTTTACTAGGCAGCTTTTTCCAAAACTTTGGTTATCTGAGTTTTATAAATTAAATAAATGCATTCATGTTAGAAAGTGATGCGAAAGACAGATCTTGTTTACTTGTCCTTAAATTATTGTTTTTATGTTGAGGACACTTTAAATTCTAAATGATATTTTAAATTCATTTAAATGCATGCCCAGAATTTCTAAACTTAGTTTGTTCTCTAAATTTAATTCCTTTGTCAAATATGATTTCTTAATAGTTTGGAGACATCAATCCTCTCGCTGCTACCCCCCCCCCCCCCCCATTTATTTTAATTTTTTTTTTCGCCGGATAAGTCTTTGATAGATATTCTTACTCAAATCCATTTACACATAGACGTTAAGAATTTATGGTTACTTGTGAGCATCATCACAACTCTTATTTTTCTTACTGAGATAAGGCATGTATTATAGTTTTAGGTTTTAAATTCCATCTATTGCTTCAATGATTCCAAATGCATTATAGCGCAGGCAGACCTAATCTGAATTCATTTGAATATATTGAAATGGAAATTTCAGCGACGATCCTTATGGAATCACTTCAGCGGGGTTAAGGACCCTCATTTGATTTCATCAGTGGAACTCACTTTGACTTCATTCAAAATATATAGTAATAAGAAAGGAAAAAAGAATATAATTTTAATCATAGCCTATTTAAATATCAGAATGTTAAATTTAAAAAAAAATCAAACAACTAATTCAGAAGTTACGGCCATGCACCCAGTGTCAAACGTTTGAAGGAGGCAACTCATTAAATTCAATTGAAGGAGTTTTCTTGATTTGACCTCCAACGACAAAGGCAATTTGCATTCTCACTGAGCAAACAGTCCCAGTTGATAACGAACTGAATGTTTAAAAATGCTCCAAGGCTTTGTATAAGCAATTATCGATTTAAAATTAAATCCCTCAATGATCGACATCCGTTCTGTTTGGTGGATTCCTCTGAAGATGGCGCACTGAACCAGTTGCCAATAAAGTTCTGGATAAGGAGCTTTAGTTGCCAATAACCAGTTGAACTGCAGGTTCCTTAGAAATAGGAGAAGATACTGAACTGAGAACTTAGCCCCATGAAATAGGAATGTTTTGCATTATTATACATAAGATTTACAATGCGAATCTGTTTTTTTAAACCTGCAAGCTTTTAGATAAATAAAGTTCTGCTTAGGAAGAAAAGACATAGTCTGTGATTTCCTTAATTTGGAAATAAAGTTTTAATGGACATTGTAAAAATGTAATTTGTAAACTTATCCTAATGATAAAATACGACATAAGTTGATCTACATACCTTTGAAAATTACGGATCCGCTCTTTATGGTAGAATATTGGGCATGTCCAGAAAAAAAAAAAACGGCAATGATTACATTAGTTCATGAAATGATCACCAGAGTCCTTCACTGCCATTTTGCTCTTACAATTTAGCAACCTTTATTTATAGTACATAAAATGCTGAAGTAGCCCTCAAAAAATGTATAAACAATTTTAAGTGTTTGAATCTTCTAAGCTAACATGCTCCCTCTGCTTATTAAAATCTAACTTACGTGAGCGCTAATCGTTTGCTTAAGTAGTCTGTTGTGCGCTGGCGAAAATGCGGCAGTTCTACTGAAATTTAGGGGGTAAACAGACTTTGAACCTATCGATTGACAATTTTTTCCATTAAAAATAATGAACTTCTTCCTTAAGATACCAGTAACTGCCTACTTTCTTGGTCTGAGCTTTCGTTGAAGAAAAAACTAAGTTCCTTTTGATATGGTGTCGGGCTGTTTGCCATAGACAATAATGCTGCACAAGAATATTCAGACATTGCATATAATTCGATTAGTAATTGCATGAATATATATGATTCCATCTTTGGAAACAGAAACTCCCAATTCTGCTATCTGATATTCATTATCTGATTTTTGTAGAAAATGCTTTAAAGTTGTCTTTCCTGCATTTATAGCATCCAGCAACTTTAATACGAGGCGTGTCTGGAAAGTAAGTACCTTTTTGGAAGAGCATTTTTACATGCAAGAGCATTTCTTAAACTATTTTTCTACATAGTTACTATCGTTATTCAGACATTTGTCGTAGCGGGAAACCAACTTTTCTATGCCCTCTTCATAGAAAGATGCCGCCAGTGAAGACAGCCACTGCTGAACACCGCTTTTGTAAAATGGTTCTTGAAATTTGTGAAAACACATTACAAAGCATTCTTATTGTGAACCGTCTGTTTTCACGAATTTTCTCATTCACTTTTTCAACCAAATCATCATTGACAACAGAAGGTCGCCCACTCCGTGCTTCGTCATGAACATTGGTCCGTCCATTTTCTCACCATTCCATCAGTCATTACATCTATACTAGTTGTTACCCGCGGCTTCGCCCGCCCGCGCCATCTGTTGAGGGGAATTACAAAGCAAAAGCAGATAATTTTAAATGAAAACCCCAGAAAGGGGGGAAGGGGGGGGGGGGTCGTAGGGGGCTGATTTTTGGTCGCCCTTTTTTGATAAGCCTGCCCTGAAAATTTCAAGTCGCTAGCTCAAACCGTCTAGGAGGCGATAGAATTACAGCTAAATAAATAAATACACGCAAGAATTTTAGTATATCCAACTATATATAAAGGAGAACATGTGGGTTCGTCACGGAAACAGTTTTGCATTGTTGTTGCACGTTTAAGCATTGTTGGCGCTCACTTAAAGCACACGCCGGAACTGAAAAGCCACCTGACTATTGTTGTCTGAGCAACAATTTTTATCATCATTCAATCACAAAACTATGAATAAAGGAGAGAAAATGTGAGTTCATCAAACGAAACAATTTGAATGAATTTAATTTGATAAAACTAATTACCGCGCAAACTGCGCGTGAGTCCCGTTCATAGAATATATAAAAGAAGAAACTGACTGAGTGAGTGATCAACGCACAGCCCAAACCATAAGGCCTAGAAACTTGAAATTTTGTACAGAGGTTCTTTACAAAATGTAAGTGAGCACTAAGAATGGTTTTTTCGAAATTCAACCCCTAAGGGGGGGAAGGGGGGGGAAGGGGGGGAAGGGGGGTTGAAAGTTTGTTAACACATTAACTGGTGTTGCACTGTATACTTAACACATTTACTGGTGTGGCACTACATAATTAACCATATTAACCTCTTTAGGGAGGGGAGTAACGAATTATTAACAACGAGCATAAATATGATTATACAATTAAAAGGACATAGATAAGGCAGTGTTTATCGAAGAGGCTAAGGAATCACACGGGTCTCCCTTGAGCTTCCTAAAAACGTCCAGACGACTGGCGAAAATTTGTATGTTTGGCAAAAAAAGAGAAAGAATGAGTATTGATCAGTGAAATTTGCAACAGAAAGATAAAAAGCTATCCGGGCATTGGAAACATCTGAACAACGGAAGCTCCGCTGAGCAGGAGGGTATACGAGCTTCTATGTCAAGGGCAAGGGAAATTTTAAAAGATAGGCCTAAAGTATCCAGTGATGCTCCCGGGGGTGAAGATGGATAACATTTTAATCGGAGACAGAACAAGAAGAGGGTAAGTAAAGTCCCGGGCAAAGTGTGCAATATAAGTAGGTTCATGGTTCCATCCCACCTCTGAGAATTATAAAACAAAATTGAATTTGTAACAATACGTAGAATTCCTGTTGTTGGGGCTTTTCTTAGAAGTTAGCATTTTCTTGGAAATATTTAATAATGATCAGTAACTGAGATAATGGAGAGTTAGCAGACTATTGAGAGAGAGTGAAAGATGACAGAGGACGCAGTCCCTTCGTTCGAGCTACAGTTGACGACATAACCGATAACAAAGCATACATGAACTCAACTCTTCAAACCAACAACCATATGGTGTTATGTCGTATAATAATCTTTCGAAGGATTGTAACAATAATTCATATCTATCGAAATGCTAGCGAAGAAATGAATGAGTATTGGGCAGAGATGACAAAAAGTTATCCGGGCATCGCAAACATCTGAACAACTGCTTCGTCTATAGACGGAAATTGTAGAATTACTGAAAACAAATTTATTATTTAACTTCATGAGGTTGTTCTGTTTAACCTACAACTGTCATTATCTCGGGCAACGCTGGGTGCCTCTGCTAGTTTTCCCCATAAATCTCTATAAGTTGACGATGAATTTCAGCTGATTTAACATTCTTTGCGTTCAAAAACCATATTACAGAACGCACTTCATAGTCCGCGGGCTCCCAAATTGTCTTAAACATTTTCAACGATCACTAATAAACGTAAACACAACACGATCCGGTTGTAATGGCGTCAGTACAAAGTTAAGGAACCAGAGAGACGAGTGTGCATGCTCGGAACTGCGACACTAGCGCTGCGGTGGCAGTAGAACGAAAAGGTACTTACTTTACGGACAAGCCCGGTATAATCTAATTTTTTTCGCAAATGATGCACTTCATTATATCGTAAAAGAAGACTTATTTTAACATTTTACATTTGTATTTTACTAGTTTTTGATTGTTAAATTGACACAATCATGTGCTGACACTCTTTGTTAGCTTTCGCATCTTCTTCTTGTTATAGAACATCGAATTTTATTGATGCATATACAAAAGAATATCGCAGTTTGAACAACCTTTTATTTCTCACACCGATGGTTATGAGGGCAATTGTTAGGTTGAATGAAAGAAAAACTGAACAGACTTTGAGCATACCCAACGAAGTTGTTGGTCCCCCTCAATGTCGTTCGCGACGCCACTATCGAGAAAATGACGACTTCCCAACGAATTGTGTAAGGGTGGTTACTGTGCAGCGGGCCTTTCGGCAACAACTCCCCCTTCTTCCATCCAATAACATCCGGCGATGCCAAAAGCTCTTTCAGACGGCGAGGAGTATCTGTAAAAGGCAAAAGTCCGGGACGTCCAGAGGAGAAGGTGGAAACTGCTAGAACATCTTTCCGACGCAGTCCTCACAAAACCTTCAGTACGAGGTGCAGTCAAAAATTTGCAAGTTCTTATATTTCATCCAATATAAGACTTGTCCTCATGCCCCATCGCTACGAAAAATAAAGAATCGTTCAACTACGATTTTCTTTTGTACAATCTTGTATACGTCAAGCCAAAATATATTCCAAGGTAAATAGACAAAATTGATATTCAAATGTTCTTTATACGAGATGCTACCCAAAATTTCCGAGAAAACTCATGGATACATGAAAACTTAACTAGGTTCACAACACCTTCGAAGTAGTCATCTTGAGCTTGTATGTAATTTTGGAGCAGACGAAGCAGTCTGTCGGGTATAGCGGAGTTTAGCAGCTGTTGCGATTCTGCTTGGTTCTCTTCAATGGAGTCAAAATGCCGCCGTTTCAACCGGAGTTTACTTTTTGGGGAACAGTGGTCAAATTATTTTATTATCAGAAGTCCATTATCAACCATTACTCTCGTGGTTTAATACCAGATTTTCTTCCACAGATCGTTTGCCCTCAACATTTCCTCTCAGTCAGCTTAAAACGCAGCAGTAAAACTTCCATTTTACAGTCTGGCCAGAACAAGCTCTTTATACATAATTCCTTAAAAGTCAAATAAAAATTATCAGCATTGACTTGATGTTGTTGATCAGTTGGCGCCCTTATTTTTGGCCTCGGAGAGGATAGCGTTTTCCATTGCGAAGACTGCTGCTTTGTTTCTAATTTCGGCTGCAGTTCTGTTCAGCTTGAATCAAAATTTAATGCAGATTCTTTGCTCGATAAATGCAGACATACACGAACATGGTGTGAAGAAAACAGCCAAAACTTGCATTACACTTTTATAAAATGAAACACTTAAAGAACATTACATTTTTATAAAAGGTTCAAACTTTTTTTACACATTCACTACATCAAAGTAAGTAACCCCACGGTGTTATTTTTGGTCTAACATACAAAAATATATGAACACAGTCAAATTTACAGACATTGGCCAGTTTAGGTGTTCTAAAAACACGTTTCTCTGAATTGTACGTCGTATAGATTTAATTCATAGCTCATCTTAAGGCTTAAAATGTGGACTTTTAAACTATATAATTTCAGAAATAATTGAAATTAAAGAAAAATTATTAACATGATTTTAACATAAATTTTGAAAATATTAAGTTAAAACAACATATTAAAAATCTATAAAAATTAGTAGCATATATCTTGATGTTTGTTCTAATGGCCACCCAAGTTTCAAAGTGTAGAAACTTCCTTTTAGAAGTACAGAAAATAGATGTGAAATGATGTAATTTAATTAAATATGTTAACTGCTCATTAGTGATCGTCGTTTCAAGGACGTCGCCTGAGCCAGTGTTGTATTCCGGGATCTGCTCACACATCAACGCAGCGCTAAATAATTTAATACTGATTGAATTATTTGGAATTCTATCCTGAAATTTTGTAGTATTATGCAATCGATATGAGGGAATTAAACTCGAATTTTTAAATAATTTTAGAGCATTGTTTTCAGGTTAATATATCATTTTATAAAATTAAAATGCATATTCCCTTCATTTTATTTTGAACTCCATAAAGTAAAATAAAGAAAAACGTGATTCATTTTAGCTTCAACTTTAATATATAAGACAATTCCCTACGACGAATATAACCAGAGATTTGCTTCATTATAAGTGATGATATGCACGAAATTTCATAACTTTGATAATTAATTATGACTAGAATATATTTTTGCCTGGAAAACGAAACTATGCATGCCTTATATTTTATCCACTAGAATACACTGATAGAGTTTGAGAAAAATCGGAGGCCCTAAGGTCAATTATCACCCGATTATATGCGATAAATTTTGTTATTAATGTTTATCCCATTTTTTGTTTAGATATTCTTTGTGACAATATCTAAACCCCACGCTGGTATTCTTAGTAGCGTTTGCAGACTGCTATATTTCTATCAGGATCAGTATAAATCAATATTGCTATCAATTGTTGGTAATAGTGCATAACAGAGTTCGTGATATTTTATCGGGTCTGAATCTGTTAAAATGTCATCGTAACATTCTTCTTTGCTGTCTTGGAACTTCTATTTGTATCCATTGAGGTCTATACCACCATATTTTGTTACATATTTCATTCAAGGTTTCACCTTTACTAAAGATAACTGCTGAGTTTTCAGATCCCACACAGTGTTTCCAGGGTTGTGTGTCTGTATTTTTCAAAATCTCACAATCTTTTTTGTAATGAATGGACAATATTTCTTATTAGGTCGTTTGATTCAATGTAAGACGATATTACGAAGGGCGATTGATAAATAACGTCTACATGGCTGTAACTTTTTAATTTGTTAACCGATTTTCAAAATTCTTTTTGTATCTTATACTCACATTTGTCCTCTATGTAATGCACTATTCACTTTTCGACATAGTCCCCATCCCGTTCCACGCATTGCGCCAACGCGTGACTAGTTGGGTGAACCCGTCGGAGAGGAATTCCGGAGTTGGTGTCGACACCAGGATTGAATGGCAGCTTTGGACTCTCTTCTGGAGTACGATAACGTCCGCCCGCACACGAGTCACCACACATCAGAGGCGTTGCAGCGCCTACAGTTCAAAGATGAAAAATTGCAGTTCAAAAATGAAAGACTTTGCACATTGCGACTTTCACCACTTCCCAAAGAAGAAAGAGCCCCTTAAGGGACACGAGTTCGTTCTGACGGCGAGGTAAACGCTGCCATTCAATCCTGGTGTCGACAACTCCGGAATTCCTCTTCGACGGGTTCACCCGACTAGTCACGCGTTGGCGCAATGCCTGGACAGGAATGGGGACCATGTCGAAAAGTGAATAGTGCATTACATAGAGGACAAATGTGAGTATAAGATA
The DNA here is from genome assembly GCA_023313115.1 of Rhysida immarginata. Taxonomy (NCBI): domain Eukaryota; kingdom Metazoa; phylum Arthropoda; class Chilopoda; order Scolopendromorpha; family Scolopendridae; genus Rhysida; species Rhysida immarginata. The sequence goes on from JAHWFO010034640.1 coordinate 529,210, forward strand.
CAAAAAGAATTTTGAAAATCGGTTAACAAATAAAAAAGTTACAGCCATGGAGACCTTATTTATCAATCCCCCTCGTATGTCCAATTATGAAATTTCATGCTTGGAATAAGTTTCTCTATATTGCGACTTCACTCGTGTCTCCAGATCTGCACTTCTGATTGATCTTGATATTTTAACCATATTTTTTGGATCAGTGACAAGAATTGTCGTAGACCCCTCTGCCAGTTGGGCTATCTTGTGACTTCATAAGGGCACATTGGAACTGCGTTGCGGTTCACTGTCCGCGGTATGGTTATTTAACGAGAGCAAAAGTTCTGATACGGCGGGACAATTTCGTATTCCTTATCCGTCGTTTTGTCAGGCTTTAATTAATACTATTTTATTTAAATAGATGGGTCTGCATTAAAATTTATGACTTACTTAATTAAAAATTCATAACGGATCTAGAGATTCGCCAGCATTTAAAAATCGATCCTAATAGACTTCAGAATTACCAATTTTATATTGATAATTCAAACTTTGTCAGATGTCATTAATGTCACACAAATTTGTGAATACAAACCTATTCAACAGGCTTAGATTTACTGACTTTATAAATGATTTTTAAAATACACAATTAAGAACAAGGTATCATAACTAAAAATTTAAAAAACATCTACAAGTCAGAACAATAAATCTTTTACACAATGCTAAGGTCACAAATTTTAAATTTATTGATAATATCCATGCTGTCTAGTATCGCACACAAAGATGTCATAAAAAGAGAAATAACAGGACTAATTTAAGCGATACGGTAACTATCTTTACTGCCGAGGCGTTTCAGTGTTACGGGCTGACAATACATTGAATATATACCCAACAGATTCGGTGTATCCACCAATCAGATAATTAAATTGGTGACACAATGGAGACCCTCCAATCATTTAAATTTATTTTTAAAATATACCGTAATCCGGGGTCACTTTGCCCACCATTTGTACGCACAAAAGACAATGGAAAATCGTTTCATTTTACCCAATATCGTTCGCCGAAACACTTGCCTCATCTGCCAAATGTGTAAAATGAAACGATTTTGTTGGTCTTTTGCGCGTAAAAATGGTGGACAAGGTGGCTCCGATTTACGGTGTTTTTAGCTAATAATAAACATAGCTTTATATTCTAGTACAATCAATAAGTTCAGAGACTGTGTTGATATCTTCAGCCAGGCTTGGAGGAGAGAGGACCGTGGCGTAGAGGTACATATGATGCGAGACATGGTGAGGAGGAAGCAGCTCCGAGGTGCAGAATTTTTCAAACAATGCGTGTCAGTGAACTGTAGTTGTTCGCGTTCGTCGGAAGCAGAAATGGCGTTTGAAGAACAACGTGTGAATATTAAATTCTGATGACAGTGAACAAGGAGAGGTACACACAGATCCTGGATCGCTTCCGTGATGCTGTCCGCCGTAAACGCCCAGAATTCTGGAAAAGCAAGGATTGGGGACTGCAACATGACAATGCTCGCGCACATCGGTAGTTCATGGTGCAAACTGGACTGGCCAAAATGGGAACATCAACTCTTCCACACCCTCCATATTCAAACGATCTCGTCCCTATGCGACTTTTACCTGTTTTCCCGTTTGAAAAACGAACTCAAAGGATGTCATTTCAAGAGTGCATCTGAGGTTCAAGAAGCAGCGGCGGCCGCCCTGAAGACCATGTCCTCCAAAGGGTTCCAGGAGTGCAGCTCCAAAGTACGTTGGCAGAAGTGCATAGTTGCAGAAGGGGAGTACATTAAAGGTGGTTGTGTGCAACACGTGATAACAATACATCATATCCGTCAGGAAGGTCAGTCTCTGAATTTACTGATCATAGAATTCTCATATTGTAAGGTGAAATAGAAAGGTTCACTTTATCGCGCTCAATAGGTAGGGACGTCATAGAGTTAGTATACTTTATACCCTCATACGCGATCTGTGAGCTGCTTTTTTTCACTCAAGCCTGCTCACAACTGCTCGTTGCAGCCTATTGTTGCAGCCAGGATTTAAGAAAATTAGGGCATTTAAAAAAAATGTTCCTACCTATTGGACAATTCGAGAAAATGAAATGTGACCTGGGAGGAAAACAATTCCGCACTGATGACGACGTCAAAGACGCAGTGCGGACATGGTTGAGAAACGCTGAAGCGGATTTTTACCGCAGCGGCATGAAAAAGTTAATTTCACCTTCAGACAAGTGTTTACATCAGAGACTTTCAATAAGGAGACATGTCATTTACTTAATTTTCATGTAATACGGACTCTTAGGCGTTTCATTGGATATGTTCAGATGGCGCTGTAACGACGACGTCATAGTTTCGATTATAAGTTTCGCTAGATGTTCAAAGTTTAGCAACGATCAAATCGACGAGCGAAAACAATCATAGAACTTGTCAGATTGTTTTACTAAGGCATGTCTGATCAGCGGTGTGCTGCAAAATTTTGTGCCCAACGTCGTGGTGTAAAGCACCTTTCGTTCTTTAGATTTCAAACGGAGCCTGAGAGGTACGTTTATTTACAGTAAATATCTTATTTATAAATTGTTAACTTCCATAGTGCCTAACAACAATCCAACCTTCATTTTTTCCAACAAACGAAAATACACTGATTGTTAAAATCCAATATATTGTTAAAAGCCAAAAATGTATTGTCATCAGAATTTTTTACTATAGTAGCTATAGCCTATCGATTATTTTAAAAAATGCGCCAAAAATTTAAAAAAATAAAATTAAATCCTAAATAAGCAAGTTCACCTATTATAAATTATGAAATTCATTCCATTATGTTTATGATTCTTATTTTTTAATTTTAATAAAGCTAGTAAAAATCCAAATAAAAATCTTTTGAAATTGATTAACGAAATTTTTCAAAAATAAATCAATTCGTGTTTTTTCATTTTATGATATTCATTACATATGCATAATTATACTTTCTTAGTTTATTACTGTCGTTAACTTAAAGTTTTTATATTTTTGACATTGTTAGGTGCAAAATATGGTTAACAGCCTATGGAAGAAGCGACCTGCTTACCGAAACTTTTGAAAAATTCTGTAAAAATTCCATACTATGTGCAGCACATTTCACAAATGAACAATTTTATAACGCCAGCAAAAGAAGCCGTCTATTAAATCAGCAGTTCCCACCATTTTTACAAGAACATGGAAAACATCAACTCATCGTGCACCATCCACTTCACAGCACCATGAACCTTCACCATCCACTTCACAATACCAAGAACAGATCATCAATGCCTCTTCCGCTCTTTGTACATCAGAAGTGCACTATGAATCATCCCAAGATGACCCCAAAGAGTCCCTTCAGGAAGAAAAGACTGCAAGTGTCAAAAGAAAATTACCATTTCTCAACACACCACCACCAAAAAAGCAGAAAAAACAAACAGCAAGAGAACTAACTGCCACCCCGAAAAAAGCGACTACGAATAAAGCTAAATAAATACAGAGTAAGTTTGCAAAGAGCCAGAAAACAATTAACTGAAATGCAGGCAAAGTTTATATAACAATGTTATAATTATCTATAGTTGATATTCGAGATTTCTGTAATGATTACATTTTCACTGTTCGTACTTCTTCCTGATCGGTTGTCTGTCTTTTATAAATTTGTACATGCGAGATTCATTAGCATTTGTGTATTTCAGTTTTCGCATAGTTTAATTTTATCATCTTTATATTCTGATAATGGGAATTATAAAATACACATTAGGAATTATGTGGATATTTTTGCATAAAGCAATATTTATAAAATCTATTTAGCAATTTAAGTTTTAACAGATTTAGATGAGTTTGTACTTTTGTGAAAATTATTTTCAACACAAAATAAAATTGCTTGAAATTTAAAATGTTTTTTTTGCCGTTTCTGTTTAAATATAAGATGTCCAGAAAATAATTTTAAAATTAAAAACATAAGTAAAAAAAAAATGTTAAACTGAAAAAAAACTTTGTACAACGAAAGTTTTACTCGGAGTCTTCAGTTAAATTTCCGATTTCAATTGTTAGACACTGCAACAATGTCTAACAATTGAAATCGGAAATTTAACTGGACACGCCCAGGTTTTACTGTGACGTCAATAATGCCTTGCATCGATATTACTACTTGCGTCATTCATGGATGGCCTGAATGTTTCATTGCAAATGTTCAGAGGGCGCCTGTTAACAGCATATTACATTTTTTCTATGGGAAAAAATGAAATGGCATGTCTCTCTATTGAAAGTCTCTGGTTTATATTTGCAGGGTGATTATATAGAAAAGTGAAATAAAGGGTGCACGTTTCCTCAGAATGTGTGTGTGGGATCTTAACTTACATCTGGTTTTACTGTTTTAGAGTGTAACTTACTTTTTGATTCACCTTCATAATAGCTAAAATTTTTCAATGATTTAAAATCTCAACCGAATTTGCACATTCATCGAATTGTTATCCTCCACCGAATTGTCGTTCACCGAATTGTCATTCACCGAATTGTCATTCATCGAATTTGCCGACTCGAGAGTTGGGAACACTCCTTACCCTAAACTATCAAATAAAAATTTGGAAGAAAATTCTTCACATTTTATGTTACTCTTTGATCGCGCCTTGCTCTTTGCTGTCGCTACAAGAATATTGGTTATTTTGAAATCTTGTTGCTCATTACAGACAGCGCTTACTGGAGTTTCATTTTGTTCCTTTTCATTGGATGTTTTATTTACATTTAAAAATTTCATCATGGTATCATTCATTATGATATCTATTGCATTTGTTGAATTTCCTATTTTCCTCTTTGTAGTCACGTGACTGTAATTTTAGTCTTGTATACTGCAATTAAAGCTTCGTCCTTTTGTTTTGAAGAAGTGTCGTTTTTCTACTATCGTAAAATGGCAATTTGAGCTAATATGCTTTTTTGAATTGCAAAACTGCTAACGGTTAAAGTAAAACCAGAACACTTATGAATTATTGAACTCGTTTTATTGCTAAGCGTAATTTTTTTTCTTCTTCTTGAACATTTACTTGCATCAGATAAATTTTTTTTCTGTATGTTATTTACTTGTTATTTTTACTATTGTTTCCACAGTTGTGTTCCTCTCCTGCTATCTTCCCTTCTATTTGTCCGTATACTCTGAATGTTTTTCTTCGTCCAGTTTTAATTGTTCTATCGTCAATGGTTTTTGATTCAGTATAAATCGTATATTGACAGGACAGTTTTTCATCAGATTCGGATAGAGCATGAACAAGTAAGTAAAAGTTATAATAGGCGCACAAGTCCTATCTATTCGGTAACATGGCCAAAGTGGCGGTTAAACATTTTGATTCTTCGAGCCGGCCAAAATAATTAACCTTAATCGTCATTTTGGTCATGTTCCCAAATAGATAAGACATGTGTGCCTATTATAACTTTAACTTACTTTTTGATGCTCTATGCGAATATGAAGCAAAACAAAAAAAATTCGAAAAAAATTGGCGACGGAACGACCGACTTTGCGAATATAGTAACGATGCTTTTAATTAACATCGTTATGGTAATGCAGTACGGTTCATTTTTTTTGCACAGTTCATTCTCAACTGATTTATACTTATTTTGCACAGTTCATTTTCGCTGATTCGCTGTTCAGTTGATAATTTTCAGTAATTTTATAATTATTAATAATCTTCCCGGCACCAAACTGTAATTTGATCGTTTTCGAGAAAAGCAGGTCAAGACTAGCTTTATACTAGTGTAAAGTGCATTACATATGGAGAATTCTTTACGAAAACACAAATAAAAGTTATTCTTGGAAAAACAAAAACAATGTTAACATAACGAAGGAGAGCAGAGACCACTTTCTTTAATCTTTCTCTCTCTCTCTCTGGGTCTCAAGTTCGACTGGGTATTTTTCAACGCGGCCTTTTGTATTATTTTTATAAAGTTAGTGAATGTGTGTGGATACTTTACGCAAGTTTGTGAGGCCGTGGCCCAGCAAATCTTTATTTATAAGACGAGAGCCCGATACCAACAAATTTAGAGTTAAAAATGAGGCGTGTTTTTTAAATAAGTACCGTTTTGATATATAAAAAGGGACGATTTTTTTTAACAACTTAATTTTTACATGAAAGCTGGAAGTTTTCAACATAATTTCCGCCTATTATAAGGCATTTATCGAATCGTACGACCAGCTTCTGAATTCCTCTCCAGCACGGCCGTTTTGACATCATCGTCGTCGTAGCGCTGACCGCCAAGGTGCTTCTTTAAATGTAAGAACAAATCACCGGGCGCTAGGTCAGGGCTATACAGAGGGAGATTAAGTTGTTCCTACCTTCAATGAGGTCAGCGCTACGACGAAGATCAAGTTGTTCCCACTTAAAGAAACAATATGTGATCATATTCAGGTATACATTTTACTAGAGCGAGTATCTTGTTAGGAAACAGGAACCGTGGATTTTCCCCGTGGACTTTTGTTTTCATTCCATTGTCAATGACAAGTGCTTCAAGTGCGAGAACATCGTCTATAGAATTCAGGTACGTAACTGTCTTTTATATTTCTGCTGTGCTTTGATGTCCCTTCTGTGTCTTTAAGCGTAACTGATGTAACTCCCACACACTCCCATGTTAACTTCACATTGGGCTAGCACGGACGCTCTCTGTTGCAAGGATTTTCTGGTATTATCGACTGCCATATGTCTCGTTCGGCTACCCGATTCATATTAGAAGGTTTACTTCTCAGTAACGTCCAACACAAAGTACTTAACAATTTAAATGGGCAATTATTATGGGCCATATCAATAACAGTTTTCTCACTGACGCTCAATTTTAATAATAGGTTGGGGAAGCTCAATTTTAATAACAGGTTGACACTGTTATGATTGGTGAATACATACTCCAATGAGTGAATTACTAGTATTGTCGCCTATATGAGCTGACTAAACTATTTTTCGCTTGTTTAGAGTAAAGAACAGATAAATATGTAAATTTAATTAACACGGGAATGCCTTTATATCGATTTATTCCCACGGATCAACCGCTGTAGTAGTAGAATTAGATTCATTCAAAGGATATGCTCTTTAAGCTAAACGATTCAAGTCGAGAGAAATTACTATTGAGAAGTAGATTCTTTAAAGCAGAACTTTAAGCCAACGGGATTTGAAAACTGCCTGCGGAAATATCCTCAGTGAACAAATTAATTGAATTCGATATGGAAGGTCTAGGGGAGGCGGGGGGAGACGGGCTGGAAAATAGCGAACAAGATTCTATCAAGAAAATTCTTTACCTCGTGATTGGCAGAATCTTCTTTATTCACGTGAGGGTGGAGGGGCTCGGCGATCAACGCTCCAGCATGCAAATCGTGCCGAGTAAGAAGGAGGGAGGCAGAAGCTGCATTGGAACGGAGTTCACTCGAATCCAGTGACTCACCATCCGACCTCGTATAATGACGAAGTCACGAGGGAATCCCCCTCCCTTCCCGCCTTTCACTCTCGACTCAACTTCTCAATGAAATCTGTGTAAATCAACTGTTTTAACGTATGCAATTTTCGGGTTTACGTAAATGTATACAGAGTAGATAAAAACGTTATATTATACAAGGGCAAACTGTTGTATCTATGTTATTCTACTGTTATTACATGGCTATTTTCACATTAAATAATAATATATAACGATAATTTCATTTATTTATTTATTTCAAACAAGCAATAAGCTAATAATACGAGGGCATATTGAAAAGTAATGCCTCCATGGCTGTAACTTTTTTTATTATTTAACCGATTTTCAAAATTCTTTTTGTATCTGATATTTACATTTGTCCTCTATGTAATGCACTATTCACTTTTCGACATAGTCCCCATTCCTTTCCACGCATTACACCAACGCGTGAACTAGTCGGGTGAACCCATCGGAGAGGAATTCCCGGTTTGTCGTCGACACGAGGATCGAATGGCAGCTTTGGATCCTCTTCTGCAGCACGATAACGCCCGTCCGCACACGATCGCCACACATCAGAGGGGGTTGCAAGCGCCTACAGTTCAAAGATGAAAAACTGCAGTTCAAAAATGAAAGACTTTGCACCTTGCGACTTTCACCACTTCCCAAAGAGGAAAGAGCACCTTAAGGGGCATGAGTTGCGTTCTGACGACGAGGTGAAACCTGCCGTTCGGTCCTGGTATCGACAACAACCCCGGAATTCCTCTCCGACGGGTTCACCCGACTAGTCAAGCGTTGGCGCAATGCGTGGAAAGGGATGGGGACTATGTCGAAAAGTGAATAATGCATTACACAGAGGACAAATGTAAGTATCAGATACAAAAAGAATTTTGAAAATCGGTTAAAAAATAAAAAAGTTACAGCCATGGAGGCATTACTTTTCAATATGCCCTCGTATAAATAGTGAAGGAAATAAAGTTTGAAAGCTCTAAAATAAACGAAATAAATAAAATCTTGTAAACATTCCAACAAAGCGATCAACAAGTGCGCGTGCCCATGTCAACAATGCTTAAAAGATAAACAGAAAGTAATAGTGTATTCATTCTTGACGAATCGATTGTTAACGGTCACTGTTTTAGCACGTGCAATCGACTCGAAAGGGTATACAAAAAGCCTGAAAAGTTGATACATCCGAGTTAAGACTTTGATGGCCATGTTTCTAAAAACAAAATTTGAAAAAAGTTAATTCGTTATCAAGTTATCGTGCAAACGGTGGCCGGCCGGATAAACGTACAGACCTTGTGTGCATTCTTATAAGTAGCTTAATGAATGATGATAATTGCAAATGCTGCATTTCTTATGTTGATCCTATGAGATTAGGATACCTGATAATGACAGATATTCTTTTTTAACGTTGTTAATTTACAAGGTTAAGATAGCAGAAAGAAAGAAACAGCTTACATGCAGGATAAAAGCAAAGAAAAGTCGTGCAATTATTGTTTTTTATAGAATTGATAACATAAATCAAAATAAAATTCAAAATTTAGAGCGTAAGCATTTTTTTTTTTTACATTTTTTAATGAAGTCTTAACTACTTCTCTTTCATTACATTAAATTGAAAAATGTATATTCATTATTCACCAATTCATAATAAAAAAATTTCTATAAATAGAATATCCAGATTCATATAATGGATACAAAGGCTGATTCATACATTCATTGAACTATCTTAGACTTTGTATCTACATATTTAAGATGTTGGAGTTGAAAAGAAAAATAGGGAATTAAGTTGAAAAGCAAAGTTTATGCTCATCAAAAGATGGTTGTATTATTTTATTATTAATACAAGGTGAGATCAGAAAGTCGGTGAATGACTCGGAAAAACAAATAGGGACAGGTTTTTCAAAGATGATACTTTACTGCCGCAATACATTTTTGACATCGTTTCGTACAACTGTTGTATGGCGTGAGAAAAATCTTCTTTCGCACTGCTTGAAGTTTCCTCATCACAGCCGTTTGAATATCCGGAACGTCGAGAAATCTGTTCCTTTCATTGTTGATTTCAAACGAGGAAACAGTAAGAAGTCCGGCGGTGACAGATCTGGGAAATACGGAGTGTGGTAAAGTTCTGGAATCTGTTTTCGCCTGAGGAATTGCTTTACCTTTGTAGCGATGTGTGGCCTCGCGTTTTCATGCAGAAGGCACCAGGATCTCGGTTCAGCAAACTGCGGCCGGATCCGACGAATTCGCTTCCATAGACGGCCGAGGACCTCCGTGTAGAAATCGCCATTGACTGCTTGGTCCTGCGGAACGAATTCTTTATGATTATGAACTCTGTGTCGAAGAACGTAATGAGCATGGTTTTCACTCTCGTTTTCTGGAAGCGAATTTTTTGCTGCTTCGGAAATGTGTGACTACGCCACTCCATGCTTTGGCGTTTCTTTCTTACTGGAAGCACCAGCTTTCACACAGATTTCTCGACGTTCCGGATATTCAAACGGCTATGACAAGGAAACTTTAAGCAGTACCGAAATAGGAGTTTTCACACGCCATAATAGACTTGTCTGAACGATGTCAAAGGTGTATTGTGGCTATGGGGGCTTACTTTGAAGGACAGTAGGGTATCGTCTCTGAAATATCTGTCCCTGTTTATTTTTCCGAGTCATTCACCAAACCTGCTTCCCATTCTGTAGTTAATCTTCCCATTCAATAGTGTATTTCTGTTATGAACGATTATGATAAATAGTCAGCGAGTGGCCTGATCAACCATATACAGTAGTATTTTTTACAAATTGTGAGCCTATTATAATCCTTTTTTGATGATATTTTTAATTACCAATTAATCCCATACTATTTCACTGAGCCGACGGCGGCACGTAATGCTTTTCTGCGATCCCTTCAACAAGAGCACCATCAGCGGCACCATAGTCAAACCAACACCACCTAAATAAAGAAGACCTGCACACTGAAACGTCATACATTGTTACATCATTATCAAAAGCCCAAAACCAACTAGAAAGACATGCCAGGGCACTGAAAAGTCGCATGACCAAAGTAGATCGACCAACAATCCAATCTTCTTCATCCAAACCAATGACGTATATTAAAGATAGACTCCGAATCCTATTGTTGTAACTTGAAGCAAATTGGGAAGCTCCATGCCCAGAACTGTCATGGCTGAAAGTGAGTGAATCTGATGCAAAACACATGGCTAAACACGAGAGTAACTGATTAATAATTCTTTCACACGCCGATTACGGAGTGATAAGTTTATCTTTTCGTTTACTTTGTATTTGAAATATTTTATTATATTTTATAAACAATTATTCGATCATGGTTTCTATTTCAATTTCGTTTCGATTGTCTTTCAGTAAAGTATTTTCATTTTAGTTACGTATTTTTGATTTATTTTTGTGGAAAATGATTCCTGATACTTTTTCTTGTCTGTTTGTACAGTTGTACGCAGAACAACTCTGAATAATGGTTTTGAATTAATTATTCCTCAGGCCCAAAATCTTCAAAAAGAAAGCAGCCAGACAAGTAATTACTCCATGGCTCACTCCTGCCCAGAACTATCATGGCTCAATTTGCTTCACTTTTTGCCGCTGTTAACAATAGGATTCGGAGTCTATCTTTAATAAACGTCATTGATCCAAACGATGATAGTTAACTCATCTTGGATGTTAACAATCAGTGTTTTTCCGTTTGTTGGATACAATTAAAGTTGATTGTTGCTAACACCCCGATGGTCAGGTGACTTTTTCCGCTTCCAGGCCTTGTTATTTCGTAGGCCTCGCAAACGCCCAAAATTAGGGTTATTATTGGTAGAGATGCGATTAACACAGGTGATGTGACAATAAATGACGTTTCATTGCGCAGACCTTCTTGATCTAGGTGATGGTGATCAAACGCCCCTTGACAGTGGCAATGGTAGCACACGGGGTTATTGTTATAATTCTCCCGCGGTACTCCTTAGAAACCAAAACTCCTTAGGTACTCCTTACAAACCAACAAAAATGCTGGAGTGAGGTCGTGCGCCATCATGCAAAAACCTCACTCCAGCGCATAATCGTCCTGGTCGCTTTCGACGAATGGCTTCTCACAATTTTTCCAGTGTTTCGCAGTATCTGTCGCTGTTAACGGTTGTTTTTTTTTTGGGGGGGGGGGAGAAAATCACAAAGCAAGACTTTGACATATTTGTCGATAACACCGGTCATTTTGTCAACTTGCTGTACGCCAGGTATTGACTCAACGAACGAACCGTTTCAGTGGTAACTACTACTGACATGTCTTCGTTATGTATGCATGTGACGTCGTAGCTGCGCGCGCAGATCTCGTATGCCCGTCCCCTGTATCTCGGATCGTCCTCGTATATAGCAAATAAAAGAAAGAATATTAAATTACAATGATAAATCTTTGGATGAAACAAAATCCAATTCGCTTAATTATTTGGTTCACAGGTCCATTCTTGAATTTTTAATGTAAAAATAATAAACCGAAGGTCAATGCCGTCCACAAGATTTTACGTTTAACACAGAACAGCAAAAAAAAAA
>JAHWFO010034640.1:541558-586726 GCA_023313115.1 Rhysida immarginata
GTTTATGATATTATTTTGTAATATAATTGGTTTGTCTATAGGCCCTTATTTTTTCCATACAAGCCCTGATGGGGCTTCGGAATGTTTATTTGAAATGATTTTTAATTTGTCCTTTTAAATCGGATGATTATATTATAATGTATATTTTAAATAAATAATAAATAAATAATAAATAAAAAAATAAAAAAAAATTTAATGTTCTGTTTTGTTTTGACTAATCCTTTTGGATCTGTTTTCTGTAATTTAGGGAACCTCGGGTTTGGCTTGTAAAAGCTGTTTTATGAGATTCCTTTGGAATAAAGTTATAAAGTCAATTATGACACAAATAAAAGGTAGAAACGGCCGCAATGTTTTCTCCTTGAAAGGTACAGAGTGCTGCAAATAAACTTATAAAGTCCGTAAAAACCTTAAAAATCGAAATACGTTTATTTTTAAGTATTAGAATGAATAATTAGCAATTTTCTTAAATAAACACAGTAATATGTACTTCAAAAGCTAGCCCTTCAAATCTTTTGAAAATATTATGTCTGCTATATAAAAAAAAAAAAATTTAAAGTGGACAATTTCTTGTCATCCTCTTTACATTTTATTTTTATAGTTTCCCTTTAAAATAACTCACAAAAGTGCCAATCTTTACTTTTCTCTCGAAAGAGGCAACCATTCCGCCATTGTCAAAAAGGTTCCTCCAAAAAGGAGGGGGGGAGGGGTAATCGAAATAGCTTTACTCCTCGTCGTTCTTTCATGATCTTAGGATTAGAGTAATGATACCATGAATGAAGTTTCAAAAAAACATCAACAAACTGTGCATTATGTGTAAATACACAATCAGTAGCTATTTTTGAGCTGTATCCGGTATTTTTAAAACAACTTTTTTATTATTGAAAGGTTAACTTCACGTGCAATTAAGAGTAATAAAATATTTAGCCATCGTCTCTAGGTAAATTGCATTAGAGCATTTTTTTTTTTACTTTATTTTTTTTTCGTTCACCAATTCCCTCCTCGCTATAAAAAATTTATTTCCTGCTCCTCTTCTTCTACTCTATCCTTAGGGTGGATTACACTTTAATCCCACCTTCCCTTATCTTTTCTGAACCAAGCTTTGTGTTCTCTTCACAAAAAAAAATTACAACCGAACACAAAAAAGGAGGTACAATGAAATCCCCTGTGTGTAACAGGAAGATGACACGACACGGTTGGCCTGTTCATTAATAAAAAAAAAAAAGAGAAAGAGAGAGAGAAAGAAGCCCCCATTGCTTTTACACTGTAGTTTACATCATTCACACTGGTTTTTTTTGTTTTTTTTTTGCTGTCATTGTTGTGCTTGGAAAAAAATTACATTTGTCAAACTGGAACGGGAAGGAAGATATAAGAATCAGAACAGCTGCCTATACCATTTTTCATTTAAGACTTAGTTTAGAATAGAAATGCTGTTTGTGTATAATTGAAATTTATAAATATTTGAGAATAAATAAATGTTTGTTAATATGTTAGCGACATTAAATTTGCTTTTTTTTCTAGTATTTAACATTTTCTTTAGAAAATTAGGAAAAAAAAAGTTTCTTTTTTGATACTGCAAAGTTATTAAAAGATATTAGAAGAGATACACAAATCTGATATTGGATCCAAAGAAATTAGACCACTTTAGTACCACTTGATAATTTTAAATTTGAAATTCGCAGCAGTGTCGTTGAGCCCCTCCCCGGCCGCCTACAAAGGATACGGATTTTTTTTTTATATAAATGTTGATCGCCAAAAAATTGAATATTAAGCACTGAAAATTGAAAATTGAATATTATTTGAAAGCATTTACAGCTTTTTGCAATTGGTAAAATGTAATTTACAATTGGTAAAATGTAGTTTGCAATTGAAAAAATAATCTTTTCAATTGAAAAAAATAATCGTTTCAAATGAAAACTACATTATTTCATTTGAAAAGATTATTTTTTCAATTGCAAACTACATTTTATCAATTGCAAAAAGCTGTAACATATTTCTAATCTCAATAACAGATTTGAATAATATGGAAAAAAAAGTGGATGACTTAATATACTTTTAAGTTTCCATATCCAAATCCAGAAAGAGAATTTATAATATAACAAGGTTAAGAATTAATACTACAGAATAAAGGTCTGTTAAAGGATAGTTGTGCAGAAAAATTGTTTTAAGCGACAACGAATTCACCTATGATGTGAATAAAAGAACCTAACTTAACAAGATGTGTTCATTTATTCACATCATTGCACCTAACTTAAATAGCTATCCAGATAAATTCTGTGTACCATCTTTAATTTTTTCAACTAAAACCGTAATATTTTATGCATGTTTTTAATTCCGCGTGACTTTAAAAATAATTTCACCCAATATTAATGACCCAACACGTAAACTAAATCCACTCGATTAGCTCGGTCGAGCAAATAAAACTTGATTTGTAATCAACAGGTTAGGCTTTGTACCGGCACTAAATACAAGAAACTGTATGGTCGCGGAATAATTTTAGAGAATAGGAGAGAAGAGAGGGAGAATCCATGTATTTATTTGTGGAATTGAAACAAACTTTAAAAAAATTAGGAATAATTTAAGAAAAGGGAGCATTAAAAGAACCTGCCTAACAAAGCTTGATAATTCCTATTTGGTTAATGATGCACAAAAAAAAATTAGTATCAATTCACTTGAACTAGATTTAAAACTGAGAAGGTTGATACGTACTGAATCCTCCTTCACATTCCATGAATAAAGGGTGTCCCAAAATGAGCTGACATTTTAATGTTTTAATAAAACACATTTTTCATTGGAAAATTTATAATGTTTTTGCTTTATTAGAAAGTAAAAATACGAGATTATGTATGAAACCAAACATCTGACAAAAGACCGTCCCGACCTTGGCACCACAAATTCACTCTTTTGAGAAAATTTCCAGAACATGTTGACATAAAATGTTGCTGGGAAATTTCGGCAATGTTGTGTTGAATTTCATCTTTGAGATCCTTAATAGTTTGTGGTTTATTGACGTACACTTTATCCTTAAGATAATTCCAGGGGGAAAAAGTCTGACAATATCAAGTCACATGAATTGGCGGTCAATTCACATCATCTTGCTGCGAACAGTATTCGTAAAATTTTCACCATTTTTGAAGCGAATGTTTACAATTTCTATGCATTGTTCAATAGTTTTTGCATAATTTAACCTCGATGGTTACTAATGACAGCATATAAAATTCTGGTTGTACCACGAAAAAAAATGGCGGCCAATTCAAAATGTCAATTCATTTTGGGACACCCATTAGTTATGTGATTTTCATAATTGCTGTATATAAAATTTATATATTAACATTTTTTTTTTAATTGAAGATTCATATCTACAGAATCCTGAGATGTTTAAATGGCCAGCAAGATTTAATTGCCGAATTCATTATTAAGAAAAGAAATCACTTTAAATAAAAGAATTTGAAAGTTTACTCTGTTGTGAGATGCAAACTGCTCGACTATTAGCACTACCATTCATGTAATCCATTAAAGATTTCACAATTTCAATAAAAATTGGAAGATTATGAAAAATACTGTACAGCAACAGAGAAAGCGACAACGAATTAAAGAAATACAAAATATAATCTTCAAAATGAATAATATAATATGGGAGCAACTGTTAAATCTACTTAATATTAAGACGACAAATTCATTGAGAACGAGCTACCGTTTCATATCTGATGCTGAAAGATCAAAGTTTACAATTTATAATGTTTAAAAAAAACCTCTATGAAGTTTTTACTTTTTTATACATCTTTAGTCAATAAAAACGTATGAGAAGAAAAATGAGTCAAACATTATAAAATAATTTTGTCACACTTAAAGGGTCAAGTATGTGAATATTATTCTTCATATGTCCAATGCAGAGAAGACAAAAGATAATCAACGAAAAAATTATATGTATTTTCATGTTATGTATTATTTAATTTTTCTATTCCATTTTCTGGTTTATTGTTAGTTTACCAGAGACATGTATTATTATTTCAGTTTAAGTATTTTTCATTACACATTCTAAACATTATTTTAAAATACTTAATATAATAAATGACTTGAGAAGCCATTACAATAACAATCAGGAAAATGTAGATATAATAAAATGAAGGAAGAGACACAACCTCTTGCCGACATGAGAATTTATACTTTATTTGTATGTACATTTCGACTACACCGTCGTCATCATTCTTGCCGTGTGGTTGAAATGTATATACATATGTAGACAAGAGATTGTGTGGCTTCCTTCACAATAAGTGGCATCAATAAATCGATTTTGCTAAAGAAGATATTTATGTCTATTCCGATTTATATTGAAAAATATCTATCGCTTTTCGATTTTCGATTATGGAGTAATTTTCTTCATAGAAATCAGCTATACCCATATCAAAAATATTTTGGATAAATAAATCAAGCAGAATCTCAATGGCATCAGCTATCTTGGTATTATTGTACCTGCTTTGATTAGATTCACCGTATAACGATTTCTCTCATAAAATATGCTACCAATTTTACTAATAAGCTTGAAAACGAGCATAGATAGAGTGTATGCAATCACGCTAGCACGGGGCCATCGCAATATTAGCTTTTACCGTAGCATCGCGATGGCCCCGGCTAGAATGTCAGCCAGTTCGATTAAACTGAGTACCCTAGTCAGTTACTCAGAGTTGTGATTTTGACAAATTGTTTACATTTTTATATTATTCTGTCGTAATCTGGACAACACTTCCCGTCAAAATATAAGGATATTAAAATTGCCTGTAACGGTATTACACGCACATAAGTCATCTGGACCCGATTTGATAAAGCAACTTTGTAAAATTACAAACAGTGGATTCCATTCGTTTTATTGATCTTCTCATTTAATTAATATGTGCTCTACGTAATTCGCAACACCCTACTTCTTTTATTCAAGGTATTATTTGAAAACGGCGACTATATACAGGTTTGAACTCTCTCTCACCTTCTCCTTTCATTTCAAAACATTTCCTTTATAACGTTACTCCTATTTGGAATACTTTGCCTTTTGATCTGCGACGAATTAGCAGAGAATGTACTTCTTCGGGATGCCAAATAGCCTGTTCTCAATTTTAATATACAAATTAAAACCTTTTATTTTGAAAATCCTATATTGATTTGATTTACAATTTTATTTTATGTATCTGACGTTATTCCTTGGAATGTGTAAAATAAACAACTAAACAAACAAACAAACAACTAAATAAATAAATAAATAAATAAATAAACACACTTGAAAAAGCAAATTTTATCACTCTTTAATCTACGGAATGGGTTCCTTTAATTCTCAGTCATGTCGAGGTCGAGATGAGTTTTAGTGTAACTGGTGTGATGTGTAACACACCCGTTGTCGCTCGGAGAACCTGTTGCTCCTTTAATTTTTTTCCCCCTTGCGACCTCCAACGGAGCAAAATTCCAAAGGCAATCAACTACGTCATTATGACGTTTGCCAAGAACAACTGCACCTTCCCCTGCCCCGAAATCACCCCAAAAGGCTCAGGCACTTAGACAGCAATGTAATTTCATTATGATACAAGAAATATAAATTTACTGGTGTAACATATTTCGTAATATTTGTATTAACGCCTTTACGTCGAGATTCATATCGTCAATAGAGGAATCGCAATCGGATAAACCATTTAGTAATGAACTCGTTAAAAGTAAATAAATTTGCATCCTCTAATTAGTAAACAAAATCAATAAAATATTTTAAACAATAAAACGTTTTATGTATACAACAACGTGAGCCATAATCGATAATTTAAAAATAATAAGATCTGAAAAATTTAATTTCACACACACAAAAAAAATTCGCACATTTGAATCTACATTTCATTAAAACTTGAGCAGCAAATGAATTATTTGCAATAATTTCAGACTATTGACGAACAACCTGTTATATCTTTTTAAGCTTTATTGTTTTTTATTTATATGTAAAGTATTTCAGTTTTGGATTCGATAGACTTTGGGGTCAATAGGTAGAAAACGCCGTTCTCTCAATCAGACTTTGGGGTTTCCGTTTTACTGTTTGTTTGTTTGTTTTTTTAATAAACTTCTTTTTTTTCAATGGATAATTACACTACTCAACTTGCTCGAAGGAAAAGAATCCATGAAGGTACAAAATAAAAATGTAAAAAATTAATTAATCAACATAACCTATAAGAAAGGAGAATTTCGTGAAATGTCAGGAGACTTAAAATTATCGCTTCTACCTTACAGCAACATTGGGAGGGGGAGGGGAGGAGAGACATATATTACAAAAAAATCAAAAAATTTCAAAAACATCAATATATTACTATAACTATTTTGACTATATCCTACATAAATCAAACGAATAATTTGTTATTATTCATTATAGTTGTTTTAATTACTATTCTAAATAGTAAACAAAAAAATTGCATTCAATATTACGATATTATGCCATCAGACTATAAAGAATTAATTGATATTCACTAGAAATTTGTTTTCATGTGGAAAGGTAATTGCATTCAATAATTAGTAAAGTAAACTCTTATCCTAAGTAAACTTAACTATTAATAGTGAATAAGGTAAGATAAACTTTTAAGCTACAGTATTAAATAGCGGTACTTTTTTAAATGCTTTCTTTGGTAGAAAGACAAAGCGAAAGGATGAGCTCTCCAAGAAAACAAAGTCAACAACGCCACTTAGCAAGGACGTTTTGAAGGTAATCAGTCTTAAGAAACAATGGCATACATTAGAAAATTGAGAAACTTTCACGCGGAGGATAACCGCATTTGAAAATAAAGCCTGGAAGATGAAAGAACGCCCACAACACCTGTATGTTCATGGATAACCACAACACCCTTTCCTTCCGTAATTATAAAAGGAGAACTTACTCTATGACGGAGGAGGAGTAGGAGGAGGAGGCTGGAGATGGAAGCGGCCGGCGAACCCATGTCATCCAGCGATGATTCTGGAGAGGATGGGGGTTAAGAGAAACCCCAATGGTCCTATGTCTGATGATCGGAACAAGTGACTCGCGCTAGCACCTCACGGGTATCCAGAATAGGTATCCACATACAAGCACTTACACATACACACAGACACATCGTGGCAAAGCACACCTCAGCTTCGAAGAAAGGGGTCCGTCTGTCCGAGAGGGGTGAGCGACGTCGCCTTATTTACCTCCAAAAATCCCTCGTCGGCTAGGTTGGCTCGTGACCTTGAGTGAGCGATGGACGGAGCGAGAGAGGAGGATGAGTTGAGAGACAGAGATTCGGACGCCGGCATTTCGTACCATGCGGAGGGTGAATAACCGCGCTGGCAAAGGTTGAACAACCAGCGCATCTCACGCCTTCTCTCGCCTCCTCATTGGCTCGTCGGCTCTTCGCCGTCGCCATGACAACCAAGCGCAACCGGCAATCGGCGCAAGATTCGAAAATTGCCGCCATCGACATTATCAAACGAAAGAAAAGTTTTCCTTCCCCAAACAGATCCAAGGTTGTTTTTTTTTATTTAAAAAAGTATTAATTTAGTAAGACCCAGAAATGAAATTTAAACAATCCTATGCACTTTTTTTCTACATGGATACACAATAATTTGATATCTGTTGCCTAAAATAGTCCAAAAATTATATAAGAAAGATAAACCAGCAGTTTTAATGGACAAAATAGATTGAAAAAATCAAAATAAATTCAAGGTTAAATCGAAACAAAAATTGTTGATTGACCAGATTAATGTTTCAACTTCAGAGTAATATTTATTGTAATATTAGTATTATCCAATCCCACCATTATTAAAAAGTTATTAACGGCCTTTTTAATTAAAAACAGTTTATAATTCAGTTGTTTTAAATAACTAATCTTCGAAACAGTTGCCTGTATTCGTATTGTTTTTGAGAGGATTCATTCCTGGCCGTAGCAACCCTTCTAACCCCTGGCGGAGCCTCCTTCCTCTGGCAAAGCCCCTCCTTCGGCGTCCCCGACCGTGTCTATATATATCTTTGGCGTTTTGCGTCGGGGCTCCCAATTGGCAAAATGGCCCCAGGGGTCAATCGTAGAGAGAGACACCACCGCCCGGGGGGAGGGATGAGAAGCCAATCGCCGGACGATTTCTCCCCTCTATACCCCTCCGATCTATTCTTGGTCCCCGTCCTCGAGGCAGGGGTAAGTGGCCGCAAGGGTCGTTTGCCTCTTTCTCTCTCTCTCTTCTCTTCTCTTACCGTCACCGCAGACGCACCACCTACACGGCCGCTCCTGCCCGACCTTGCATTTTCTCGAACTGGGGACCATCAACTCAACACCTTTAATACTCGGCTCCACCAATGCCATGGGGAGAAAGATCGAAAAGTAACAGTTAGCTTTGATAATTTTAGCGGCAGATGCAGAAGAGAAACGGCTATTATCTCATAGAAATAAAGAGTGGGGACCGTCTCAATTTTAATCTTATGCTTCTCGGAAAAAAATTAAATTAATAAATCGCCATTTCTCTTCAACCATTCTTAACTCCATTTCCATTAGCATTTCAGAGAAGTTTCACTGAGAGAAGTTTTAGATGAATTTCTTTCTTTCCTTCTTTCTCTCTCTCTCTCTCTCTCTCTCTCTCTCTCTTTCTTTGCTTGTATACGTCACTGAGCAATAACTGCGTTCGCAGAAAAGAAACCACAATCTTCACCACTGGCGCATTATCATCGTAAGACTCCTTTTTTAAACATGAATCCTACAGATTCGATTAAACTCTTATTCTTAATTCGATATAATAATCATTAAAAAATGAAGTGCGCAAGCTTTTTTTTTTCATTTTGCTCAGTCATTTTTATCCGGGCACATCACAATTCGGCTTAATCGTCGCAGTAAAATATTAATGGATAAACGACATTTTTCTCAATTTTATGCAGATGATTCATGTTCTATTAAATCCCGATTCTTAAGTGACTTCAGCACTCGGAATAGTATCTTGCATAATGTTGTGAAATTTTAATAATACTATCGAGTTTTATAAATTAATTATGACGTGGACAACAATCAATTTTATCTTTGTTCAAAACAATTTTTTTTTTTTTTTTAAATTCAATTATTTGATCGAATACCTTTAAAGACAAAAAAAATGAAAATTGCATTATTTTTATTGGGTACTTAATTAGCCTAAATATTATCAACCGATAATATTTTTGTGTTTTCTTTTAAACATTACAAAATAAAATATTTGATTTCAATTAATAATCCGGTGATCCCCAAAATAATGATGTAGACCAGGGCAACCCCTATTTGTATTTTCAGCTTAAAAGATATGATCAGGGAAACTATTTCCGGAGTTAAGAAATACATATTATTGAAATTCGTTTAAAAAATAGATCATAAATACAATGACGCTTAAAATGTGCACTAGCTCACCATTCACATATGCATTCATCCAGTTTCTCGTTTAATAATCACAAGATCATAATTATTTAGCGTGCAAGTGCATATACTATTATTGTCTTTTTGTCCCAGCGCGAAATGTAGAGACGGAATTGTTTTATAATTTCAAATCAGGATTTGATATTTAAGAAGTTTTATTATCATTTACTTATTTTTTTCTTTACCTCTGTATTTAGCTAGTGATTAAAATTTGAATATAAACATTTAAATGCGTCTCTCCCAACGACCGTAACAGCAATAAGATATTTTTTCCACCTTGTAATCAATTATTATTTTTAATCAATTATTCAAATAATAAATATTCAAATGTTTAAAAAATAGTAATTAAGAACAAGGATTTTTAAACATTGCTTAGATTAATTATATCAATCCATAATCAAGCATCACCTGGTTCGAATACTTAAAACCAATTGAAGACAAAAGACCTGGAAATAGTACTATGTTGACTTTTATTACAGGTCGACGCGTTTCGGTATAACCACGTGCTTAAAAATTATCTAAGTTTTATGCCTGATGATGGTAATTATGCCGAAACGTGTCAGCCTATAATAAAAGTTACTGTACTTCTTTATCTAGATTCTTTTGTCTATTTGGTTGTTATTCTCTGCGATACAGGCCGTTACGAATATTATGAATTCGAATATTTAAGTTGTCTGATTGATGATTATGGACCTGATTGATTATGGAGCTGAACTCTTTATAATTTGTTAATTTATTGTTATATGTTTATTTTTTAATATTTTATAAGGATACTATTTTTAATGAAACTCTGTTTATAGCCAGAAATTTGTGAATAGCGGGGTTATTTTGTTCATTTTTTATTTATTTCTTTTTATTTTTTATTTTATTTTATTTATTTATTGTTATATTTTTATGGTAACCTTTTATATCTGTTCAATCCGGAATTGACTTGCAGGGAAAGCTTCCAGAGACGGAATTAACTAACATATTTCTTAATTAATCTTTTCATATGCAATTAATTAACATTTTTAAGAAAAGGAAAGTGGGAAATGAAATATGTTATAATTTTGCATTGTTCAATGAGCATGTCAATAATTAGACGAACGACTAGGAGGCTTCTTGTATAGAGTTTGTCACGCATTTACTCGAATTCCACTACGAATTAAAAGTCATCACGTTCACAATTCTGCTTGTTGCAATATGGGAAAGATTTAATAAAAGTTAGTTTGAAAAAATTTAAGAACAATATTTTGGACTACCATTTTTAGAATAACATTTTCCTTTTTCAACAGGTTATTTAGTTTCAACAGTAGTAAACGTTTCATGGCAAAAAAAAAGTTGGAAAATCAACCGTTACGTATGATAGTAAATTAAAAAAAAAAAAAAGAATATTGATATAAACTTCAATCAAAGTTAATTAATTTTTATCCTTAGATATCCCATTCACATCGCTCTAAAAGAAATTTTCGTTTGTAGTAACTTTCCACTCAAAGCATGTTTTGAAATTTAGTAAATGGACAATGGCAGGCTATTTTTCTTGCAAATAATTAATAGGTTTTCCACTCGTAATGTATAAGAATTTTATAAATTTCTATAATAAAACAAAGCCGAATAATTTTTAAAGTTACTGTTCACCTGTTTGCAGTTGAATTTCGATTATACGAGGCGCATCCAGAAAGTAAGTTTCCCGATGTTTTCCCCTTTAAAGTAAACGTAATTAGCCGTGTCAATTGCGCATGCGTAACAGATCTATGAAGTATCAATCATATGCCAGCCTGACAGGTCCCGCCTCGTGCCAATAGTGTGGTAGCAATGGTCCGAAACGGAAGCTCTTATTTCTTCTCCCGCCGCCTGCGAGGTTCGGTCGGTGATAAAGTTCTTGAATGCACAAAGCATTGCGCCAATTGAAATTCATCGTCAGCTCTGTCAGGTCTATGGGCCGAACATCATGAGTAAGCAGATGGTGCGTCGCTGGTGTAGGCAGTTTTCCGAAGGTCTTCAAAGTGTCCATGATGAAGAGCGCAGTGGGCGACCATCCCTCATCAATGATGATCTTGTTGAGCTTGTGCGGCAGCGCGGGATGGAGAACCGTCGCTTCACGATTACGGAGCTGAGCACCCATTTTCCGCAGATATCGCGATCCTTGTTGCATGAGATTGTCACTAAGCACCTGCTGTTCAAAAAATTGTGTGCCAGGTGGGTGCCGAAAAACCTGACACCCGAACACAAAATTCAACGCTTAGGAGCAGCACTGACATTTCTGCAACGGTATCACGATGACGGCGACGAGTTCCTCGACAGAATCGTCACGGGCGATGAGACTTGGATTTCGCACATCACCCCGGAAACCAAGCAGCAGTCAATGCATTGGCGGCATAGTGGATCTCCGGTCAAGACGAAATTCAAACAGATGCTGTCGGCACGGAAAGTGATGTGCACAGTGTTCTGGGACAGGAAGGGCATTCTGCTCATTGACTTCCTTCCACGTGGTGAAACAGTAAACGCTGACCGTTACTGTGAAACACTGCGGAAATTGCGACGTGCAATTCAAAACAAGAGGCGTGGGATGCTTACTGCAGGTGTTGTGCTCCTCCATGACAATGCTCGTCCACATACGGCTCGACGCACGGCAGCTGTTTTGACGGAATTTGGCTGGGAGTTGTTTGATCATCCACCCTACAGCCCTGATCTTGCTCCCAGCGATTTTCCTGTTTTCTTGCACCTCAAGAAATTCCTGTCCTCCGGTGAGCGTTTTGGCAACGACGAAGAGCTGAAGACCTGTCACACACTGGTTCCATTCACAGGCGCAGAGTTCTACGACAGGGGGATACAAAAGTTGATCCCCCGATACGACAAGTGTCGCAATTCTGGTGGTGGCTATGTTGAAAAATAGCTGAAACATTGCTGTACTTGTTGCTAATAAATATGTTCCTGTAAGTGTGAGTTCTTTTTTTTTTAAAATAGGGAAACTTACTTTCTGGATGCACCTCGTAGAATAACGCTAATAGTTAGTCCGAATTTTTTTCTCTTTATTTGGGTTCGTTCAGAATAAATTTTCACTTTAGCAATACTTTTGTTTCAAGGAGAAATATGGACATAATTTTTTTCATTAATTTGATGATTACATTGAATTCATTCTGAATTACGAGATGCAGCAAGAGAAAATCTGACTACATACTCTAAATTGCACTCCTACTCAGTCAGTCGTCTTAGTCTCAGCAAATTAAGAGTCTTATTGTCGTCCAGAAACTGATGGTCAACTTTATCAGGTTTTATGGAAACTGAACTTTTAAATAGAAGACAAGATTTTTTCCAAAAAATTAAACGAATTCAAAATTAACAATTAAAGTTAACCATCCTTTAAATTTAAGCTAAAATAATAACAAAAAAATTATCGATAAAAAATTAGAATAATAGTCACACAATTTTTTTTCGATAAGAAATTAAATAATTATTTACGGATAAGATTTTAAATGTTAATGATTAAATTTTCGTTACTATTTCTTGTGTTTAAATAATTATTTCTTAAAAATATCAAAATTTAGTTACATAACCCTAAACAATTTTATCATGAAAAATGAATAAAGTAATATTAATTATTATTGAGAATTGGTCTAGCTTAGTTCGAGAAGATCTAGCGTATGTTTATATTGTACCATTGTTAGATAATTTCAATATCATCCTTTATTTACGACTTCAAAGACATTGCTTTGCACCGCTTAATTAATGATTATTTTAAAAAAATTATTAGTGAATTCGAATCATTAATTTCTAAGAAATGTTTGTGAAAAATCATTTCACCGTTACGACTGTTTAATTTGAAGTATAAAAAATTAGACCAGTCATAAAATTTATTCATTAATAACCATAATCTCCATAAATAATAAGAAATGGGCATCCTAAAAACTGAACTATGAAAAACTAGCTTTATATATTTCTTTTTACGATGACCATAAGCATTATAATTTTATTTAAACTATTTTATGACTCAGTAATTAATTTCACTGCTCATAAAATCAATCAAAACTAAGGTAGCCTCTACAGTATCTAACAGTAAAATTTTAAGGCATTGCCGTATAATACTGATGGATGACCGGAACCAAAATTTCATTAAGTGATTTCTCTTTATCCCAAAAGCTCTCAGCTGGTTTCTCGTATACTAGATAAATATACCGTTATTACATCACGAATCTCTTCACTCGATGGAAACCTCTTTCTTTTTTCAAAATCTAAAAAAAAAGATTATTTTACGCACGTTGTATTGTATAGTGTATATAGTTATAATTCCATAATGTCCATTTTACAATACAAGGGTTTATTATTATATTCTGATAGAATTATAACAAAGTATATAGTTTTTAGCTATAATTCCATAACGATTCTATCTAAATATATTAATAAACCCTTGTATTGTAAAATGGACGTTATGGAATTATAACTAAAAAAAAAACAAAAAAACAAGAGATACTGTGCTGGTGTTCAGATGAGAAAGTTCAAACGGGACCGACTCCATCTTTATACGAACAAGAAACAGCGAAAATGAATGGATGTGAACAATAGAGAGAGAGAGAGGGAAGTAGTAGTAGTAGTAGTAGTAGACTCGTACGACGAAGGCCGCCTCAACCTTGTCATCATTCTCTCTCTAGGACGGTCATTCACCTTCGATGACCATCTTGTTATCCCTTCCTTCAAAGCTTTTCCTTATGAAATTCACGATAAGTGCATGGTATAATGGTTTGTTAATATGTAAAAGTAAATTAGAACCGTGAAATTGCTTAATTCTCAAGTAAAATTCCGAACGTTATCGAAAAAAAGTAATTTATTTTCTTTTAATAAAGAGTTAATAGTTCTGGAGAAAGGAAAGCGATGCAGAGACGAAACAGTGAAGAAGCTGCGAAGGACGGGTTCAATGACCGCTCACGGAATTCGCCTCCACCTGCCACGCGGTTTTGACACACTTCTGTTGCGACAGTCGTGTAGCTACCCTCTTCGTTCTCACCCCTCCCTCCCTAAAGCCGTAGTGCTACGCTCCGTCTTTACAAACGCCAATGCAGCGTAGGGTACAGATGGGACATTTGTATAGGGAAGAAACGGTAATAAACATCGCAAATAATAAGAAGTACCCTCGCTATATTAAGATAATAAAATGTGCAAATGTCCTTCGATGTATTTAAAAAAAAAACAAAAAACAAGTTTATATTTTAAATGTCAAAAATGAAGAAGTGCTTAATTTGCATTAATAATAAATGGCAATAGTGTTGTGTATTGTTTTTGCCCGCATGTCCTTATTCAACTTAACTCTGGCGTAAAAAAAAACAAAAAACAAAAGAGTAAACGGTGACAAGGTCAGTTATTCAGCGAGTTCAATGAACTCGCCAACTGAGGAAACAATCAACCCCCGTCAACGTTTAGTCTATTTGAAAATTGGTAAATTTGATTAAAAGAAATAAAATCCTGTTTATTCATTCTTAAACTCTCTCTAATCTTCTGTCCCTCACCGCCCACTCGCAATCTATCTCCAGTAATCCTTTAGCGAGTGCGGAGGGAGACAGTTAATCCGATAAGACCATCTGGGGAAGATGATACAAAAGCGAAGCCACGTGCTAAAATTTAAATCTTAACATTTACATCTTTTATATCGAGTTAGGGTAATTTTCTATAAAAATAGCTTCAAAATTTTGATTAATTTTGATAATAATAATAATAATAATAATAATAATAATATTAATAATAATAAATAAGTTGATAAGTGGTTGCCTACCTGCTGATTCCTTTCCCAAGAGGATATTGCCGTGGCCAAATCCCATCGCAAAAAAGATATCCTCTGCTTCGCTCGGTCAAAAAGACTTCGAAAACGCAGCTGGAGCCGTCGTTCCCGACCCCAGGGGGTTGAAATAATGTTCACGACCCGTTCACCTACTACTACTCCTCCTCCTCCTTCTCCTCCTCCTTCGTCTTCCTCTTCTTCCTTCCCCTTTGCTGTCGCTTCAGCCAGAAAGGAACAAAAAATTAAAGAAAGAAAAAGAATTAACCCACATACTTCCGGATTCCTGCACAAAGAAACACTTCTACTTTGCTGCAATGAATGCACACGTATCACCTTTTATTTGATTTTAAAGATTAAAACAATAAGGAATTTAACATTAATAAGCACTAGCAAACAAATTAGTCAAAAAATAATAAGCTCTTTAATAAACTATTTAATTTTTATTCAAAATTCAAATTGAAGTTAATTTGGAATGATTCATATTATATTGAAATAGGAGGCTGGACTACATTTGTTCTTACTTCCTGTGCCTTCCAAGAGACGTCATCATGACGTCATTGGTTCCTCCCCTCTCACGCCTCATCTGTCCTACCAGGCGCGTGTCTTTCTTTCCTGCCAGGCGTCTGTGCCGCGGGGACAAAGCGAGCGACAGGTGCCATTTGATCTAGCATGTCGATACAAAGAATGCTCACGTGAGTAGACAAGGACAACCAGCAGTAAAGTACAAAGAAGAAAATATTCCCGTCAGTAAAAAGATGAGCAAAAACTCTTGAAAATGAGAAAGGAAATTAGAATTCTAAAACTTTATTTTCTATAAAGAAGGCACAATTGTAACCGCCATTGAAATACTCCGCCAGAAAAGCGGCTTCTCAGTCTGACAGGTGACCGAGAAAACGAGGAAAAGACATGGATAACTCGCGATGGATAACTCGACATTACTTATCTTCTGCTAATATAAATCCACAAGCAGGGAAGAATGGGAGGGGGGGGGGAGATATACTCAATTTTTAATAAAGGGTTAAATTTAAAGACACTTAAATTCAGCATATGCTGCATTAATTTACAACAACAACAATAATAATAATAATAATAATAATAATAATAATAATAATGATGATATTCCGTACACCATTAGCTCAGCTAAGAGTAGTTGACGAGCTTGGTCGCCAGATGTCGCTCCCATTGTGGCAACCGTTTAACTGTCGAAATCTGCCTCCTAATTCAAACGTAATTTCTCCGCGGGTGAAATGCTAATAACCGGAGACGTGGATCATACGTGGACATTCTAAATTAAGGAAAAATTCCAAAAAAGTTTCATACATTACTTTTACCGCGATATTTTCTTTTATAAAAATTGTTAATAAGCCAAAGTTGAAACTTGACACTATTTGGAATGTTATCCGCTAAGTACGCCACTGTCCAGGATCTGCCACACGAGTCTGATAATATAATATAAGCCCGAAGTTAGATGCGTACGCGGGAAGACAATATGGATTCAAAGATTTTGTTGTATCGGCAAATAAACGCTACTAAGCCTATTTAATTTGCATGAGCTTATAGTCGGATAATGACTGTAGCAAAGATTAGATTTACTACTTAATTTGATTTCTGGATTAGACTATGAGTACGTAGAAATGAATTTCATTGATATCAGGCATGAGCTCTTGATCAGGTATATGGAGGCAGTTCGAAGCATATGCAGAATCAAAACAGTAAATTAAAATTATTGGTATATCTTAAAAGTTGACACAACGTTAATATGCACAGTTGCTTGCATATACTAGTAAAAAATAAATCTGGATGACATTATAATGAGTATATATTTTCGTCATGTAGCACCGCATATACGAACACGGCAAAATAGAAATCATAGTTAATTCTCAGAGGGATTCAGAACGTTTTGCAATAATTGCGTACAAACGATGAAAAAAACGGGGTTTTTTTTTGACTTTCAGTTGGATCGAAAGTGCTCCGGGGATATTATTTATAACTTATGAAAGGGTATGTCACGAAGGTCATCAGAAGACTGATATAAAAGATCTTCGTCACTTCACTTCATCTTAATTGGAACTTCCGTTTAGTCCCGATAGAATGTCAATCGCGTTATCGAAGATAACACTCAAATTTTCGTCTTTTTTTTTTGTATTTAAATTACGGACATTAAACCGGAGTAACCCCGTTTTCATTTTTTTAGATAAAGAAAAATAATTTTAAAAAAATCTACCTTTCAAAATAAATAAATAAATAAAATTAATAATAATAATATTATTATTATTATTATTATTATTATTATTATTATTATTATTATTTTTCATCACTTGAGAATAATCTTTCCCATAACCCTGGTTTCTGGAGAGTTGCTAATAAGCTCCTTGGACGCTTCGGGTCTAACGATTTTGATTTATTAAATTTTTTGAGGGATAATCTTAATGGAGTGGCTTCTCATTTTCGAACAAAACTGAAACTGTTTATTCTCTTGATGAAATTGATTATCTTGAAAAGTTCTTCTCTTCTATTTCTACCAAGTTTAATTACTCTCAAATTAGCCCGCTAGAAATTATTTCTTTAGCTAGAAAAGTCAAGTGTTCAAAAAGCCCCGATATTTTCGGGATCCCTGGCTATATTTATAAAGGTTGTCTAGCTATTCTCGCTAAACCTTTTAGTTATATTTTTAATAAAATTATATTTGTTAGTATTTATCCTGATCCTTGTAAATTAACATATTGTGTTCCTATTCCGAAAGTTAAATGCAGCAAAAAGATTGAAGATTTTCGACCAATTACTTTATCTTTTCCAGCTAAACTCTTGGACGCATTTTTGGCTAAAGATATTTACAACTATTCTAGTCCGATTGGTTTTTTTAAGGGCCGTTCCACTGTGTCAAATCCTTCATTACATTTTATTAGGACCGATAGGTACTATGGAGCATAATCTCGTGACGTCGCACTGACGTCACACTTCCCAAGCCGTCATATTGTGGGGCAAGCCATTGCTGAGAATCAGGGGGGTGAAACTCATAGCTTTTTCTGTCAAACTAAGATGGCGGCGCTATGAAGACTGCTTGTTAATGTTTTCTGCATTTTGACGTTTTAATGATAAAGTCATAAATATAAATGAGTAAATAAAATAAAATATTTATGATGGAATTTGATAAAAAAAATTAAATAAATAAAAATTAGCTAACGTTTAATTAAAATATAAAATAAAATAAGAATAGATTAATTAAATGATAAACATATACAATAAATAAAATAAAATAAAGTTAATAATTAATTAATTAAATAAACTTGGCTAAATGGATAAATAAATGAACAAATTAATAAAAAAATCAGTAAAATAACAATTAAATTTAATCACTGCTTTGAAGACATTGTTGTTACAAAATGCGTCAGCGCAAATAAAATTAATTTCACGTATTGGTAAATCGGAAATATTTTATCTTTTTTATATAGATAATTGATTTTACCACTTTGTAGAATCACCTTTTGCCGTATTAACAGTTCAAATTCTTTTGGGCGATGATATTAGTAAGGTCATGGCAAAGCTCTTGTGTAATATTTCTAACACTTTGGATGCATTTCTAACACTTTTGATGCATTCAGTGAGATCTTTTTTGCCCTTTGTCAACGGTTTCTGTATTCTATTTATCATGATTGCCCATAGATTTTCGATTAGATTCATGACAGGCAAATTTCCTTGCCATTTTAGGACACTTATTTCTCTTTTCCGATTTTTTGGATGTATAAGCTGGTACACTATCCTGTTTGAAAATTACATCTTCAGATGAACAGATCTTTTCAATTATTGCATTTCTCCACATTGGGTGACTTTCATTATCAATTGTTTTTAAGATTTATTTTATTTTTTCTATTTTTTAATCAAAAGGAGTTACTATTTTAAATTAATTATTCAATATTACAACTCCTACTCTTATATAATTATTTTCATCATTACTATATAAACTTCTGTATGGAACCGGCTGTTCACAAAAAAAAAATCAATTCACCAAAAACTTTGACTATTAAAACAACCCCATAAATCATATGATTTTAAAAGGTGTTTTGCAAGAACCCCATCCAATTATTTCTTGGAAATCACTATATTGTTCTCATTCTCATGCTGAATTGTACTTGCCACTATCATAATTAAATATGTAAAAATGATAATAGAACAGTATTTAAAAATGTTAACCAAACAATATGCAAACAAAAAATTAAAGTATGACAAAAGAGTTTTGAAATTATCTTAATAAAAGAAATTATGAATTCACAAAAGTGAAAATTTTTTTGTATACATATCTAGGCCCTTTGTTTATTGGATGAATACATTTCAGATTTCAAAAATTTCAAACAATTAAGTTGTTTTTTAAATATAATCTACAACAGTTAATTTTCTACTTTAACTTATTATTCGTTTGTCCTCCTAAAATTACTAAAAATAAAATAAAATATAAAAAAAAAACTTTTTTATATTTTTACCCCCCTTCATCCATTTTTGTTTTTACTTTAAAAAAAGTATTCCTTTTTGGTTTAAAAAGAGAAATCAAAAGTTAAAATAAGAATTCATAAAATTAAAAAAAGACAAAGGTGTAGCAGGGCATAATTTTTTTTTCTTTTTAAAATTTATTATTATTATTATTATTATTATTATTATTATTATTGAAAGAGCACTCTCCAAGAGTAAAAGAAGAATAGTGTGAAAATTAAAATTTAATATGAAACGCGCGCTCTATTTAAGGACACTGAAAGTTGGAAATGCCATATTAAGCAACAACGTCGTCTGCTTATTCTTTATGCGAATCGAAGCGCCGCCCTGGCGAGCATTTGATCCCAAGTCCCTTGATTTAGCATTGAGTTTCCACCTCTGGTATATATCTATCTCTATGCTGAGAATGCAGGGTTTTCTTGCATTGAGATACAATATTCATGGATATCAACCTATAAATTTGCGTTGTGCAAGACAATTAGATTATCCCTAAAGGACAAGATACATTAAAAAACTTAAACTTGGCGAAGGAATTTATATAAAAGACCCTTACGCAATGAAGGAAAGAGTGGATGAACGATTTTTCACTTTGGGCCTATGTAGAGTACGGAGAGTTTACAACCACCTCATTGAAACTGCGGGAATTTTCATTACTGCAAGAGTATTTAATATGCACGATTTATTTGTTTGTTTAGCCTTAAAAATTTCCATATTTTCCGAGCTACTATGTTTATTATTGTCTTTGGATTAGATTAGAATTTCCATGGTTTTATCAATTTTGCTAAACTTACGAGCTGCGTGAATGATAAGATTAGTAAATTTTGATTATTATTTGTATGTTTTATGGAATTAATATGTTCTCTATACGTTAAATTGTCTACCCAAATTGTCACATCTGTCGTAGTTTAATTTGTAAATTTCACTATTATCAAAGGCGTTTGAAAATAAATCATGCATGTTAAATACTCAATCAGACTTACAATCTGGCACATGAATACAACAGCTTAAAGACATCTTAAAATAAATTTCACAACAATGTAACTTTAGCGATAGCTTTACATCACGGTCTATAGCTTTACATCACGGTCATCGAGCTCCATTGTTAAAATGAAGCTAAAGTTTCTAGCTCCCAATAGGGCGGGAACTCTATTGAAAGTGGCGCTGTATGTACATTCGGCCCAAAAACGCCTGCAGCGCCGCCCTATCGACAGACAGAAAATTTACTTTCATTTTAGTTTCAATGAAAAACCTCTATCGCAAGACATTTTATAAAAGCGCTTCAGGAGATGGATGTTCCAAGAGAATTAATTGTAAATCCGATGTATCATTCGCAGGAGGGGAGGGGAAGGAGATTTAACAGCGCTATAATTAAACGAAGATGTAACAACGCACCAGGAATTCGTTGGATACCATGTCACGGTCGGCCCTGATTCGATCTATGCGGCACCTGGCGCGATCTGTTTTCTTTAGCTTCTCGAAACAATGGAAAATGGCCGAAGCTCGATGACCATGAATATCTATAGACCGTGCTTTACATCATCACATTTTATTATTGAATATAATGAACAACTCTGAAAAGTTCTTGATTCTTGAAAATGATGAAAAATCGAAATAATTATCGGGTAGAATATTTTATTTAACAAACTTATTATCGCAAATATTTGTTAAAATATATTACATAACAGTACAAGAAATCTCCTGAAGAAATTCTTGAATTTACCCTTAACAAAATGCTGTTCACATAGAAAAGAATATTGGGTTGGTTTCCAATCTTTTCTATTCACGGCGTTTATCCGTTTTGTATGGCGATCAGAATCGGCTGGAAACCGGTGGAAAGAAAATTCAGAATTTTTTTTTGGGCCCGATTGTAACAATGCACCGTACGTACGTTCTCACCATTATTAAATTGGTGTAATTATTAAATCGAAAACACGGTTTAAAACATAAAAGTTTGGTAAACCCATAGAAATCTTTACACATTTAATGCCATCAAGATGGCTTTTTGCCCCGCACACATTGCGCCCTCTGTCCACGGTTTTCAGAAACAGGCGTTGGTTATTGTTTACTGATTACGCTCTATACCGATCACGAAATATTCCACACCTCACTTGCACGGAGAGAATCATCGATTAACTCTTCCTGTTATATTTCTCTAATAGCTAAAGCTCTGATGTTTCTAGAAGCAGATTAATCTATTTTTGAGATAGGGAGGAAGGTGCTACTACAAAAAGTCGTAGCCACTTTGTGAAGGGGTGTTTGGTGAATATTCTGGTGATTGAAAACTTTCTTCAATGAGGTTGCATCAAAAAATTAATTTCGAAATTAATACACCTTGAAATAGATTGTATAAATAACAGTAAGTTTAAAAAAATCATTTGGAAAATGATAGTTTTAAATCCTCACGCCGATTAAAGGAACGACATTGTCACTCATTTTAACCAAGAGGTGTTTGTATGTATGCTAGCGCCTTGCTTTGTGGAACGTGGACAATTTGAAACTCTCTACTACTTTATGAATTAAATTTCTGACAGTTCTCTATGAAACGAAAAAAAGTGAATACGCTATAGAAAACTTGACTTTAAAATCGTTATCCTTTCGCTTGGATACAGAAGCTATTGTTTTCCAAATCTTACAACGCGGACAACTGAACAAGTTCTAGGAGTGAGCAATCAATCAACATTTCCGATAGCGCAATATTGAGGTGGGGAAGATCGGTCTAGTACCATTTCGTGATCGGTCTAGTACTTATGTTTTCACAATGTTTTCCGTCCGTCCGTCTGTCTGCTGGTGCGCTAGCGGTCGAGCGCTTCCGAATTTTCGACTTCCGTTTTCGCCATTTGACAACTTAGGTAAAACGAAAGACTGAGTTCGTTGGTGGAGAACTACTTCCGGTTCAAAAGGTCACAAATAACAGATGGGACCACGTTTTCCACTATACAATTCCATGTATAAATCGCCTGTGCACTGATCAATGCTGTTCTCTCTTTGGCATTCCATAGCTAAGGCAGAGAAAAGGTTTGTGAATTAAGTGAAGACACGTGATGGTCTTCCTTCACGGTCAAAATCAGTCAAAACTGGTTCAGTGGTACGTGGTTTAATAGTACCATTATGATCCATTAAAAACTTTCAATGTTCAGATATGACATGTACTATATCAAACAGCTTGAAATAACATGTCATGGTTGATTATAACGTAAAATTAATGATAGTCGAAATTGGTTCAAAGGTATGTGGTTTAGTGGAACCATGATGGTCTATTGGAACTTTCAAGGCTAGGCTATGGCATATAATATATCAAACTATTGCGAATGACGTGTCATTGAGCCGAAATTGGTTCAATGGTAAATATTTTAATTATACCATTATGATACCATTGGTTACTTTCAATGCTAATTATATCGCATGTAATTACTTATGCCTTACATTATCAATAGTTAATTTCTGTTATGCATATTGTTATCAATAGATTGTAGCTAATTGCTCGCTTCAACAGTACATGCTTACGTTGAAACGGTTTAACAATAGATTCAAATAGATTATTAGATTATTGCAATAGATTACTGATGAAATATTGGACCCTTGCACAGAACGCTTCAACAATTGATGCTCATTTCATTATACAGGAATGCTTACAAATTAAAGGGCTTTCACATGTTCAAATACATATAGAATTACTAACTATCTCTCCATTTAACTTTTTAGGTACATGTACTTTTATTCATTTTGAACTTCACATTTCTTTAGAAGTACGTCTAGCAGTGGTTTCCTTATCAACCACATCTAACCCTAACAACGAAAGGCTTCTTTAGAAAATAA
Source organism: Rhysida immarginata (assembly GCA_023313115.1). Taxonomy (NCBI): domain Eukaryota; kingdom Metazoa; phylum Arthropoda; class Chilopoda; order Scolopendromorpha; family Scolopendridae; genus Rhysida; species Rhysida immarginata. The sequence continues at coordinate 565,001 of JAHWFO010034640.1, forward strand.
ATGCTTTTTCTATCCTCGAAATCCTTAAAATCCTATCGGTCCTGGGCATTTCGGTTGCCTGACTTGTTCATATAGCTGATGCATTAAATTCTCAGGATTAATTGGACATTATTTTCGTTGATTACTCCAAAGCATTTTATTCAATTAATCACTCGCGATTAATCGCTAAACTTAATTATCTAGGTATTAATAAAGCTGCAACCAATCTTTTATACCGTCTTTTATCAAATCGTTCTTTCAGAGCTCGTGTTCCTAATCAGGTATCTAAGATTATCTGTACTTTAAGCGGTGTTCCTCAGGGATCTCCCCTAGGACCGTTGTTGTTCATTCTTTATTAATAGACATTGGCCATTATGTAGATACGGATAAGGTTTATTATTGGCATATGCTGATGATATTAAATTTTCGTATAAAATTAAATCTTTACGTGCTTGCATCATTTTACGACAGCAATTATTTAACCTTGGTTGGAACCTGGAATCATCTACAAATTAATATAGATAAGACCAATTTTATGACTATTTATAAAAAAGACCTGTTATTTCTATGTAATCAATAATAGTGCTCTAAAAAGTACCAAATCATTTAAGGACCGTTATATTAGTTATGACGATTCCGGTTCATTTAATGATCAAATTCAGCTGCTAGTTAACCGCGTATCTAAAATGTTTGGTCTTCTTTATCGATTATGCAATTTCTTCACCGAATGGTATACTTTTTATTAGGAGCTTTAGCATAAAAGCTACTTATAAGAATGCGCCCTTGGTTTGTACGTTTATCCGTCCGGCCGTCCGGCAGCCGTTTGCACGATAACTTGAAAACGGATTAACTTTTTCAAATTCTGTTTTGAGAAATATGATCATCAAAGTCTTATCTCGGCCGTATCAACTTTTCAGAATTTTTCGTGGGCCCCTTCAAGTCGAATTCACGTGCTAAAACAGTGAATGTAAAGAATTCAAAGATACTGGCATGTCATATAACAATCGATTTGTCAAGAAGGAATACGATATATATTGTTATTTTCTGTTCATCTTTTAAGCATTATTGACATCGACGCGCGCACGTGAAATCGCTTTGTTGACGCACGATTGCTCAAGTGCTCCCAATCTATAAGCTTATTAAGTAGCGGAAAAATGGAGCTACTTATTGGTTTTATTTTATACACGATTTGAATCACCCTTCATCATCTTTACATTTTTTGAGGTAGAAGGTGGAGATTCGGAATGTAGCTTACTATGGGCATGTGCACCTTCACTATTTAGTTTGGTTTTGACTAGCCCACTAAGGTCGGAGTTTTGGGGGTGAAAATTAGAGGGGACCAAAAGGTCTAGGTGTATTTATGCATATAAAGGAGTGAAATTCGGTATGCATATTCCTATAATCAAGATCTCCATTATATGAAGATTTTTTTCCATGCCTTCCCGACTCGGTGGCGGAAATGCATCGAAAAGATGGGGACTACATTGAAAAATAGTGTACCAACTCCTTTATTAATGTCTGTAATAAAGGAGCTGTAAAAAAATATTTCCGATTTTCATTTGACTGACCCTCGTAAGTAGAATAAGAATGGAGCTACTTATCGATTTTATAATGTCAGTCCGTCCCCTTCATAATTTCTACATTTTTTCGAGGTAGAAGGTTGAAATTCGGAATGTAGCTTACTATCTGCACTATTTAGTTTGGTTTTGATTGGTATACGGGGGTCGGATTTACGAGGGTGGGATTCAGAGAGGACAGCATATCTATGTGCTATTTAGATACGTAAAGGCGTAAAATCCAGTATCCAGATTCCTCTAGGCAAGATCTACATTACTATGAAGTTTAGGCCCAATTGTTCCAGTGGCATCGGATTTGCGGGGGTGGCAGTCACTTGGTCCTTAGAACTATGGCAACATATGGCATGTGATATATCATACGTTCGGAAATGATGTGAAAGGAAAGAAGATAGAGGGTGTTTTTTTTTTTTACATTTTTTACATATTACGTTCGAGAAAATCAATTTATTGATTAAAAAAAACTTGGGGAGAGGTAAAAGTGCCTTATGAAGGGGTAAAAATAGATGACTTGCCTTATCCTACTCGGGAGGCGGGGGGGGGGGGGGGATTAATTTCTTTTTAATAAACGTATAAATGTATTTCTGCTTCACTACTAAAGCTCCTCCTTGGAATGTTTACAAGATTTTATTTATTATATAAATCATCTCGTTCTTTCACGAATTAATTATGGGTTAATACAGGGTAACAATTATTGAGCTATATGGAAAAAAAAACTTGATAACTTTTGAACAATTGGCGAGATTCAGTTAAAACTTGGCGGTTGAATGGAGAGCATATTGGGATTTTTATGAGCATGCGCACTCGTATTGTTTTTGTTGTTCATTTTTCGTTGAAAATGTCGAAATATAGCGTTTCTAAGCGTATATCCATCGTTAAGGCCTACTATTCGAGCAATAACAGCCCGATTGCGGCTCAAAGGAAATTTGCGACCGACTACAAACTGAAGACAACCGGTCCAAGTGTTATAACAATCAAAAATCTGATTAAAAATTTCGAGAGAACTGGTAGTGTTTGTGATGACAGTGATGGCAATTTTTTCTCTTCGTCTGCGCCACATCAGAGCCTTTGATGGTAAGCATTTCGAACAAGTCATAAATTAAATCCGAATATCTGTAGTTGCTTTTGAATAAAGTTTTTGAACTCAGTAGTTTTTGAAAATTTGATGTTTTATTTCATAGAGCTCGATGTAATTTGGAATACTCAGAGTTTTTATTTGCCTACTCGTTTGAATAATAAATTGAATAAAATTTTCAAGTTTGTATTATCTTCATCTTCTTCATCTACTGTTCTGGCTCAGGATTTTTTCCTTAACCAGCATGGCTGACCAACTTTTTTAAATTAATTACAAAAGATTTTTAATGGCGCTCTTAATATTTTTAACTTTACTACTCATTTTTATTTTCGTTCTATTTCTAGCTCTAGTCGTCAAAGAAGCTGTTTGTCCTTTCTTATTTTTTATAACTGTAACATTAAATATTTGGACGTGAGGTTTAAATTGTTCGATTTTTATAACCGATCTAATTCTAAACCTGACATTTTTAATGAATTTTGTTCTCATTAACCCCGTTTTGGGCTCTTCCCTGTGGGGAAGACTTTCTCTGATTAGGAGCAGTCGTACATTTTTTTTTATTCTATTTCTCATTTATTCCGCTTTGGGCTCTTGCCCATTGGGGAACGACATGGGACTTTACCTCCCAGTTTATCTGGTTGGTTATTCCATGCTGTTGTTTTATTATCATAATATTATAATATTACTCCCTTTCTTGTCTGACTCGGCCTACTTTTTGGCTTTGATTTTACTTTGTTTTTTAGTTTGTTTATTTTTATTAGTTCACTTGATATGCATCATTAACCGCGTTTTGGGCTTCGACCTGTTGGGGGACAACATAGGGTTTCGCCCTCCAGTTTATCTGGTGGACCGTTCCCTGCTGTTGTTACATTAAATCTTTCCCGAAGTATTAAAAATAGCCAGAGTCACACCGCTTTTTAAAAAGGGTGATCCATCGCAATATTCGAATTATCGACCGATTACTGTATTACCGATATTTGCTAAAGTTTTTGAAAAACTGTTTCACCAACGTCTGTCGCAATTTGTATATGAAAATGTCTTAATTACTCCCTGTCAGCATGGGTTTATGCCTAAAAGAAGCGTAGAAACTGCATGTCACGAATTCTTCGAATTTACTTCGCGGGAAATGGCCTCTAATAATCAAGTCGCAGCGATGTACGTCGATTTTGCGAAAGCCTTTGATTCGGTACCCATTGACCTGTTCTTATATAAATTATCAAGCTTTTACGGTATACGCGGGCTTCCGTTACATTGGCTAGAAAGTTTTTTATGAATAGAACTTATTTTCTTACCTATTCTGGAATATCTTCACGTTTGGTGACTAGAAGCCTAGGCGTTACCCAGGGCTCAATTCTTTCGCCTTTACTTTTTTCTTGTTTATAAATGATTTACCCTTGGCCTTAACTTCACGTATTCCTTTTCGGATAATTCTATAATTCTATAAATTCTATATGCCGACAATGTAACGTTTATTGCAGCTTGTCAAACAGTTTCCCTAATGATATCTACGCTTAACACCATGCTTTTCGAATTGAAAATCTGGTCGGATAAGAATTCGATGCAAGTAAAACTAAAACCTTCGGAGTCTTCTACCAGAGGAATAAACTTGAAGTTCCTAATGTTCTTCCTTTGTACTATGATGGTAGTTTGTTGTCTACAGTATCGTCTTTTAAATATTTGGGCCTCACCATTTCTCACGATCTTAATTGGGACCAGCATATTGATTCATTACTAACCAATTTAAATATTAAACAAGGAATTATCTCCAGAGTACGCTATTTGACCCCTAAAATTCTTTTATTGTTGTATTACGCTTGGATACATTCCTCTCTTTGTTCCAGTATTATTTTCTGGGGATCTCTCACTTTGGGATTAGAAACACGTATATTTAAATTGCAGAAATGGTTCCTCTGAACCCTTCTTAAACTTCCTAAATTCTCTTCGGTGTCCCGATATTTTAGTGAAGTACGTATTTTCACCGTTTACCAGCTATTTCTTGTTCGGGTTTGTGCTTTTGTATTTAAAACCGCGAATTCAATCTTGATTGTTTCTACCCCTGTTACGTTAGTCGTTAATGCAGATAATCATCGATACCCAATAGATCGGCTAATGACTTAAATATTTCGTTAGTTAAACTTAATTATCGGCGTCGCTGTCTCTCTGCCTAAGATGCTGGGCTCTTCTTCCGCCCGAGCTACGCTCAGTACCGACTTATCTATTTTTATAAATTATTAAAGCTTTATGTTTCCCACTTACCCTTAGGTATTCGGATTTAAATCATAGCACGATGAGATTCCTATTGCCATGTGGTCCTGTTTCTTTTACTTCAGTTATTATATTTAGCTTATTTAGTTCTATAATGCCTACTAATACTATAGTAATGCCTAGTTCATATGCTTTTTGCTCTGTAAATTTTGACAAGTATATAGCAGTTATTTTTGTTACCAGCCATAGCCAGGGGACATACTTCTGTTCTGTTCGCTGTGTTTAATTTTTGTATTTTTTGTTTTGTCTGTTTATTTAGTTGTTTTATGGTGTTTACAATTTTTTTTACCCAATTTGGGTAAATTATATTAATGTATTTTGATCCCGGGAGGGGGGGGGGAGGCTTCCCTGTCGGTCAGTTTTGACCATACTGGCTTCCCTCGGGTCCTATGTAACATCCTAAATAAATAAAATAAATAAAATAAATAAAAAATAAAAAAATAAAAGTTTCTTCACAACAAGTTCAGAGTTCAAGATTTTCCTCATATCAAATAAAATTTGTTTAATATTAACACTTTCATAAGTAGATGCTTTTTCAATATCTTGCTTAGCCTTTTCCATGATAAGATCCATGTGCTCGCTATCCTAGATGATTTTAATTTTCAAGATCTGAAAAGATCGCGCAGAGGTTATCCTATTAAATACACTGTTAAATGGAGGACTGTGATCCCGATTGCGAAAGTCGTTAATAACTTTACTGATGACTTTAAGGATTTTAACCTGGATGGTTTTAAAGACAAACATTTTTCTTTATTTGAGTGACTGTATAGTTTTTAATTTAATTTTGCTTAACTTAGTTTTTTTCTTTGTTTTTTTGTCTTTGTGTTTTGTTTTTGTTGATTCTGTCCTACACGATAAACTTCTGAGAAGTCTTCATGGACTGAGGATGGTCGGTCCATTTTTGGACCTGTTAAAGGATAGGAAGAATTATATCAGGATAAATTACAGGGCCAATTCACTGAATTATGACCGCCACGTAGGTTTGTGTAAATACGGTTGTGCCCATTCACAGGGAGACGGATAAACTTGCCTGTTGGAAGACATATAAAGGTGGTTTCAGAGGAACAGTTCGTACAGCAATAGTCGCCGTCATGGGTAAAACACGCGACCGACCTAACATATCTTGAAAAAGGTATAATCATCGGGTAGGTGAGACCGGGACAGGTTTACGCACTTTTTGTATTACTATTTTTGTAATTTTAGTAATAAATCTATTTCACTCAATTTTTATATCTATTCATTAGTTAAACTTTAAGGTATAGTATGGTGACTTTAACTAATCTTAAATTTTTATTATTTTTCAAATTAAAAATATTTTTTAAGATAATCTCTCCTGTGTAAACTTGCCTCGTAGTTATACAATGCTAAGGGTATGTTTCCACATATTTAACATAATGAAATATAAGGTTTATGATCTATATACAGGGTTACAGGGAAATTCGACCTAGATATTTAAGGACGTTATTATTTAGGCCGTTGCCGTTAGATTTGATCCTATAACCGACTATCCAAAAGTTAGCCGTTTTCTAGATATGTGGCTTTTAAATCATTTTTTGCTCTAATTTCAACTTTTTTTTATTATTGATGAAAAATAGGAAAGAAAATTCCACAGCCTGGGATCGAACCAGGAACCTTCTGCCCACCGTGCAGATGCGCCAGCCAATGGACGATGTCCACGATAGAAATTGCGCATGCGCTATTGTTTTACTGCCATCTAGTGGCTTATTTTGAAAGCGGTCAACCGGGTCACCATGTGCGCTACCAACACTGAAAACATGAATTACCTCACAAAATATTCACCCCTGATACCTCTGATACATTAATTTCTTTTTCTTGACTTAGTTTTCCACAGCGAGATTCTGTGTTTGCATTTTTAGCCTTTTTTCGTTGAGAATGATTTAATTCAAGCTCAAGCTAAAAAAATTTAAATAAATTAAATTTGACATTATAAAATTAAATATTCACTAAATTCTTAAAGTCTATTAATTTCTTTATGAAATATATCCACTCAATCTATCATAGCAAGTTTTTTTGTTTTGTTTTTGTTTTTTGTTTGTTTTTTAACCAAATTTTATAATCAGCCTTCTGATTATAAAATATTGCATATTTATTAAAACATACGATATATATTACAATAACAATTAGAATTGAAGATAAAAAAATTAACATTTATGTATTTTGGGAGTATATAAAGGAGATTTATATGAATTTATATAGCTTACTCAAAACGATTTAAAACATTGAACAAAGAGGCAGCATATCCCAGAAAAGTCGCAAAAATTTTCCTTCCCTTTTCTATTTGTAATTATGATATGTTTGAAGAGTTTCTGCAATTTGATTATTTTCTTCTCTTTGAATGTAATAAGATGCATTTTTTAACCATATCAATTTTTAAAATTTTATTAACTCTTTCCGAATGTATTGGACAAAAGGGTAGCATATTCCCGAAATGTTTATAGTCTTTTAATGTTAAACTTAAAAGTAATTTACACTTCAACTCTTCATAAATGGCTATATTTCAATCTGAAAACTGTCGTGAATTTAACGGATAAAATATGTAAAAATTAAAAGCATTCCATCAAAATGGAAATAAAAGCTGCAGTAAAAATGTAATTATTTTGATCTTTCGGAAAATAGTGCCATGTGGTTGCTTTACTTTTATAATTTTTGCAGGGAGGCACAGAGCAATTAACGCGAGTTACTCTTTCAGACCCGGAACGAGGGTTGACAATTTTGTTACTAGAGGGCGCACGGGTTACGTGGACATCGTCCATTGCGCCACTGCGGACATGAAACATTACTAAACAGTACGCTATCTACATGCCCTTTGGGCTGGCTGGAGCAGTACCCAGTTCGCAGGCTGGGACTATCTTTCCTGCTGGCGTAATAATCGTTAAAGAATAATAATTGGATGTTCTATGCACGTCGTACCTCAGATGTTTAAATTATTGATGAAAAATAGGAAAGAAAATTCCACAGCCTGGGATCGAACCAGGAACCTTCTGCTCACCGTGCAGATGCGCCAGCCAATTGCGCCACTGCGGTATGGCGTGTATAAAAATCCTCATAGAACATCCAATTATTATTATTTTTTTTTAATTTCCAGACTCTAGGGTCCAATTTTTTGCTGTTTTTACGTAGGAGGTATTCCAGATTATAAAAATAAATAAAACTTGAAACAACTTGCTATCGATTTAAAGTAGCTCACTAAGTGTTCCCAACTTTGAAGCATGTTAATTAAAAAAAAGTTCTATGGAAGTTATCCTGCAAATTATTTTAATAACTTCTGCGTCTTTTTAACTATCCAAAAAGGTATAATACTCTCAGTTAAGTAGGCAAATCAAACACAAAATGACAGAGAAAGCGGTCCCAGACCGCAAAGAGTAAATGTTTATTTAAAAGTAAAGAATAACAGAATGACCTTAATAAAATAAAAAAAAAACATGATTATTTAATAAAAATGTTTTTTATTAATCAGAATTCATGTTCTACATGACCGCCCCTATTTCTAACACAAATTCTCATTCGTTTTCGTAATCCGCTTTTCACGACCCCAGTTGTAAGATGCCGCCTCATTTCATCAGCTGCATTATTATTTTCTGTTTCAAGATATCTACATTTTGAATCGCAGTTGGCTGGTCGTATACCAAAGTTTTCATATGGCCCCACACATAAAATCCATTGGCGTCAAATCGGGGCTCCTCGCCGGCCTTGGTATGGGTTCACCCCTTCCAATCCGTTTATTTGGGTAATACTCGTCCAGCCACACTCGAATACTTCTCCTGTAGTGAGCTGGACAGCCATCGTCTCAAGGCAAGAGGTAAGTCTTCCATCAAAAGGGGTAAATTTTTCCTCAAAAAATTTTCATATTCCTCGCCGTTCAAATTATCTGGCAGGAAGAATGTCCAATCAAATAATTTGAAATTATTCCCATCCACACATTTAAACTAAATCTTCTTTGTGACCCTTTTGGTCTCTTTTTATTAGGATTGCCTTCCTCTTTTGAAGCCCAGTAGTGGATATTATGATAATTGGTAATACCATCGTTGTCAAATTTTGATTCGTCTGTCCACAGAATTATCTTAAAAAAAAGATACATCTTCGACATCGGCATTGAGCATAAATCTGCAGAAGTCTATCGCCGCAATGGATCGTCTTCGTGCATTGCTTGCACGGGGGTATAGTGATAAGGGTATTGCCCAGCAGTGTGCATTACAAACCACACTCTCCACTGCGAAATACCGAGCCGTCGAGCGACAACATTCGTAGATGTGGTTGTGTTTTCTTCAAAGAGATATCGTATTTCGTTGTCTTCGTCCCTGTCATGGATTCTGGGTCTTCCCATGTCAGTCCTTCGTCTGAGAACAGAACCAGTTTTTCGTAATCTTCGATAAGTTCCATCAAATACGTTAACATCAGGTACTCGGCGAGCAGGATAGCGTGCTATGTATTCATCACGAGCACGCGAAGACACTCCTTCACTAAAACCATAACACATTAGAATATCAGCGTATTCCTCGTTGGTAAACGTTGCCATGATAAATAGCCAATCCACAAGCAGAGACCAAAATCCAGTATACAAGCCACGTCACACATTCAGAAGATGAAACAGTCCAAAAATTCAAGCCAAGTCGCGTTTTTACGGACAGTACTGTATTGCGAAGATCACGGTATAGCACATCTACCACGGACGAATCGCATGAGCAGACTAAAGTCGATTCAAAAATGTTTTATAAATGAACGTAAATGAATGTATCTCCCGGTCACAACAATGTGCACCCGGCCCTTTTTTCATTGTTTCGAGGTGACAGGTAGTAAACAGCTATACTCTGTCCAACGAAAGAAAAACTGGGCGTGTCCAGTAAAATTTCCAATTTTAATTATTAGTGATTGTTAATTTTACTTAGCAACAATGTCTAACAATTGAAATCGGAAATTTAATTAGACACGCCCAGTTTTTCTTTCGTTGAACAGAGTATAATGATTATTATCGAAGGTTTGTTATTTTGAACTAGCACTTGCGCTCATTAAAATCTACTATTTACAACAGATCTAGTAGTTATTATACCTTTTTGGATAGTTAAAAAGATGTAGAAGTTATTAAAAAAATTTGCAGGATAACTTCCATAGAACTTTTTTTAATTAACGTGCTTCAAAGTTGGGAACACTTAGTGAAAAATTCTACATGCAATTTGTATCAAGTTTTATTATTTAGTTTTATAAACTGGCATACCCCCTACGTAAAAAAGCAATAAATTGGACCCTAGAGTCTGGAAATTTAAAAAAAAGGTTGAAATTAGAGCAAAAAATGATATTTTTTCTTTTAATTTAAAAATCACATATCTAGAAAACGGTTAACTTTTGGATAGTAGGTTATAGGGTCAAATCTATCGGCAACGACCTAAATAATAACGTCCTTAAATATCTAGGTCGACTTTCCCTGTAACCCTGTATATAAAGAAGAATGTTTGTTTGTGGGTCGGTTTGTATTTAATACAAATCTACAATTTTATTCTGATTTTGATGAAACTTTGCACACATGATCTTCAAAGCAGCAGGAAGGTCACTGTCTACCTGAGATTTCGAAAAATTAATAATTATTGATAAAAAATCGATATTCATGGTTATGGCAAGGCATACCAATAAGAGGTATCGCATGACCAAAATGCAAGGCAAAGTTTGCATCAACAATGGTATCACGCATTTCACTGTTATTCAACACTGCTGCAACTGAGCAAACGGTGAGCGTGTTAACCGAAGAAACTGCGACTGCTATACCACACAAAGTTTAGCTTCAAAACATCGAGAGCAGTGTGCAATTGCAACAACAGTTTACCAAATAGTGAATAACTGAAATTAATGCGTATTGGTCAGAGAAGACAAAAATTTCTCCGGGCTTCGGAAACATCTGAACAACGGGAGTTTCGTCTACAGCAGGAAATTGCAGAATTACTGAAAACCAATTTATGTTATTATTTAACTTCTTGAGGTTGTTCCGTTTACCTACAACTGTAAATATCCTAGGCAACGCCGGGTGCCTCTTCTAGTTACAAATAAAATTCAAACAATTTGCAATATTTGTTACCTCTTTTAATTCAGCAAGTGCAAATGAGTCAGAATAAACACATATCAAATAAAGGATACAAATACAAATATTACCAAATAAAAATTTACAGGATAAAAAACTATACTGAATTACCCGTTGTAACATAGTGATCATGTGCCCCTCCTCTTACGCTCTTGTGCATTATATCCACTGCTCTCTGGATTTGGCTTTTTATATGGCCTCAAACATGTGTAAATCTGCCTTAGTTTCCTGCATAAACTTGCGCCATCGCCATATTTTGGCTATAACTAAGCCTCTAATTTTTCTTCTTAAGTTTAACAAGCAACTCAATAACTTGAAATATCCGCAAAAAAACAATCTAACAGGATAAGCAATAATGAGTTATGATGATCTAATGGTACAAATCCTATAACTGTCAATACATTAGTACGAAAATTTACGTACCAGAAGAAAAATTAGAAAAGTTGTCTATTTCACTGTTCTTACAGACTGTTTGAGGGCACATGGCGGTTGTAACGTTTCTCCTCGACTCGAAGGCGGAGCGATCCGACCAACGGTAAGTGAACTATAGGGAATGTGTAAATTTACCCCTGTTCCAAACCTGCCCCGGTCTCCCCTATCGTGCAAAAGGCGGCAGCATTTCGGAAACCTCAGCTTTCGTGAACTGTTCCGTAAAGCTGTAGTGAAGGTGTACAATGAATGGAAGAATAGACAAGATGTGCATTCCAGGCATGCAAACTGTAGGGGACCACGGACCGTTAATGAACGGGGTGAGCGGCTCTTGCGACGGCTGGTTAAGAGTCATCGACGTGCTACCAAAAATACATTGACAGCCCAAATGAACGAGGAATGCACCATAAAGCTATCGAGAACAACTGTGCAACGCATATTGTTGCGTCTTGGCCTCCGCAGCAGACGTCTTATTCCAGCATCCATGTTGACAAGTGTGCATCGCAAGAAGCGACGTGCGTTTGCATTGCAGTACAAACATTGGGCCCTAGACCAGTGGAAAAAGGTTGAATTTCCGATGAGTCGCGTTTTCTACTGCATCGTATCGATAGGCGCTGGCGTATCCGCCGAGAGACATCCGAAAACAAACTATCCGAAACCATTGTTGGGCGCCAACTTTCTACTGTTGGGGCTTGTTTTAGGTTCATTACTTTCTCTGCATCCCTACATGGCAATTGTGTATCCTGCGAATGATGGGATCTTTCAACAGGATAATGATTGCCACATGCCACGTGGCCAAAATTTGCTGTGGATGGTTCGAGGAGCCTCCAAACTCCCCAGATCTTAATCCTTGCGAGAATCTGTGGGAACATTTGGATTGACATGACAAGTCAGGCAGCGAGACCTCGGAATCTTCATGAGTTACATGATGCTCTGCTGTTCGCATGGAGACAGATTCCTAGAGCTCCATGCCACCTTCCAAGAGCTCATTGAGTCCATGCCTCGTCGCCTAGCTGCTGTCTATTCGGGTTATTAGACAGGTGGTCATAATTCAGTGACTCGATCCTGTATGTGAATACCTTCGAGCATGAAAATAGATAGAGGCGGCATAGCCTCTTGTTCTATGGCACCAGAGTTAGGTCACATGACTTAGGCATCTTCATACCCCTACACACTAATCGGCCAAGCCTTAGGTGTGATGTGATAAGAAGGTTGTTCCTTCTAGCATAGAAATAGAAGGGGTAGGGTTTATTTCCCATGGCATAATAGATCTTCGAGCATAAAAATAGAGGCAGAAACGAAATGGTTGTTCAGCTTATGATTGCACGCAAAAATATGAGGAAAAAAATAAAAAGTCCTTAACATGTATTAACTTATTTACAGAATTAGATGTAAATTTCATGAAATAATATTAATAAAGCAAATAAATAAATAGTTCAAAATAATCAATCCAATTATGGCCTGTAGAATCGTTTTTGAACTATATACTTAATATTATTTCATGGTAAACATACAAGAGAATATACATCTAATATCCATTACATTCAACTAAAATAATTATTTACAGAATGTATATGTTAAATTTTAACATGTATTAAATGATTAACTTAAGAATAAAAACTCAACTTAGATAGGGGCCCCTATTAGCGAGTCACCATTGATCAAATGGGCGACGCACTTACCCAATCAATAAATTCACTTGGATCTTTTTGTCTTGATTGGCTTCTATCCGTTATAAATACTACGTCGATTGTCGATTCCACGTCAGTTCTCTCAAGTTCTCTCGAGGTGCTCCTTGGCTGCTGAATGATGAAAGCAAAGCTTTCGAAAAGCGCTTACAGACTCAGGTTGTATTTTTTCATTTTATTTTCTGTCTTTTTCTTTTTATGTTTGTTCAATTCCTGTTTCGTTGTGGAAAAAGAGTTTTTTATTCTTAAGATAATCATCTGCATTATCCACATAAGATTATTAGACAATTTAATGTATTAAATGGGTTAATAGTGAAAATTTAATTTTAAATGAGTTCTTATTAATATTATTATAACATTTATTTTGTATTTTTTTCGAAATTTAAAAAAAATATTACTTTTTTATTTTATTTTATTTTTTGAGATTAAGCAATTTTTTCTTGTTTTTTTCATTTTTTTTATTTCAATATTTTTATTAGAATTTTTGTTGAACATTTTGTACTTTTGGATAGAGGATTATATTTTGTATCATTTTTTTTATTAATTTTTTTATTTGTATAAAATTTGTAAATTAAATTAAAATAAATATTTACAAAAAAATAGGCCAATTTAGTAAAAAAAATTACAAAAAAATTTTGTTCTGAACCGATCATAAACCCCAGAATATCGTACATTCTCGTTTTTAAATATAAAATAACAGTTAATAAGAAATAATGTTGTAAAGTATCATTAATTATCATTAAATAATAGGCAAACCGCATTTAAAAATGAATGGCATCAGTAACATAATCGAATAAAGCTAAAATAATATGTAATCATAAGTCAATCCTATGCCAACAAGGGAATGTTTTGCCCTATCACAGCTGATCCACAAGGTGATTGATTTTGGTGCCACTGGCTTCCCCTTGTCGTGAATAGTGTGCCGCCTCTATCTATTTTCATGCTCGAAGGTGAATACTCAAATTAGTTTTGAACAGGAGGAAGTCCCACAGGGAAGCCCGCTTGGGCCACCACTACCTTTTAAATTTTTTATCAACGATGTTTCTTTTAGCTAAAAAAAAATCTTTTCTACGCAGATGATCTTAAGATTTATAAAAATATTAAACCTATCAAGACTGTCGAACTTTATAGATTCAAGTTAATTGGATCGGCCTCGGTGGTTCAGTGGTTGCGTGATCGCCTCTGATGCCCGAGTACGCGGGTTCGATCCCGGCCGAGGACGACGAGGATTTTTCAGGGGGAAATCCTGAGATCACGCACTTCCTTCGGAAGGGAAGTAAAGCCGTTGGTCCCATGTAGTCGTTTGCCGTTGGTCACGTTAAAGAACCCTTGCGAGGCATAATTTGCGGCCCCTATAACGCCGTCCTGAAATAACCATAGCAGTTGAAAAGGACGTTAATACCAAACAAACCAAACCAATCAAGTTAATTGGTACAGAAAAATGGACTGAGATGTAAGCCCGAAAAAATTAAAATTATGATTCTAACTAAAAATAAAAAAAAAAAATCATATCCTATAGACTACATTTTGATTATGTTCTTGGAAAAATTAAGATTTGGAGAATGCAGTCGATTAAGAAATTGGGGGTTCCGGTTGATGCCCATTGTCGGTTTTCGGCACTTATTGATTATATTACTGCCGAATCCCTACAAAGAATTGGATTAATAGAAATACTCGGAAAGAGTCTACGTCACCCTAAAATCATGATTTACTTGTTCAAAATGTTGTATGCCCCTTAATAAGATATAATATCATGATTTGGGAAAACTGCGCTAAGTCTACCTTTAGCAAATTGCACCGAATCTTTTCTAGATTCTGCTTCTTAATGTATCTTAAATTATATAATTTTGGTAAACTCTTTTCCTTTACTCAGATTATGACAAACTATAATCTTTTAGATTTTGATTAGCATATTTTAATTTACTAAACTTAATTCTGAGAAAATTGATTGCCCAGAGGTATTATCTCGAAAAAAAAGGGCTGCTCCTCGCCTCGAAAAAAAGGGCTTTTTAAACAATTATTTTTTTGTATTTCAATTCGTGGGCTGATTTTGATTTTTAATTCTTCATGCGGGGTCTGTTTTGGCTTTCTTAGGTGTTTTGACTCCGTATTCCTTTGTACTTTAATATGGAATGAATAAATTTGGAATTGAAATTATTATTATTAAATAGCAGTAGAGCATTTACTGGTTTCACAATGTCCGTTTATCCGTCTGTCTGTCCTCTTCATATTTTCCACAGTTTTTGACATAGGAGGTTGAAACTCGAAACGTAGCTTACCACAGGCATGTACGGTAATTTCACTATTTAGTTTGGTTTTGATTGGCCCACTGAGGCCGGAATTACGGGGGTGTAAGCTAGATGGACCTTCTGATCTATATTATATATAGGTATGTAATGGAGTGAAGTTCGTTATGCAGATTCTTTTAGGCAAGATCTACATTATTATGAAGTTTGGGCCCAATTGTTCTAGTAGGGTCGGAGTTGTGAGGGTAGCAGTCTCGTGGTCTTTAGATCTATTAACCTTTTCAAATGGCAACATATAAAATAAATAAATAAATAAATAAATAAATAAATAAATAAATATGTCATTCGATTGAAAATGATGATGGTAAGAAGATATAGCTCTTTTTCATTTTCTAAGTACTATTTTCGAGAAAGTCAGTTTTTGGAAAAAATGGAAATAAAAAGTGCGGATCAAAATGCTAAACAAATCGATGAACTCAAGGCTTCCGCTACTTTCCTATACTCTCCTTAGAGGGGATTAATTTCTTGTTAGTAGTAGTAAATGTAGTAGTAGCAGTAATAGTATTATTTGAGCGTACCCCGGAACAAAAGAAATTATGGATGACTACTACTTTGTAGTTCCAAATAATAACTGATGATCATATTATTAGTATGTATAAAGTGGTTTACAAATCCAATAATATACTTTCAAATAGTATTTTTCAATTGCAGAAGCAGTTGATTCCAATCGTTGATAGAATTATAAGGAAACGAACTACTTAACAAAGGACTCACTATCATAGGAGGCGAGATTTTGTATTTCTAAGTACAATTTTAGAGGTCGTAATCCTAATTTTATCAGATAAGTAATAAACATTAAAATAAATCAAAAATCAAAATATTTTTTATTTTTTTATTTTTGATTTATTTTTTTATTTTATTTATTTTTAGTATTTTTTTATTTCGATTTTTGATTTATTTTAATTTTTATTACTTATTTATTATATTCCAGGTTTTTGTGTCTCGTCCTTCTCTCCTATATCCGTTAATTTTATCAGAGATAGTCAAACACTGCAAAACAAAATGCGCTCTCTGAAGTTCATGGCTCTATGAAGTTCCTTCAATTTGGCTATTTTAATCATGCTATACAAGGTTGGCAGCTACGTTCTGTAATAGAGTCGTGTTTAGATATGGAGAACACCTTCAGACCTAGTTAGCGCACTTCCCCAGGCTGATATAGAGTTCTTTTAAGAATAGCTTGTTCTTTACCAGTTTCTACTTGTAAAGCTGAGAATAAAAACTTATCTTCGGAACCGCACGAGTGCAGAAAGACTGACTAGTGGCCAAGGAGCATATCGGTGTCTGAAATTGTTAAAATGTATATTGAACGTCATCCTAGACGCCTGTTTTCAAATTCTGTTCTTTTAGAGTGATTAGTTGCTTGATATAAATTATTTACTGTTTTGACCTCATATCTTAATTCCTTCTTTCATTTTGAGTAAAATATAAATATAAATTATTGATTGTATTATTGCATGAAAGTATAAATATAACTTTTTCGGCATAGCCTATAAAGGTTGGGGAGGACTTTTAATAAAAAAAGAATAGCCAAGATTTCATCAGGTCCCCCCCGACAAAAAAAATCCTGGCTACGCCCCTGATTGAAATTTAAACTGTAATTTTGAGAAATGACATGCCAAGCGTGCACAAACGATGCGGGATGATCTGTAAATCGGATGACACTAGCCAGTCCCAATCAGAGACGTTTGTAGACTTTTACAAACGTCTCTGGTCTCAGTCAGCCAGACCGATGTAGACTTCAAAGGCCAGTCGATTTCAAGTCAAGGAAGAAGGAGCAAGTTGGGGAAAAGCGAGCTTCAGACTAGAGCGAGTGAAGGCAGGCATAAAGCGGTGCAGTTATTTTTTTAACATCTTTTTACTATTGTCTCTAGATAGTAGCGGGTCTGATCTACAGACAATGCTTTTTACTATAAACAGTTGATGAGAAAGGGAATCTGGAAGAGCAGTCTCCCATTTTTGAGAAACTTAATTACATTGCTAATAATTGCGCATTTCTTGAATTGTGCGATTTCACAATCTGCGCATAACATATGAAGAGTTTTTAGTTTTTTATAATATATACTGATAAGGAAAAATCTTGCAACCTGATAAGGAAAAATCTTCAAGTCCAAAGGAGGCCGGATTTTCCTCATCTTTTCTTTTTTTTTTTTACTCTATTACCATGAACGGACGCAATTTTGAACACTTTTATACTTTGCTTGTAAATATTAACGAAACTAAATAAGATATTATTTCCATCAAAACGGAATCGTAATCAGAAACATATTCTCTGCAAATTTCCTCAATCTCACATATATTTGAGTATAAGAACATTATTTTAAAATAAAATCTTGTAAACATTCCAAGGAGGAGCTTTAGCTGTGAAGCAGAAATATATTCATACATTTATTAACAATAAATTATTCCACCCGAATATAGGCAAGTAACAGACCCTGCGGTCATCTATTTTTACCCCTTTATCTGTATTTTACTCCCCTCTCCCACCACCCCAAGTTTTTTTTAAAAAAAAAATTGATTTTCTCGTACGTAGTATGTAGAAAATGTAAAAGAGCACTATCTTCTTTCCTTTCTCTTCATTTCCGTTCGAATGACATATCACATGCCACATGTTGCCATAGTTCTAAAGACAAGTGACTGCCACCCTCGCAACTCCGACCCCACTGGAACAATTTGGCCTAAACTTCATAGTAATGTAGATCTTGCCTAGAGGAATCTGAATACTGAATTTCACTCCTTTATGTAGCTACCTACACTGGCTGACAAAAAAGTGAAACACTGCTGTGAGTCCGACAGTTAAGCAAGACGTTCAGAGAGAATTACTGTACTGTACAAAGAACCCGCGATGCCTCGCAGACGCGTTAGGCATCATATCCATCAAATGACCAAAAATTCTAAAAAACCAACCAACCATCCAAACCATCATAAAAGTTAATGAACACATATAAGAAATGATTCAATGGAAATTGAGTACACATTGAGCCGCCATCTGGACTATACCTTGTAGTCTTTAAGAACACCTGGTGACGGCCTTGCTATACCGTGTTCACGATGGCCCAACTGGTAGAGGCAATGAGCGTGATACTCGTGGTTACTGGTTCGAATCCAGGTTATGGAATTTTCCCCTTACATTTTTTTCTGAAAATATCAAATGAATCATATATTATTTCAAAAACAGCGTGATTAGTGACGATTTATGAAGCCAGAATCTAATCAGCCAAATTTTTTTAATTTTTTAAGTAAGGGAATTTCTGTGTATTTATTAATCTGAGGTGTGTTGTATTAGTCTGTTAAATACGAATCCTTTAAGGCCGGTATTCGTCCACAGGTCCATCTTCCGACGTGATCATTTCTTCATTTCTTAGTAAGGGAAGTTGACCGTCGATCTCCCAGGGACTTTAATTCATTACTGCTCCGTTTTGTTTTGTGTTTGTTGGTTTCGTATTAACGTTTTTAATTTTTAATTTTGACGAATGCTTATGCAAGATGAACTTAGAATTGTTCTCTGCAAGTGTAGTTCAATTGCAGCATCTAAAAGGGTAACTTGATGAGGTTCCGTAGTTTGAAGGTTGTATGTAGTTGAGATGTAAAATAGGGGTCTGTTAACAGGGACAGGATTTGAAGCAACAAACAGTTATTATCACGGAAAAAATACACTGTAAAAGTATCAATTAATTCTATTAGTATTAATTAATTATTAATACATTACTATTATTAATTATCATTAAAGACAAACTTTTATCATGTAATCTTTCCATTTATAAAAATTATTCTTTAACTTTATATAAAGTACTACTGTCGAACCCCGTTAATACGTACTCGCTAAATACGTGTTTTTCGCTCGGTCCCGTCCCCGTCAAATCTATTCAACCTGTTAATACGTGTTTCTTTTCTCAAAACCGGATAATACGTATTTTTGTCTCAAAAATTAAGAAACTCATTCTAGGAATGTTAAATTACTTGCGATGTTTATTGTAAAATTTTTATGAGTCGTGCGATATTCGATGATGTTCCGCGAATTCTGATTAGTGCCATCGGACATAAACAATGGAGCACATGTTACTCATTAACAGCGAATTCAATTTTTTTTTCAGTGTGTATGTGTAAACATGTTCGTTTCTAAATCATATTCATAATATCCGCATTCTTCACAATCTATTCACAGCATCTTTTTCCCCCACCTTTGTTGGCATTCAGCATTCAGTTTCATTTTATTATCGACATCTCTGCATCAACAGAAGAGGAAACGCAACAATTTTACGGTGGACCAAAAATTAGAAATTTTGGATGCTGCAAAGAAATCAACCATGAAGAGGAAAGAATTGGCAAAGAAGCCTAATACGTCTATGTCTCCTACACAAGTCTGTTAACGCTTCTTAAAAACGAAAAGATAATTATACAGTAAGCGGATTCCAGTGGGATTTTTTAATTAAAAGGAAGCGTATGCGGCCAGCGACGCATGAAAATTTGGAGCAGGCTTTATTAACGTTTTCATTTTTCATTCCCGCATAATACGCGCTCCTGGATAATGCGTGTTTTTTCTCGGTCCCTTGAAACACGTATTAACGGGGTTCGACTTGATTTGCCTAACATGTGCCGTTAAAAAAATTTAATTTAAAATTAATATCTAAATTTAATTTATTTTGTGGATCATTTATCAGTTTATTAAACTTTGTTTACTATCTTTATTTTTATTAAATTTTCAATTAAAATTTAATGATTAATAATGAAAAAGGAACGTGACATCCATGTGAGACTTAAATAGGAAATATTAGTTCAAAGGCTTTATAATTTTGGTTGGAAATTTTTTTTATTTAGTTCGCACAATCTTCCAACTTGATAGATGACTAAAAAAAGCTCAATTTAGTCTTAAATTATATATTCACGTCCCACTTAACTTTTGGAGTTTTCTTTTAATTTCGCACCCACACAATTCAATGTGACTGATATCTCTATCGCAAAATTATCATCGTCAAATCAATCGTTTTAAAATTATCTCAGATACTTCGTCACCTACGATGTCGCAATAATGAAAAAGGTGATTTGTAATTTTTCACATTTACTGCAGTTCATCAGGGTAATTTTTTTGACCAATTATAAGGTTGGCTTTCAACTTTGCTTTCAACTCCTAAACGTTCCGCTACCTCACGCAGAGAGCTGGTTTGAGCTGAGTGGACAGCGTCGTTGGCAGAGCCAGGCCAAGAAAAAACGGGACCCGTGCGGAGAATAATAATTTTTTATTTTTATTTTTTACAAACAATTTCTCAAATAGCGATTTCGACAATTGACAAGGTTTGCAAAAGGTTAAAATCGACTGCACATACAGGAGAGCAAAAAATTAATAATAAATAAGTAACAAAACGATAAAAGATCATTTGGGCACCTCAAATGAAAATGCGGGAAAACTTGGGTTTGTATAACGTATCTTTAGGGAATTACGAGGGTTATTCGTAAAGTAACGTCCGTTTTGCAATAAAAACAAAACTACTATATATTTTTTCAAAAATTTTTTCTTTACCAGATTCTATGTATAGTCCTCATCAGATAAGTTAAACCTCGACCTTGAAGGTCTAGGATTATTCTTGAAGCTAAAATGGGAGGCAAGAGGATGAAAAAAAATCTGATGAAGTACTAGTACTTCCCTGCACTACATCAGGGTTTTATTCATCCTCTTACCTCCCATTTTAGCTTCAAGAATAATCCTAGACCTTCAAGGTCGAGGTTTAACTTATCTAATGAGGACTATATGTACCTTTAACTATTTTTCCACATAGTTTCAAAGTTTATTTAAGCACTTGTCATAGCGCTCAATGTACTTCCGCATGATCACTTCATAGAAGCTGCCGCCGGTGAAGAAAATCACGTAGTTTTCACTTGTTCATCGTCGCTGAAATGCAGGCTGCCGATGATCTCCTTTAGATTCTGGAACAGGTGGTAGCCACTGGACGCGAGGTCCGGACTGTAGGGTGGCCAAGTTGTTTCCAAACAAAAGATCTGATTAGTTGGGAACAACCTGACCACCCGCTTTACAGTCCGAACCTCGCGTCCAGTGGCTACCTCCTGTTCCGGGAACTAAAGGAGATCATCGGCACCCTACATTTCAGCGACGATGAACAAGTGAAAACTGCGTGATTTTCTTCACCGGCGGCAGCTTCTATGAAGTGATCATGCGGAAGTACATTGAGCGCTATGACAAGTGCTTAAATAAACTTTGAAACTATGTGGAAAAATAGTTAAAGGTACATATAGTCCTCATTAGATAAGTTAAACCTCGACCTTGAAGGTCTAGGATTATTCTTGAAGCTAAAATGGGAGGTAAGAGGATGAA
>JAHWFO010034640.1:591726-636279 GCA_023313115.1 Rhysida immarginata
TTTAAATTTAAAATTAATCATTTAAACTCCTTAGATCAATAATATTCATAAATAAGTTTCTTAAATAAATATTTTTTAAAAATGTTGTAATGTCAATATCAAGTAACTTTGAATAATAGTAATCGTGTGCATGAATTATTCTTGCGTCCTTCTCTCCGCACTTTATTTTATTTAGTTTTTGCCGTGCATACAAGAAGTATATGAAGAGAATTTCGTGTTGTTCTAATAAGAATTGCAAATAAATGTTTTTTGATTTGTTGGATCTACTCCAATGTGTGCAAAAAAGCTTGTATAGAGCGTTAAGTTTTATTTGAGTTCAATTTATTGTCTTTATTTATATCTGATTTTTAATTATATTCGATTTTCTTTAATACTTCATTAAGCACTCTGTTTTCTTTTTTCAATAGCTAAATCCTAAACTTTTAAGGATTGATATATAAATCAAAAAGTAGTTGAATGAGTCCCTATTCATATTATAAATTAAGTCACCCAGGGATTGGCTTTAATGGTTCATTAAGCCACGAATCTTCCGTGTTTCCAACTGGAAATTTCCAGAAAATCCGCACTGCTCCAGAGCTGAATCTTACGTCGGTCAAAGGTCATTGGTCCTTTTCACCACTGGGTCATTGGGTTTCCCGAATTCTCAAAGTAAGAAAAAAAAACGAGACAAATGAATTTCCGTGATTGCATCATCGAGCGGAATCGGTGGATAAAATACGCTTGGCTAATTCCATGTGGAATCGCCGTAATAAAGCGAGCGAACATTCCGCACGTGTTCTACTTTTTTCAAAGTCCATATTCACATGGAGCTATATTGTATTAATTTCTAGAATTTCTATATTATTAACTGTTTTTGAGCGAAATATAAAGTGAGAATTTGATTCTTATTAAATTACTTTGACTTTTATGCAGTCTAGAAAGAGTTAATGCGCCATTTCAATCAATGTGGGGTGTAAATTTAGTTCAGATTTTAGAAGGCTGCATAATTTAACAAGGTAACATTATGTTCTTCCTTTTTTAAAGTTTTCTAATGTAAACAAAAATTTCTAATAAAAAAAATTTGAAAGACAAAGTGAAATAAATTGAATGGTAAACAGGTTTCTTGAGATTTTTAATTTTATTATTAATTTTAAAAGTTAAAAAATTTCAATACAAAAGGAAGGGTAAAAAAGTATTTTTACTATTCAGTTCTTTTACACGTGTAATTATAGTTTTACGGAAATCGAACAAGAATGCTCTAGATTGTTCTGTTTGATCTAAATATTTCTCATTGCTCCTGAGACATTCTTGACCTTTCCAGTTCTTTCGAAACATTTAAAGTATGGTTAGCAAATACGGCATAAAATGTTAAAAATGAACCTTCATTATTAAGAACTTCATACTTTTAAAGGATTAAAATTTGACATTGGCACAGCACACATTCAGTACTCAGTTATGGTTGTGTCGAAATAGAAAACATTTAATTAGATGCCCTATTATAAAATAAAATATATAGACCATCATTTATTAATAAAGAGGAAAATTTGATCCCTACCGACTTAATAATAATGTAATTAAAAATTGAGCAAAGATAGTTCAATGCTCTCCAGATGATGTCACGCGTCAAGCAACCCTTTGAGTCTGTTTTCCATCAAATTCTGTTCTGAAAATTTTTTTTTCTAAGAAAGCTGCTTTAATAACATAATTGTTAAATTAGACTTCGTTGAATGTTTTTATTGTATTGTTGTTGCTTATCTGATGACAATGATTAGAATGCATTAAGGTAAGTGTGGAAAGCTTTAAGAAGCACGAGTGTCCAACTTATTTCACGAAAATGAAAACTGTTAAGTGCCATTGTCATTTCAAATACCATATACTGGGTCTATAAAACGTTTATGGAGGCGATACAGTTAAAGCTCTCTTTGACCTCGAATAACCTTTAACTCTTTCTGCTCTTCAGGTTTCTTAAGAGTAAACCCAGGAAGAGAGAGAGAGGGTGGGCTATTGAGGGAGTTCTCAAAGCACTTCTCACCCTTAAAACCCACACCACAAAACCCTTCCTTCCTTAATTCCCTCCCCCTCCCGATCATTCTAAACTCCACCAATCACTTCTCCCGTTTTATAAACCGTTTTTTTTTGGTCATCTCTTTTTTCTTCATCATCGCCACCATCATCATCATTATCATCTGAGACCGTTTACCAGTTCAAAGGTTAAGTTCAAGGTTGACACATGTCGTTAACCCCTTCGAGTGTCCCCCATCGTGGGAAACAGTCCGGAATAGAAACCCTCCTCCCCGAATGGAAAAGAGGTCCCATCAATGGACAACTCTGTCCACCGAGTTTTCAACCCCTTTATCCCTTACGATTCCTATTCCCACACGGTCTATACGCCACTCTAATATTTCCCACGCCGTTTATTTCTAGGGAAAATAATTTTCAATTTTTAATATTTAGGTTGAGCGCTGGTACATAACGAGTACATGTTGTTGAGCTGTTATCCATTTTTATCTTTTTTAATATCATTTTTTGAATTTATATTTATAAGTAGAGAAAATAAATACTAATAAAAGCGAATTATTTATGATGTCAAATCAGATCAATTTGCTCTTAATCTTAATGGATGTTGACCCGTAACGCAGTGATAACCCTTCTTCTATAGATTTAGGCTTAATTCTTGTTTATTCGTTCTCATCGTGTGCGAACGAAATGGCACCCGCCTGGGTTCCTCATCGATGTGAACATTTAGAAGTCTTATATTAATTATTTCGTTAATTAACCTCTTATATAATTTCTTTATATACCAACATCTAATCTGTCAATGCGAATAATGCCAACTCACTTAAAAAATGTAAAAATATGATATTATTCACAGTGTTGCCACCTAGATGATGCAAAAATCCTGGACGCTTAAACCATCAAGCCCCTTCGCCCCCCCGCATAAAACCTAACAACCCTCACCTTATTTTTCGATTTATTATATAGGGTGAATTTTAATTACACCCACAAACTTTTAGGGAAGGTAGTATGGGTGATTCTAAGCAAAAAAGTTCTCATAAGAACATGGGTCCGAATTGGAACGATAACTGAGATATGAACAGAAATAAAAATGCCGCCACAAAGATCAACAAGTTAATAACTCAGGTTCTCTAACACCTAGGATAATGAAATTTGGGTTAATAATGAAATTTGGGTTAATAATGAAATTTCATAATCCTAGGTGTTAGAGAACCTGAGTTATTACCTTGTTGATCTTGGTGGCAGCATTTTTATTTCTGTTCACATCTCAGTTATCGTTCAAATTAGGACCCATGTTCATATTAACTTGTTTGCTTAGAATCACCCATACTAATTTTGTCGGTGTACTTAAAATTCACCCTGTATTTATCATGAATGCTTTCATAATCGTTTTATTCTTAATTATAATATTAAAGAAACTGGCATTTAGTTTTGTTTTTTTTTTAAATACGTTTCTTAATTTTAAAAAAAATGCATTTTATTTTGAAATTTTCGAAATATGTGGGTAATCCCGGATAATCAGAACAACCAACCCGACAACCCGGGCGTTTTGTCAAATTACCGAATAGTCCGGTATTTAGAAATAGTGGAACTTGAAGCTTTTGAAATTGAAAAGCTCAAAATTACCGCAACAGGAAAAAAACTTTTTTAAAAACACTAAAGACAGAAACTTTAATACAGAAAACAATAACAAAACAATTGAATAAAACGTTTGAATTCAAGTTAAAATTTAGAAATCATCCAATTTAATTAAATGTCATGTTTCATATAAAATTATAATTAAGACGTTCCCATCACACGAATAATGCCCGAAAAATGAATAATTTTTATTCTTACAATTGAGTGAAGTTTCTAATTTAAAATGAAAATTGGGAAAAAATGAAAATGTAACGCAATACTAATAATTATGAGCAACGATATTTGTTGCTCGAATGTAGAATTTCATGGTGATTATGAACATGTAATCCGTTTTTCGATGTCTTAAAAGCTTTGAATTTATTTGATTTTATAGTTTTCCTCATAGTGCTGCCAATATATTTAAAAGAATAAAATAGTACACTCTACCTTAAAAGATGTTTTACTTAGTTATACAGGGTGCTTTTGAAAAGAATGTCGTGAGATACCTATCGATGTTCTGCACCTTAAAATAAACACAAATTTCCTCATACGTTTTGTCGAAATTGCATTCCTTAACGGAGTGAACAGCTCGTGAAGTTTGGTTAAACTCCGCCCATAACGTAAACAAAAGCACATGAAAAAAAAGTAAACACCACCAGGTGTTCCATTAATAGGTTTCTGAGAACTACCTGTGCACTAATGTGGTAACCCATTTAACTAATGTCAGCCGATTATGGCAGCTTGACAAATAATTGTTCCGACTATACGTATATATCATATTTAAAAAAAAAGGTAAATGAGCTGTGACCACGAATAAAACGAAAACTTAAACTGATCTACGTCTGTAACAAAGAACTTATAAAAACCTGCATATTCTCGATTAACTTAGAAGACCCGCTACTTCATAGACGGGTCTACGACAATTAGGTAGATGACAATTTGGTGAACGACAATTCGGTCAAGATTTTAAATCCCTGAAGAATTTTAGCTATTCGCTTTACTTACAATTGACATATCTACATGGCAATTTCAATGAAATCTACTTTATTCATTTTATGCCGAAGTTGGTTGTTGTACAGAAATGTATTATTTATTTTTTATTTAGATAGATTATAAATAAATGTTTATTTCTTTAATAGATAGTTTATTAGAATATTTGATAAAAAGTTTAAGCCTTTTATTTTATCTCATTTCTAAGAGTTCCATTATCCAATTAAAAATACTGTAGTTCTTGAATTATTATATATGCTCGTTAAAATGATCTAACAGTAATGGGGTAGCTAAATCTGTAATTTGGCATTAGTTAGCAAGATGACCCTCCATCCCTCTCCCTAACTTTACCTTACCCTTTCCTGCTGACCAACCAAGACGTTCTTTAACTGAATTTTCTGCTGACAACTGCCACGGTCATTTGTAGATTTTTTTTTTCAGATTTTTCCAACAACGTAATCAGTCGAACAGCTGATTGCTGACATCGAAACTGGCATCCAAAATCTGGATGATTCGAAATGCTTGGAAGGTACAGATTGAAGGCAATTTAGCCGATAAGAAATATTCACATTTCCAATCCACAAGAAAAGAGTACAGTATTATTATTAAAGGCTTAAGAAAAAAAGACTTTTTACCTTAAGGCCGACAAAGGCAGCATGTTAGTTATTTTAGATAAGCCGACTATATTAGTAGAGTATAATCTCTAATCAACAGTGGTCCTTCCTTACCAAAAATCCATTACCGTAATGGGCCTCAGTTTGTGAATAAAGTTCACAAGCAGTGGCGTAGCTAGCTTTTTAGCGCCCGTGTTCATTTTTCATTTTTAGCTTTTTAGCGCCCCTTCAATTAAGCTTTTTAGCGCCCCTAATTCGTTGCATCCGTATACTTTGCACACCTTGGCTGCCCGTAGCTACGCCTCTGTTCACAAGGCAATTAGAGATTGTCCTTTACTAATTCCGAAGAAGGAAGCTTCTAAGTTTACTGTTCCTAATCCACGTTTTTCTAAATTATACTTACTTTTTGCTTAAAATTCATAAGGTAGGGAAGGCTATAAGATCCATTGTCTCCAACATTAATTCTTCTAGTTACAAGTTATCTAAGTTTCTTACTAATGAGTTCGAAAGAATTGACTATACCTTTGATCAAATATGGAAGTAACTGTGTTTCGTTCGCTGGGATTGTTGAGTGGGCAAAGTTACCCTTGGAAAACCCTTTTTAACGTTGGGTAAAAAGCTTTTCTTTAATAACAATATTTTCCACAATATCAAATTTGAAAAAATTCCCAACAATATATAAACTAAAATATAAAAAATGAAAATTGATATACAGGGTGTTGCAAATAACTACAGGGCAGTATAACGGGAAGCCTACCCGCTCGATTGCAGGGGCAAGCTCGGTCGATTGGCAGAATGGAGGGAGATGAAGGTGGCCTGCTGCAGCCAGCAATTTCCACAGTCGGGGAGGGGGGGATGAGCGTCAAAACTGTCATGTTTTTGATAAAATTACCCAATTATCATTTGATGTCGAGCCGGCCCCTGCAATCTAGCGGGTAGGCTTCCCGTTATACTGCCCTGTACTTATCTGCAACACCTTGTAAAATTCCAACCCCTTCCCTATCCACAAATGTAAGTGAGCCACTATAAAAATAAAAACTTGTTTTTTATAACATATAATAAGATAATTGTGGCTTAAAATCCATAAAGGACAAAATAGAAATTATTACATAATAAGGTCTCAACTGGCCAAAACATTGAAATCGCAAGACCTTATATATACGAGGGCTGTTCCTAAAGTAAGTTTCGTCATTTTTTTTCACACGGAAACTTTATTGCAAAAAAAAATACAGCTAGGCATCATGAACTATATACCTTGCACTCTTTTTCGACATAGTCGCCACTGATATTGAGACATTTGTCGTAGCGTGCAATCAGTTTGAAGAAAGAGTAGCAGCAGACAGGCGTGCCCGAGGCTAATAGAGTAAAAATCACTATGGCAGACAGACGTGTACTGACAACGTGGTCGTATCCCAGTTCATCAGTATTGGGAACAGTGTCAAAAATTCAAAGTGTCACCCTCCGCAGGAAAGATTATGGCAACAGTGTTCTGGGATGCGAAAGGTGTGATTCTCATTGATTTCCTCCATCAAGGGACCATCAATGCGGCATTCTACTGCGACACCCTTACCAAACTCAGGTCCGCCATTCGACGAAAGAGACCAGGGCTCTTGAGTGAAAGTGTTGTGCTCTTGGAGGACAACGCAAAACCAAACGCAGCAAGACTCACACAAGATCAGATAACCTCGGGCACGCCTGCCTGCTGCTACTCTTTCTTTAAACTGATTGCACGCTACGACAAATGTTTCAATGTCGTTGACGACTATGTCGAAAAATAGTGCAAGGTGTATAGTTCATGATGCCATGCTGTATTTTTTGGCAATAAAGTCTCCGTGTGAAAAAAAATGACGAAGCTTACTTTCGGAACAACCCTCGTAGATGAAAAAGTCATAACAAGTGATGATATCCACAATCGCCGACAACATCTTGAAACTTTTGATGACAAGTCCAAAACAGTTCAGGTTTTAAACATTGAAGGTTCTGGATATCTCGGAAATTTTTATCTCATAAAAATTCCCAATAGTAATACAACAGGCTCCACTATTACTTAAACGTTTTCGAGTATCAGACTCATTTTCAGAAGGCGTGTGGAGAGTGATACAAAAACTAACTTAAAAACTAAAAAAACAGGAAGTCACATGATAAATCTTTAACTGGAAAAGACTTCCAAAAGATATCCAGAACCTTCAATGTTTAAAACCTGAACTGTTTTGGACTTGTCATCAAAATTTTCAAGATGTTGGCGATTGTGGATATCATCACCTGTTGTGAATTTTTCATCTATATACAGGGTGAATACAAAAGTCTGAACCCCCCTTTTATTTTTTGAACCGAAGCAGATATGTCAATTTTGATGAATCCAATGAATAGGACATATTCAAAATTTATCTCAAAAACCGTAAGGGATAGAGAAAAAAACCCAATTGCAAATTTGTTCAGCATAAAAAAACAAACAAAACAAAACAAAATCACCCAAATCGGACCAACCAATCACCCACAATCACGTGGTGAACTGTTTGTAGCTTACAAACAGTCACACTGCACAAGGAAAACTGAATGTTGATATTTCCACCATGTAAAGCATGCAAATCAAAAAATTAACATAAATTACCATACTCACATTCACTTTCATGTGGAAAAGCAAATAAAAGGCATGTTTCAGCACACAGAAGACAGAACAATTCCAGGATGGCAAGCTACACTGTTCCGGAAATGGTCAAAAGCTACACGTGATTGTGGGTGATTGGTTGGTCCGATTTGGATGATTTTTTTTTGTCTCGTTTGTTTTTTTATGCTGAACAAGTTTGCAATTGGGTTTTTTTCTCTATCCCTTACGGTTTTTGAGATAAATTTTGAATGTCCTAATTTGCATATTTGGGATGATGAAAAGTGCACCATGGAATAGGCCACCCACAACTTCCTATTCATTGGATTCATTAAAACTGACATATCTGCTTCGGTTCAAAAAATAAAAGGGGGGTTCAGACTTTTGTATTCACCCTGTATAAGGTCTTGTGATTTCAATGTTTTGGCCAATTGAGGCCTTATTATGTAATAATTTCTATTTTGTCCTTTATGGATTTTAAGCCACAATTCTTATTAAATGTTATTAAAAACAAGTTTTTATTTTTATAGTGGCTCACATACATTTGTAAATAGGGAAGGGGTAGGTAATTGTATATCAATTCTCATTTTTTATGTTTTAGTTTTTATATTATTGGGAATTTTTTCAAATTTTATATTTGATATTGTGGAAAATATTGTTATTAAAGAAATTACCCTTGGAAATTCATACTATAAACCCGTTACTCATCTTTTCGTAGAGAATTAAAACGCTATCTCTTACGAAAAATCTTATTATAATTCTACTCTATTTTATTTTGCTCTATTTTAATTTATTTTATTTGCCTTAGTTCATTTTAGGCTTAATCTGGCTTACTACGGCCTATTAGCCGGTTCTATTTGATAAGCATTATCCCTTGTTTAGGTGATGATCTTGAGTCTGATTTCGATTTTAAATTTAATCTCGATTTTAATTTCGATTTTATTTTCATTTTAATCTTAACTTTAAATTCAATTTTGTTTAGCCTTAGCGCTTCTTTTGGCGGAATTTGTCTGGTTTAGCTGGATATTTAACTGAGCGGTTGCTCAGGTCGATGACGTGAGATTCGCTAATTTTTATGTTTGCTATCAGGTGGTAGTGCTCACGTTGACCAATTTATTGACGGATTTATGACTGGGCGCCTGGAAATTTACAATTTACTAATAATCACTAACGTACTTTTTCTCTTTGTTCTTATTTCTATTGTATTTGTAACAGAAAAATTTACTTTTGATATGTGTTTGTTGATCTTTGGAGCCCCGGGGTTCCTACTTGTCGGATCCTTGCGGGCCCCTTGGTTTATTTGTACTTGTTTAATAAAAAAAATAAATAAAATTCGATAGATTCTCAGTGAAAAACGGTCTCGAATTAATTTCAAAAATTAAAGATATTATATTAAATGTAGGCGAAATACTGGTCTCCTTCAATGTTTGTTCCTTTTTTCCGAGCGTTCCTGTTGACATCGGTATTGGTTATCTTATGAATTTCCTCTCTTCTTCCAAAGTTGATCCCGAAAAAGTCAATGAATACATCCGTGTAAATGAAATATGCATATATCAAAATTTCTTTCACTTCAATTCCAAATTTTATAAATTGACGCCGAGAACAGTCTTACTAGGGAACATCACGGAGTGATAATAAAATTCCGAACTGAAACTAATAAAGCTAACACCTATATCCAATAATATATGGATTATATAAAAATTACGTGCCAAGCTTCATATTCAAAGATTTTATAGGCACATTAACAACCCATATACAAAGTGTAGAGGAAGTTCCCGAATAACTTTAGAACAAAAAGTGCTAGAGCCATAAAAGTCAGGTCTATTTATAGGAACGTGGCCGTGCCCGATTGAATAAAAGCATTCCAGCGCCTCTAGTGTAAGCGCTGAGAAATTAAGAAATTTAACTCTTGAATCATGACAGATAAAGTTCCAATTACAAAGATGTAGAGTGTCACCGATTTAGTAGAAATCCACTGTTTGCATAAAGATAACAAAAACATAAAACTTGTAAAACGGGGGAGAAAAGTCCATATACATGTATTTGTAATTAGAACTTTATCTCTATCTGTCATGGTTCAAAAGTTAGATTTCTTAACTTCTCCGTGATGTTCCCTAGTTAGTCCGTTCATCGCTAATCTCTTTACGAGTGAATTCGAGAATCAGTTAGCTACAGCCCTCTCTTATTTTAATTATATAAATGTTAAAGTTCGACATCACAAATTCTCGAAAATTCGGGACTTCCGTTCGAACTATTGATTGCATGCCATGATTTTTTCTTGACACTCTATATGCTATTGATTGACATAGATCCGATCTCTCAAAGATTTACCGTTTTTAAGATACAGGGCATGACGAAATTTTGATTTCTCGAAGTAGGGTAGATGTACCAGTAATTGACAGTTTAAGACATTGCTGTGAAACGAAATTGTGTACGTAAATTAAATTGCATTTTGAAATTTTTCTAGTTATAACATTACATTGCAAATACAGTGCAGGATGTGCCAATTTCTAAACAATTATTATATCTTTAAAAGCTATTAAGTAATTAAATTTTTTCCTAACTAATGCAGGAATCACCAGAAGTTGACAGTTAATATACCAGAAATTGACAGGTAGTTTCACCAGTAATTGACAATAATTTAATTACCTATTTTTGCTAACTATTTTTACAAAAAAATTGATAACATTCAAAAGTAGCTGAAGAAATCAAGCATTTTTAAGAATGTCTAAAGTATTTAACATTAACTAAAATTATGCTTTTTAAAACTTAAGTTGTTCATATAGACCACTTATATTTTTTCCTTTTGAAATAATAAATAAAATCAGTTCACTCCCATGTAGAGTGCAAGAACCATAGAAAATGAACGTGTTTTCCAGCAGTTCAATATTATTATATCTTGGCCAACAAATTGTTGGTAGAAAAAAATTGATTCTTGACGATTATTCTCCTACTTGCAAATGCTACTTCTTATCATAGTAAACAGAATAGTAGTTTTCTTCTTGGAAGATAACTTGTCCTGGACTATCTGTTGATCGTCTCTGTGACAAGATTCAGGACCAACAAAAAGAATCGGCGAATAGGGCCTAGAAGATTTATGTCAAATTGGCTGATCTAGAAATTGACAATCAAGTTCCTATAATTGATGCATCTAGATCAATTACTGGAAATTAGGAAGTTACACATAAAAACATCATGTTTTCTTTATTATTACCCTGCATTCTATGTCGCATTAGTATATTTTTGTTCGGTTTTTTTCAAACACAGAAATTATCAATAATTGAAAGGTTATGTCAATTACCAGTGAAACTACATATCTGGGTTCTAGTAGTTGACGGTGGGTTAAAACAGTTAACAAATTGGTCATCAGAAATTCTGTTAATACTAGAAGTAATGTCCACTGATCACACAAAAAGGTTCAGGTAAAATTAGTAACAAATATTGCATAACATTCATGAAATAAATTCAAGTAATCAACCCCTCACGTAGTGGTTCATTGCAAGGTTTTTTCGACTCGGTAAGGCATTGAACAATCAACATGTGTTTGCGGCCATAATAGGCAGCAAAGTTCCTAGTTTTTTGCTTTTCTGGGAAGCCTAATACATTGTTTAATACGAGGTGGCAACACCAGTCCCTTTTCTTGCCTTATTATTTTATTAAAAGCTTTTAAATCGTGAATTGTCAATTACTGGTGCACTGTCAACTACTGGTACATCTACCCTATATAAACAAAGTAAGGATTTTAACCACCTCATTGTCAAATTTCATATCT
This sequence comes from Rhysida immarginata, assembly GCA_023313115.1. Classification (NCBI taxonomy): domain Eukaryota; kingdom Metazoa; phylum Arthropoda; class Chilopoda; order Scolopendromorpha; family Scolopendridae; genus Rhysida; species Rhysida immarginata. The sequence continues at coordinate 603,320 of JAHWFO010034640.1, forward strand.
ATGATTAAATATCGCTTATCTCAAATTTTTTTTCGGAAAACGAATTTAGCTAATAAAATGTTTAGTTACGTTGACTAGGTGGGATTCCAAAACTACAGTTCTCTCATCTCAGACATAATTGCTATAACTAATTCTTATTTTTATGGACGATATCAAAAATACGGTTTATCCATTTCTGGTAAAAATACGAAGTTTATCAAAGAAGCCGACTGTCATGTCATCAGATTGGATTAAATCATAATAATCAATCTGATGGCATAACACGCGAAGTCGGGTTGGCAAAAAGCCGACGCGAACGAAAGACAAGGCGTAGAGCGAAGATAAAGTGGAGAGCGAGCCCTCAGCGAGAATCGAACATTCCACAATGTCAAGAGAGAAAATAAAGCACGTTCATTGGCGTTACATAAAGGAATGCTTAATGAGCTAATTAAGACTGGATATAAAGCAAAAATAAAGAAGGAGGAGGTTAGAAAGTGTGCCGATCCCAGCCTAATCACGAAGTAGAAAGATGACGCAGCTAGGCTGAAGAAACCATGCCATTTAAAGAATAAGGAACGGAAGAATGCCGGCAAGACGGAAACTTTGACTGGTAAAAATATTCTAGGCCGAAATTAAGAAATAGAGATTTTTCACGTTCCCAGGGATTGGAAGTTTCTTCAGCTGTCACAGATTCTGCTGCGGGCACTTTCTCGAGTATAATCCATCCGCAAACCTCGTCTACCGACCCAGGCGAAAGGTTACGAGAAAACCTTGCTTCATCTCGAGCAGGACGCTGCTGTGAGAATCAGCAGATAAGGCAAGATAAAATTAAAGACATTTTTAATTCTGACTGTTCATTAAAGGATCATTTCTCCCGAGCTACCCACTACGAGGAGAAGCCCAGGGCCGCCGCCAGGGGGGGACAAACGGGACTCTAGTCCGGGGCCCCAACGGAAGTGGGGGCCTCGTCAGCCACGCTTGAAAAGGCATCAGGCACGAGGCAGAGCCCAGAGGAGCCCATACGTACCCAGTTGTCAGGGGCCCAAACATTTCTGGCGGCGGGCCTGAGAAGCCACATTCGGAATTTAAGGGACGCAAGCACCAGAAGCGAAGATGCTTTGTGAATAGTGCATTTCAACCCGACGTTCCTCCGAGGGATACTGCACAGCCCGCGGACGACATTCTAGTGGTCCATCATTCTACCCTCCATTACGACAGAAAGGTGCAACAAGGATCTATCCTACTTCCCGAGCATATCGAGAGAAAAAGCAAGGCGAAGGTTGATTCGGACGATTCATACAGTAACCCATTTTCTCTCCGGGAGGATCCCGTGTCGTCCCTTGATAAGCAGCCCCACTTCGCAGGTGTTGGTCACATAGCAGTCTCATCGCTGCGTGAGCCATACCTGGGCCCCTATTCTTGAATTTTTTCATGTTGCAATCCATCTCACATGCACTATCTCACTTGAGTGCTTTCAACTCACATAATTGGTATTCTGCGGTTCAAACTACTAAACGAATTCGACTGGTTAGAGGAAGTACGTCATACTCCCATGAGTTTCGATATTGTTAAGCATCTGGAATCGAGACTACTCATCAAGGGCCAATCAAATAACCGTAAACTGTTGTCACATGCTCTACTCAAAAGCTTTACTCACAAGTTCTACTCACAAGCAGAATAACGAATTCGTCAGCCAATTTCACCTTGTGCGTAGCTATATCACAAGCTCTACTCACGTGAGTTGACAACGCACATGAGGAGAACGAAAATCATGTGAGTTGATTTTCGAGAATACCAGTTTTGTCTGATCGTTCGTGTTTGAACCACGTGACACTCCCAACTCATGTGATTTGTTAACACGAAAAATTCGAGAATAAGGCCCCTGGCTTCAAGTATTGCAATCTGCGGTAGAATGCTTAATAATGTGATTTTTCCGTCAGTTAATTCTTGCCTAGTCTTCTTACGATGTTGCTTTATATCTGTCTTTCAATTAGTTCATTTTGCTATTGTAGCACCGTATTAACTGATACATATTTTTCTCTCTCCTGAGTAGGCACGGGCCGCCCGTTGATTTACCATTCGTGGTCGCCGCTTTCGTGTTGCGCGGTGCCAGGATCGTCTTCGCCCTTGTCATCTCCCACCAGCTCGCTCGAGGAAGATTCCCCATTTGATTAACAAATTATTGTCATCTCCATCCGTTAAATTGTAAAGGAAATTCTATTTGAATATTTGTTAATTAAATATTTCAAAATTAAAACTTGACTCCTCCCACTTTCTCTGACACGACTTAGCACTCTGGGTTTGATAAAGGTTTTTATTTAAACTGCTAATATAAAAGATCGTGACACTGACTCATGAGAGAAACAATAAATTGGGCCGTACGCGAAGAGACCATCCGAGATTACAATTGCAACCTTATGACTAAAGGTTTGCCCCTCACTTTTCAACGAAATCTGACTTTGTAAAATAAAAAAATTAAGATAATCGACATACAGGGTGATTCAGTCAATTTCTGACCAATTCAGTACTATGATTTATTGACCCATTAATGTTTACAAACTTAGCATTTCAGTATGATATTTTAGGCAATTCGGAGTTCTTATTCCTGTGGAAAAGTCTTGATGATATGCTCAATGTGGCCACCACGAACGTTTTGAACTGCTCGCAGCCGAAGTTGTTCATAACTCTATCCAGATTTCTGCATCCACAAGGGTGCAGCAGTCGACGATGCTTTGTAGCAGTTGGTCTAGGGTTCTTGGTGCTGTAGTGAACACACTGTCTTTAAGGAACCCCCAGAGATAAAAATCACATGGGTTTAGGTCAGGACTCGTAGGGGGCCAAAGAAAGCCACCCCCGAATCGATCTGGAAACCTGTTTGAAATGACACGATTTCCGAATTTCTGATTGAGATAGTTTATCACTTCATTAGTGGTGTGAGGCCTAGCCCCATCCTGTTGAAACCATTGATGTCGAAGCGGTATACGCCTCCTTCGCAGCTCGGGGATGAAGAAGGTTTCCAACATGTTAAGGTAAGCTTGTAACGTTACGGTGTCCTCAAAAAAGAACGGACCAATGATGCCTCTTTTGGAAATCGCGCACCAAGCCATAACCTTTCGTGGATGAAGAGGTGATTTATGGATCTCATGAGGGTGGTGGGAACCCCAAAAAGTGTGTGTAAGTGCTGGTCGGTGGGCTTCTAAAAAGATTTGTGGAAAATTTGTTGTTGGTGATAGAGATAGATTTCATTTAACTGGGTATAAGCTGCCATTTTATTAGGCACACCTCACAAATATGCAAATTGAGTGACTACCTGATTTGCATGTCACATGATCACAAAGCACGGTATAAATATCCTGAAGCAATTTTACTGTTAAGCGTGAAATCATAGCATATATGAGAAAAACCACTTATCTGGCTGACTTGCAGCTTGACATGGTGGTAGGTGTAAGACGGGCATTTCAGAAACGGCGACTCTCCTGTAATTTTTACCCACCACAGTTTCAAGGGTTTTTCAAGAGTGGGTCAAATAACAAAAAACATGTAGCCATCGTGACTCCTATAAGTCGTAACCTTGAAACTTGAATCAATTGAATAAATACCATAGCTGAATATACTGTCCAAATTTCATTAATCTAGCACAAGTCCTTCGCGGTGTTGGGATTAGAGGAGAATGCCAAGACTTGTGCGCGAAAATAGAAAGGCAACAATCACACAAATTACTACTCATTAAACTCAGACAGCCAGAAAACAATATCAGAACGGACAACTAGTCGCACCTTGGTTCGAATGGGTTACCAAAGCCGAAGACCATCAGCGTATAAAATTGGTACTACCAATGTTATCCGGTCCAGGACGATTGGTCTTATGACGATCGGTCTAGCGACGATTGGTCTAACTGCGATTGGTCTGAATCCAGATTGGTCCAAATTTCGATTGGTTCAGATCCCGATTGGTCCAAATTCCGATTGGTCCAGATTCCAAAAGGTCTAAATTCCGATTGGTCTGAAAGGTGACTAAAATGACTGAAAATTTTCAACTGAAAAAAGAGAAAATTTGAATTATTCAAAACTATTTTCCTTAATTGGTTAGTGAATGTGTATTTAGTGTAGATTCACCTAGATAGATTCACCAGATTAATTCACCTAATTAATTAATTGGGTTTTGTACTTGTACCGAATATTCGAATAATTCCCATAATACGAATAAACTAGAATTTAAAAAAATAATTCAGTAAATTAATCTAAGAAAACATTAAAACCCCCACTCGTAAGAAGAAAACCTCAGTTCATTTTTTGAAAACTCGATAAAAATGTATAAAAATTATTATTAAATAAATGAGATTTCATTTGGGAGGCCTTCTGTCTGCTTTTAATCTAAAATTCGTCTTACCATTTCCAGAAATTCTGTCTGTATGTCTTTTTAGAGATATTAATAAAGAAGACAAAATTTCATATTTTCACCTCCTCTCCTTCCCTTCAATTTTCGAGATTGATATTTTGCTTCCTTCTTTTCAAGTTTAAAGTTGCTGTTAAGACTTTGAAATGTAAAATAAATGTAAAAATCGTCATTTATAAGGACTCTTTACAAGGATAACTGAATATCACATCTGTCTTGCAGACGATGGCTTCTTCTTGGACGACAATACTTCTGTTCATCGCGCACAGTTGGTGCAGCAGTGGATTAGCGAGCACGAAAATCACTTGTGTCTTTTGCCCAGAGCTCAGATCTCAATCGGATAGAGAATATTTGGGCATATAAACAATAAGTTATCAGGAACAATTTCATAAACCTCCAGAATTTTAGACAAAATTTCAGATCCTCCCCTAGAGAGTGAATAAAAATGCACGGTTACATAAAATAGAGGGTAGGATAAAATTTTAGTAACCCTGAGAAAAAGCACGAGGGTAGGACAAAACCCACACGGGAAAGTTCCGAAGGTACAGAATCCCCTCAATGAGAATGCAAGAGAGAATATAGCCCTCATGTAAATATTAATTAGAAAATGGATGGAAAAATTCTGTGGCCTGGATTCGAACCAGGAACCTCGACTGTCATGGTCGACGCCTCTACCAATTGGGCTATCGCAGACACTTGTACAGCCATGTTGTCACTGTCTTAAAGACAACCACGTTGTCAAGATGGAAAGCCCAATGGGAGGCGGGCACCTGGTTCACAAATCCTATCCATTGGGCTTTCCATCTTGACAACGTGGTTGAGTACAACCCTTCCATCATGTTTTTGACCCTTTAATTCGTGCGAAACAACGTCTGAATAACACAACATACCTAGGTATCATTGCTGATAAAGTTCATCCTATCATGTTGTAGCATATCCCAATGGAGATGGCTTCTTCCAACAGACAATGCGCGATGCCACAGTGGTCGTATTGTGCAAGAGTAGTTTCAAGAACCATGAGGGAGAATTTACCTTCCTTAGGTGGTCCCCACAATAACCAGATCTCATCCAAATGAGCATTTGGGGGACGAAGTTGAAAGAGCCATCAGGCAGCTGGTTCCACAACCATCACGCAACAGGACAGTGCTATTTATCAGTGATGGTGTCAGATTCCCCGCATCACCTTTCAACATCTTGTGGAGTCAATGCCAAGAAGAATCGCCGCAGTATTGAAGGCAAAATGTGACCCAACGAAGTACTGAAGGGGTGGTCATAATAATCTGGCAAGCCATGTAAACATTTGTAACAAACGTCGAGGGTGACTCCTGGGATCAAAATAAGAAAGAATGTCCGTATGAACATGTCCTATAAAGTGTTGTTACTGGGTTGCATGTGTATTTGCTGAATGTAACGGTCGGTTTTGTGCGTCCCGCTACAATACCGGTCGGTCAAGCTTCCAATGACCTTAAATACTATTAATCTCAGTGCTACGTTTTCGTCAGTGTCGTTTCTAACTACATTACTTTGTTGAATGGGCAAACTCGGGTGAATTCCCCTTTTTATGTCTCTTACGAGTAGGTCGTCCTAAGTGGAGGCGTAAGGTAGTTAAAATCTTCTTACCTTGAATCCAGATATAAGTGTTGACGTCAAACAACCTATTAACTAAGTGAGTTTCCAAGAAAAATTGATATGCCACAAATTGACGGTAGCGGGTACCTTACCAGGTTTATTTTCTGAGCTCGAAAACATAGAAACACAATCATATTAAAAATAGCCGTAGCAAATCATAATAAAATTCTAACACATTATTTAAACAACTTTCCCAAATCAAGATAATTATTGGGAGCATGCAAACAAATTAATGAAATAGAGGAGTCGTTCGTTAGTCAAGTTCAATAAATTCAATGTGTAGCCTACACGCTTCTTTTAGTCATAGTCGGGGTTTTCGTCGAACAAACTTCTCGTCTTAGACTGTATTGTCACCCGCCAGTCAAAAACAGGGGATGATGAGTGAAGGCTCTTGGGCCATGGGGTCATCTCCTGAAGCATAGTTCACCGTGCGTCGGGGTATACAGGACTCTTCGTGGTGGGGTGATTCAATTCGGTCATTGTACGAACAATCGGTAGTGCCATCGTTCCGATCGATTAGGTGCGCAGTCAGGGAGCGCTCAGCAGTTATCATCTCGAGTACGCCGCTCATCAACACCTAAGAGTAAGGGGGGGGGGTGGAAGGGGTGGAACAAGGAGAGGGAAATGTTAGCTCGGGAAAACCTTAACTCTTACTAATACTTGATTGGGTTAAATTTGTTCTTAACTTGGTCGGAATCTCCTGGAACAACCAAATAACTCATGATGGTCGGAGCTGACCTGGTTCAAAATGATTTAAGCGATGTGTTGATCAAGTCAAGTTCGAACAGTACTTGTCTTCGGTGTTTCCTCGTTTAGCCACATCCGTAGCCTCAAACATTATTGACACACATTCTTTGCAACGGACAGTTTGGCAGTCTTAATTTAGGATTAATCGTATCAAAACTTGGATGAACTAAATTGTCTGATTTCGTCGGCCTCTTCCAGGCACTCAAATCGAATTTGTCAAGGGAAAATAGCTCAAAAAACGCCCAACGTAAACCGTTCTGTATACCGCAGTAAGAAAATTCTCGGCAGCTGACATTATCTTGTGCCTCGCCATTTTCGAAGCCCAAAAAAATTTTCAACGAAAGAAAACTGCTCCTCCCTTTTTCTCTGCCCCGCGTCAGACACCAGAGCAAAACAGAAGTCCAAAGCAAACATTGTTTCTGACAACAATGAATTGGCAAGCGTTAAAAATCTTCAGATTAACAATTGTAAAACTTAGATAAAACTTTGCAGCATAAAATTAAAAAAATACGAGCTTGCTACGGGAGTCTCTTTTAACATTTTTCAAAGGATACCTTTTTTTATTTTTTATTAAAGGGTCCATTTTTAGGCCGTTATATTGCACAAATGTCACTTGTTTTCATTCACGTCATCATAATGTACAAGAGTGTTTTTGGGACGACACCTTCCCACGACGGCGGATGGGACTCTCATAATCTTAATCCACTGGAGTTTTATCTGTGGGAGATAATAACGCCTGTGTAGCTGTTCGACGATGTTGAGATGTTGACACGCATGCATTGCTGCTCGTGGCGGACACTTTGAGCATCTTCTGTTATGTGGCCGATATACATCTTGTAACGCCGCCGCATGTAACTCAATAGCGCTTTGAATGACATATACTCATAAAGAAATTCTTTCTTGTTTTGATCCCAGAAATCACCCCCCCCCCCCCCCATATATCTAAAATGAGTGAGCAAGGGACATTTCGACTCTATCTAATTAAAAAAAAACAACATTAATTTCAATGCAATAGCCTTTTATTTGAAACTTTACTTTATTATTAACATAATTTTGTTAAACCCACAAGTAGGAGATTTTTTTTAATATTAAAAAATTATTAATGATAAAATAAGTGAATAAAATAAATTACGGAGGGGTCTTAGTAGAGCCGCAAAAGTAAAAAATAATTTTTGCCTTTTTTTTTTTTAATTTTTTGTTATTGCACTCATCGTATTATTCGTTTTTTTTCTTTTGATGAACTAATGAATAATGAATTAATAATTAATTATTTTGAAGTTAATAACTACCTATCTAAGAATAGAAATAAAGTTTCATTTTATGTTCTTAGAATTAAAAAATGCAAGTATGATAATTTAATATTTCTATTCTCTATGTATACAGATCACTCTTAGGGCAGTTTATTATAAACAGGTTATTTATTGCAAGTACATTTTATTTTGAAAATTTTGTCTTATCTTAGACATTAAATTAGAAAAGAGATGAAGGCTTACTTTGAAAATATACATAAATTATGCTATTTCTTCGGTGTCCTTTTCTTTTTCTTGCAATTTTTTTTCTGTCTGACTTATAAGCACTCGCACTGGAGCGTTTATATCAAAACATTTTATGTGTTAAAGACGAGATTAATTTTACTGTCAGTGAAAAAAATTAAATTCAAAGCAATTTTGCATTAGAACTCTTTCCAGCTTATATTGTGTTAGAACTCTTCTGACAGAAGAGCAAATGTAGCTGGAGAAGACCTATTTTTTCCGTATCAACGTTTTTGAGGATGAATACGCTATCTGTCGATAAAATTCGCAATTAATTTTGTTTACGCATGATTCTAAATGAAAGTGCATGATATTTATATTTTATTACTGGACGTTATACTATACAAAGGCAATTAGGTACGATAGGCTATTGCAAATTTGCACTGATATATGTAGTTTTGATCACCCAAAATAAAGTTGACTGGACAGGTTACATATCATCTACACAACCAAGGCGATGAATAGAATATCCATCTTTTATATATCTGCAATGACACCTAAGAAGTAAATTCATGTTTTTCATAGAAATAACTGTGAATGTGCACTTTAATTTTACAGTATTGTTTGCAAAAACTTGTTCTCATCTTGAAGAAACATGCCTCGATTGCCTGGTGCCACAGAATTGAGTGTTTTTCCACGAAGGCGTATTACTAGACAATGGTGTCAGCCAAAGGAAAATCTCTCGCACACTTCAAATTCCACTGTCCACTGTTAACTGGGTTATTATTCACACTAAAAAACACTAAACGTAGACCAACAGCACAACTATTGAGGGTTGCAAAACGAGTGGTTGAGAAATCCCCGTTGCAAGGCTTCTGACGTGGCAGAATACCTGCAAGTGGTTGTAACACGGCTGTCAGATATCTGCATCAGTTAGGCTATCATGGGAGAGCTGCAAGACGAAAACTCAAAATTCCCAAGAGGAAACACTGGGCGACTGACATGTTGGAACGCCCTTGAGTTTTAGGTATCATGTCATCTTCTCAGACGAGTCGTCTTTTGCTCAGCTTTCTTGTAGTGGTCGGATATGGGTCAGGAGAAAGCCCAACCAATTGTCAAACATGGTGGATTTTCTGTTATGTTGTGGGGTGCCTTTTGGAGCACCGGGCTATCAACTCATGGAATGTGTGGGTAACATTAATGCAGAAAATACATTGCCATATTTGAGAGGGGTCTTTTACCAATATTTTCCAGCGGGATTCTTGACAAAACATTCACTCTATTTATGGTGCTCGAAGAACGCAGGCTTGGCAAGTTTAAGGTGCCATCCAGAAATACATTGGGTCAGTAGTAGTCATCCCATCGAATATGCCCGAGTATACTTGATCATGTCATGAGAAAACATTCATAAAAACTTGCTTCCCGAGCAGAACTTTTCGAATGTTTATTTACCGAGATTGCCCAAAAATTCCACCGGGCATGATCGCCTTACTCATTGATTCCATGCCCAATCAGGTTAAAAGCTCTGCAGAAAGCAAAAGGCGCGGCAACAAAGTTCTGATGTGCATGTGTAAAAAATACGTGTAGCAAATAGTTTTTGGGCAATAAATAGTTTTTGAGTGTCTATTTACTTATTGGGTGTCACTGTACTAGAAACAGTTAAAGGGACAGTCCACCCTAAATGAAAGGGGGAGGGGTTAAACATATGTAATCATTATAAATGCAAAATAAAAAACTTTCACGTTAATTTGGCCGAACAACGAAGAAAAACGTGGGACTACTTTCTATCGCGCATGTACAAATTCCTACGTCTGTGATGTCGCAGTTTCCAAAAGCCTGATCACTCAATGTTTTTGCATAGTAAATGTATTGACTTTCGGCTGTTCGTAAGGGCTTATTTACTGGAAAATGTAAAAAAAAAAAATTTGGTTTGGAAATTCGATCCTGAGGAAAAGGAGCCAGTGAAAACAGTTTCATCACAACAACTAGATGACCGAGAAGATTTTAATGTTGGAGTTCCAGTGTTTGTTGCAGCCTTCAGCGATGTTCATAATAATTGTTTAAATGTTCAATATCAAACTAACCTATAAAAAAATAGCCTAATGCGCGATTGCAGTGAGAGAGAAACCTATCTCTTAATTCTATCTATAGGTGGTGCTGCTGTAGGAACGAAATGCACTATTTGCAATTTGCCCCTCTGATGTATCACTACGCAGGATCTTCACGCGTCATAACCGTATCACGCCTTAACTCCGCTCCAAAAGAAAGTGCACGAAACAGAACATTTTTTAAGATAAACGTCTAAATTAATTAAATATGAATTTATTTGACCCCCCCCCCTTTCATTTAGAGTGGACTGTCCCTTTAAATCGTCGCTATTTCGTTGTGCAGTTTTATTTTTAACTTATTTTGTAGAATAGTTCCCCCTGTTAACCCAGATGTTTGCTCGGAAATGTAGTCATTTTTTTCTGAATTGTAATCAAAAATGCTAAATGAATAAAAATAATGTACAAGGGCCAGCGCCGGACTAATTTGTGTCCTAGGAAGGCTTAGGCAAAGCCAGTGTAGTTGTACAATCAAGCAACATTAATAAGTAGCGGGAAAATGGAGCACTTATTGGTTTCACAATGTTCGTCTGTCCGTCTGTCTGTCCCCTTCATATTTTCTACATTTTTTGACGTAGTAGGTTGAAATTCGGAATGTAGTTTACCTATTTTACTATTTAGCTTGGTTTTGATTGGTGCACTGGGGTTGGAGTTACGGGGGTGAGAGTTAGAGGGGACAAATCTTTTTAATTAAAATAATTGGGGGGTTAAAAAGTCAGATAAAAGGGTAAAAATAGATGATCTCAGGGTTTTCGCTATTTTCCTATACCCTCCTTGGGGAGATTAATTTCTTGTTAAGTAGCGGAAGAATGAAGCTATTTATTGGTTTTACATGTCCGTCCGCCCGTCTGTCTGTCCCTTCATATTTTCTACATTTTTTGACTATAGATGGTTGACCAAAATCCAAGTTGCATTTTGTCTCCCCCCCCCCCCCCCCCTTCGCTGAAGATGGCTACTTGGTAGCCGAAATACGTATCCGGTATTTCAAATCTCCTTGGGGATTAGAGATTCTCTCCGATTTTGGTTGTTCCATTCCACAGTTTTTGCTTGTTTAATTTTTATACATGGTTGAAATTAGGAATATAGCTTACCATGTCTACGCTATTTAATTTATATAAAAGTAGGAGTTGAATAATGTATAATTATTTTAAAACATGATAACTCCATTTTAATTTTAAAAAAAGTAGAAATAACTCCATTTGTTTTAACTGTTTTTATTATTATTTATTTTATTTCTATTTCTTTGAATGAAAATGGAGTTATCATTTTTTAAATTAGCTATTTAATTTAGATTTGATTAAGGGGGCGGGAGTTAAATGGGACCTTTTGGTCTGCATGGTATACAGGATGAGTCAAAAGTCTGGTAATAGAGCGTATAACTCGAAAATTAATTGGTGTAGATTAATGAAATTAAAAATATTATTACCAAGCAGGATAGGGGTTACTTGCTAGTGACAATTTCAAGTTTATGCAAAAAAGTGTTCATGAAGTTTGGAAACTTATCTCCTAATTGTGTCATTTGCATCATTGTAGAGCACCCTTCAATTACCTTAAATCGAATGTTAAAATCATTGCTTTATTGGAGGAAAATTAAAGAAAAAAATTGCTTGAAATTGATAAGGTACTTCACGTTATTTGCAGGGAAGCCCAAATTTGGTGCGGACCATATCACAAAATTAATAGGGAGAAGGAGGCATGAGGCTGTGGTTGAATCAATACTAAAGTATACTGGAAAAAATCATACCAAATTGACATCTTAACCTTTTATACTCACCTTATTGGCTATGCACTGTTGACGGCTAGGATTTTTTTAATCATTTGACTTAAATGTACAGTCAATCATTGGCAACGAGACCCTTAAAGCGGCCAGTCTGTTGATGAAAATGGGTGAGTAGACTGAGGAGGGACGTTGGACGTTCTTCCTTTATGTGAATTGAGTCAGGAAGAAACAGTTACTCTCCCTCTCCCTTCCCACCCATTTTCATCAATGACTGGCCGCGTCAGGGGTCTTGTCAACGGTTGACTGTACCTCTTGGTGATGCCATTATTTTCTAATCTACGAGGTACAATCACTAACTAACGAGGCAGAAGATAATGCACCAAAACTATGGTATTCATCAACATGAAGACAGGCCTGAAATGTAGTTGCTGCTGTGATTCGCGCGCGTTATCTCGCTAGATGCATTGCGTCCGGTAAGGAATGAGCAAAGGTTGATAACCAAGCAGCGGGCGTGTCCATTCATGTCGTTTTTGAAAGAAACGGGTAATGGAGGCATCCAAAGAGGAGCAGCAGGGTGTTGTGCGTTTTTTGACAGCGGAAGGTGTAGGAGGTCTTAAAATCCATCGACGAATGGAAAGCAATCAAATCGAAACGTCCCGGTAAACTTTCTTGTTGTGTTATCCTGCTGCACGACAACGACAGACCACACACAGCCAACGCAACAAAGGAACAGCTGCAGAACTTCAAGTTAGGAAATCTGAGCCGCCCCTACCCTATAGTTCAGATCTGTTCCCAAGAGATTTCCACTCTTCGATGATCTCAAAAAAGCACTACGGGGATAATGGTTCAAATGGACGATGAAGTCAAGGAGTGCGTGCGCAATTGATTCAAACAGCAGCCAAAGGATTTTTACGAGCATGGCATTCTGCGACTACTGTTCACAATGGGATAAATGCCTTAATAATTGCGGACAACACTTTGGAGTTGCGTTAAATAATTTCAGTGAAATATCCTGTGCCTCGTTATTTGTTGACAGTATTTGTAAACACAAGCTACACCAGGATCGTGTACAACACAAGCCTGTGAGGCGATTCTTAAAGTTGCTCCATATATCAATTTATAAATCAGGGTCACGGATCATGGACAACGTCGCCAAAGCAAAACTGATCTGTTTCGGTTTGGGAGGTTCTGGACCAACCATCCTCCAGTCCGGACTACCACCTCTTTGGTCCCATGAAGAGATTTCTGGGTGGTCAGAGGTTGAAACTGACAGCAAGAATGAAGAGAAGAAAGGTACTGTATATACTCGTTTAGATTGAATTTTTTCATGTTACAGTTTTGAACCTTGGACATTATTGTTCTAGAAATATATATGCCTTCCCTGCAACTGGAGCTTGACAAAAGGCATAGAAGTGATTTGCAAAAACTATGACTAAAAGAAAGGATTGCTGACAGAGCAGAAAAAGACTGTTTCGTTTAGCGGCCACTAGCTGGTGCTATCATCACGCGGGCCGCGACGTCACCATTATGCTTGTTATGCAGTGTATTTTAGTTGTCATGAGACGCATTTTTCTACTTAATATGTTGGAAATCGTTTGAGGATGGATAGGAAATGCTTTCTCCCATTTGTCGAGTGGTTACAGGACACCAACCGCCACTGACGAGAAATTTAAGCCCCGAAAAATTAATCGATCTTAGAAGCGTGGAGAAGGGCTATTCCTAGATCAAACAGAGAACTTTCGTCAGCAGACCACGTTTGCGAGACCCATTTCAGATAAGATGAAATTATAAGAGAAAGAATAATGTGTACGAAGAAAATTTTCCTATGCAGCCTAGTTAGTGAATGTCATTTAAGTTTTCCTGGCCGTATGTCTTGGTTTCTGCGGTATTATGTGCAAATGAAAAAAAGTCATGAAAAAAGTCAAAATATAACCCAAATATCCAAAGCCCTAACGGGGGGGGGGGGAATCTACCTAGGCCTTTGTATAAGGGAGGCCAGGGCCCAATTTTACTAAGCTACGGCACTGCAAACACGTAGCTTAAAACCTAGAAAAAAACATGTTAAAGAGATCCATGATGCACTAAATTGTGATATGAATGCATTTTGTATCGTATGTAATATATATTTTGGAATAAATGTCAGAAATAGAAAAATATTAAGAATAAATAGAATTAATAAAAAGTAATAGAAAAATATAACAAAAAAGATAATACGTAAAATTTTTTTGATAAGAATAAATTTAATAAAAGAGGAAATAACTAAAGTTAGAATTTAAACAAACGCTAATACATCATTTACACAGTAATCTGCTATAACATTGGCCCGAGTACTCTCAGCACAACTAGCTTCATTTATTTTTATCACTGGATGGTAGGAAACTTCCATTGGCGTCATCAATCCTTTCTTTCTTGATCCATGATCAGGGCGAAAGGGTGTGCACGCATGGTATCTTCAGTTAAGAAACCATGGTGCACGTTTCGCTGAAAAACATTGTGGCGACATCTACTGTTTATTAGTCGATTATTTAAAAAGACATTTTTTTCAACCTTGTTAAAGTGGAATCGTGTAAATTGAGAACGCGTTGATGGAAGAATTATTATATGTTCATAGGATATTTTTTATTCTTTGTCATGTCACCATCATCTACAAAGTTTCTCCCCTTGTTTTCTTAACATCTTGTAGAAAATATTAATTTGCAATATACAACTGTCATGTCAATTATTGGTTAGTTGATTTTCATTGTGTAGTATTGTTATAAGACAACGGTAAACTTAATTCAAGACTTTTTAGGAGAATAATCTTTTTCTCTTTGATATAAAGCAGTAGGGAGCATAGAGTGATTCACTAGTTACCTAACCCAAATATTGGTTATGTTTCCCTATACTGTTTCCCTATTCTGAATTTAATGCTGAAATTAAAATCGCATTAATATGCATTACTTAAACGACGCATTAATCAACATAAATTACTTATCTAATTACTGAATCACAAAATGCTATTTACAGGCAATGTGATTATTTTTACTGTTTTATAAAGAACTCTTTCACAATATATTCTGTGATTTATATTGTAACAACAAAATGTTTGTTTATAACTTCTGTAGAAGCTTCGTAAGAAAGAGGCTAGATTCCATCAAAAACATTTCATGTAAAAAAATTTCCGAAGTCGACTTTAACTGTAAAAAAGTTGTGAGATCGCCTGTAGAGCCAAGTCTCTTTCTTATTAATTCTGCCACTTTCATTTTGTCACTTGCTAATTACGCAGCACGAGAATGTGACGGCTGTTGCAGTAAATAATATTTATATGGGCATAGCCTTAGTAAATAGATCAGCAATATTCTCTGATGTTGTTACATACTTTACATCAAAAATATTATTTTGAATACACTCACGCACAAAGTGATATCGTATATCAATATGTTTATTTTTCAGATTTAACATATATGTATTTATACGAGAGCTGTTTCTTTATTAGTGGCAACACGATTTTATGTACGCCAGATTACGGACCCAGTGTTTCTCGCGCAAACACACGTTAAAGTCCTTCCTTGTGCTCTTAGGGTTGATGGGTCGTCCATCTAACATTTCGTGCGAAGAATAGCGTCGTCTGTGAGAGATCGATCTAAATATATGAGAAAAATTGCATCACGATGGGAATTGCAAAAATTTTAACGATACGATGGTGCGCAAACCCACTTGGAATGCTATGAGTGCGAAAGGGAGTTTTCCCACGCCGAATCATGGAGTCCAAGGTGGAACGCCAATCTAACGAATGGCATCATTACAAGTCCCCACAAAAGTCAAAAGTACCAAATTTTCCTTACATACTACGAATGTTTTATGTATGCCCCTTTGGTCGCACGACACAATAACCCTTCGCTCTCTGCACTGTTTAAAGCTGACACGTTTGGTCGCCCAGTGCTTTTTCGCAAATACAACCGCAACATGCTGTAATTACATGGCGATTCTTTTCTGTACTATCTTCTGAGTGTACGCTGCACTGCAATAAAAGACGTACATCTCACATATTCTAAAACAGAGAAAGACGTTTCCTTTTATGTCGCCATTTGATTTACGATACAAACTGGCGAGTTTACGGTTCTTTTTACGTATTAATTTCAACTGTATGTGTAATACTTTGGAAATACAGTCTTTTGAAATCAAATGAATTATTCATAGTAGCCCTGTAAATTGGTACTTCTTTAAGAACACCTTTGTTCAATCGTCGAGTTGAAAGGTCTATGAGAGCCAAGTTGGCTGTATCGAATGTGAATATTACAATATTCTTGAAATATTGGTATTCAATATTCTTATTCAATATATTCTTATTAGTAGAATGGTTCTTGAAATGACTGGCATGCTATTTAGAGCGATATAATTTTGTTATAATTATCAAAAATAATTCTTTTGCGGTAAAATCTTGTATTTGTTTCATAAATTTTTTTGCTTAATTTTATTCGAATTCATAAAAGGTGAAATTCAATGATATTTATGTAAGGTAACAGTTTCTTTTATAAAAGAATTTTTAAAGTTAGTAAGTACTTTTTACAGTTGTGAACTGGTCGGAAAAATTTTAAATTCATGGCTCTTATTTTGAAACAATATACCTTGAAGGTATTACCTTTCTTACTTACTTACTTTTCAAACCCGCTTATCCGTTAGGGTCGCGGGGGCAGCAGCCCTATGGAGGATCTCCAGCGATCGCGATCTTCCGCCATCAGGCGCATGTCCTCCCTGGTAATATCCAAGCGACTCGAACCCAGATTCTCCATGTAGTCTAGCCACCTGGTTCTAGGCCGACCCCTTGGTCTCTTACCCACCGGCTTGGAAAATAACAACTGCCTAGGAAGACTAGTTTGCGGCATCCGTATCACGTGGCCATACCAGCGCAACTGAGACCTCTCAATGCGGAGAAGTAGTGGCTCAACACCTAAAGATTCCCTTATTGTGCTGCTGTACACTCTATCTAGTAGGGTAACACCTGCAACACCTCTCAGAAATTTCATTTCGGCCGCTTGTACCCGCGATCGCACTCTTTCGGTCATTACCTAAGCCTCATGACCATAGGTGAGAATGGGGACAAAGATGGATTTGAAGACGGAGAGCTTAGCTTTGTTACTCAGCTCGCGTTTCGTTACCACGGATCGCCACAGTTCACGTCTGACACAGCATGCTGCACCGATCCGAGCATCCAATTCTTTCTCCTGCCGTCCATCACTCGTGAATGCAATCCCGAGATACTTGAATTTCTCCACCTGTCTCAATGAGGCTCCCCTAACATGGAGAGCGCACTGAGCAGGCTGTCTTGAAAGGACCAGAACCTCGGTTTTAGCCACACTGATCTTCATCCCAGCTTCTTCACATTTGGCTGCAAACCGGTCTAGTGCATGCTGAAGGTTCGTGCGAGAAGACCCAAGGAGGACAAGGTCGTCAGCAAAGAGCAACCTCTCCACCAGGCAGTCGCCCACACAAACACGCTCATCGCCTCGGCTGCCCCTGTCTATCCAGTCCATAAAGGTAATGAACAAGAGGGGCGACAGTACCTTTCAATAATAATATTGTCTTCGTGTTGACAAAGGATCAAAAATCTTAGTAAACATTTAACATAAGATTATCTCATAAAAGAACAGTGGCGGATCTAGAACTTGGTCAAGGGGGGGTCAAGGAGGGGGGGAGCTAATCAGGTGGTTTGGCTAATATGTTATAAGTTATTTCAAATAACCCCCCCCCCTCCCCAGGGAAGTGATGGTCCTGGGGTCTTTGCTATACTGTAAATTTATAAAATTATTGCAGTATTAAAAATCTTTAAAATTTATCTAACTGGTATAAGTTTAGGACCAATGGGGGGGGGGGGGGATTTCTATAGCCCCTGTAGCCCCCCCCCCCTTAAATCCGCCACTGAAAGAACAAAGACTTCTACCTAAAACTAGTCTGTTACAAGATAATTTTCTATTGAGATTAAATTCAGTTTAATTTGGCCAAGGAACATTATTTTGGAAACATTTTGGGGTCTCGATCTTTTATATTTTACACTTTAGAATTTTTTTTAATTAATTAACATTAGAGAAAACGTATAAACGGCAATGTTGAGAATGTCATATTTTATTATAATCCTTATTTGTTCCTGTTTATCATCAGAAAGATTTGAAGTTAGAAGAAACAATCAAATGTAAAAATGCCAAGTCCTTGGGACCAATGCCTTGAGGGATTTTTAAATTGGAAGGGAAGCAGGAAGATTTAGTAGCAGTAATGAGTTTATTAAACTCCATTCGCTTACAAATAAGGCGCAAAGAAGATTGCATCAGGTGATTTTCTCTGATTTGAGGATCGTCTTCATAAAAAGAAAATCCAGCTACGCAATATTCATTTTTAATGTTACTGACCTTGTTTTTGCTTTTGGATTAATTAATATGGAACAGATGGAGAAGCAGAAAGAGAGAGAGAGAGAGAGAAAGATGAAGATTATAATGATGATGAATGCACACGCATAATCTGTATGCTTATCACGAGGTTTCGAACCAGAGATTTCCAAGCACCTACGAAAAGTATTTCTTGTTTGTGGGTGCTAAAAACTTTAGGAATCTCATGTTAACTCTAATGGCTCTTTTATTTTTCCGTTTTTTTTTGTTCAATGAACGAAACTAATTCAAGCAAAAGCGAAAATTTGAGAGCGAGCATCATGGCTGCAGAGAATTCTTCAGAATCTGCATCAAATTTAGACTATTAAAATTAATGATTCAATAACAGTGGCATCCACTTTTTTTAATTTAGAGATTTAGGAATAGCGCCTCAACGGTGGCATGCTTTTACACAAAAAACTCGATTGCAAAGGCTTTCTCAAAAGCCTCTTCCCAGATCACAGCAAATTGAATAAAAAATGCAGCAACATTGGGGTATAACATTGTACATTACAGTGATTGAAATTCGAATATACAGGGTGATTACAAAAGAACTTCACACTTTTAAAAATATATTACATCAAAGTTATTCAGAATATAGACACACCATATACGGATTCTTAAAGAAAAACTCTTGAAGTTTATTGTGACACAGTTAAAGATGTTCAATATGCCCCCCTGTCGTGACACGGCATACATCAATGCGGTAGTCGAATTCGTCCCAAATCCGCATTAACATGTCTCCATCAATCCCACGTATCGCTACCGTAATGCGTTCTTTCAGCTCGTCTAGGTCACGGGGAAGGGATAGAGTGAAGACCTTGTCCTTTACACACCCCCATAAAAAGAAATTACAAGGTGTGAGGTCGGGGCTCCGCGGTGGCCACTTTGCAAGTTCCAGGTTATTGTTTGCTCGACAAATCCACCGCTGTGATTTCTTTTTATGGGGGTGTATAAAGGACAAGGTCTTCACCCTACCTCTTCCCCGTGACCTAGACGAGCTGAAAGAACGCATTACTGTAGCGATACGTGGGATTGATGTAGACACGTTAATGCGGGTTTGGGACGAATTCGACTACAGGGGGGCATATTGAACATCTTTAACTGTGTCACAATAAACTTCAAGAGTTTTTCTTTAAGAATCCGTATGTGGTGTGTCTATATTCTGAATAGCTTTGATGTAATAAATTTTTAAAAGTGTGAAGTTCTTTTGTAATCACCCTGTATAAGTAGCATCTAAATGTTTTCCTTATGTTTAAAGCTAGGAAAATCTTAGGAATATTAGCACTGTCTTTAGAGTAGCGAAATGCTCGCTAGTTTGATCTAAACGCTGAGTGGTAAAAGGATACCGCGAATTGTTAATTCAACGGTTCTTCAGAGCCACAGCATCAAAAATGACGTCATGTATTAAAACCACAGCTACAGATAAAGAATACACAGATGTGACGTTTCTGCGATTCCCTATGGGAGAAAAGACTAGAAACCTGTCATGTGATTGCGATTCATATCCCACCAAGCGACCGTCAGGGTCATAATAAACAATAGCATGGAAGTCTACGGAAAAACACTCGAGTTCGCGGAATCGTATTTCACTTTTAAACTACAATTAAAGACGCAATTTCATCTTAAATTGTTCCAAAAGTAGTG
Source organism: Rhysida immarginata (assembly GCA_023313115.1). Lineage (NCBI taxonomy): Eukaryota > Metazoa > Arthropoda > Chilopoda > Scolopendromorpha > Scolopendridae > Rhysida > Rhysida immarginata. The sequence continues at coordinate 623,412 of JAHWFO010034640.1, forward strand.
AACTAACGATAACTATTAGTTTTGTAAAAGTAAAAAAAATAAATAAATAAAGTATTAATATGCGTATCATGAATCGACACGGAACACAAAAATTTGGATATAAATGTTGATTTTATTCTGACTATCCTGTAATTTATATACAAATAACTACTATTAAATATTTTAATAACTCCAGTACACTAAAAGAGAATCGTATTTTAAATAATTGTTACCTAACAACAACTTATTAGAAATCTTTTATTAATTTATCGAATTAACTCAATTTAAACATATGGCTTTAAAAGTGATGAACGTTAATTTTTTGTATATTCCTAATTTTAATTTTGATATTTTTAGTTTGAAATTGTAGATAATGTTTTGTTTTACACTGAGTCACTACAAGAAAGTCAGTGTAATGATAAAATCTGAAATCTGTTAAAATGATAAATATGAAGTTCTTCATCTCAGTTACAAAATATAATTGTCACGTGCTTTAATTAACTTTTTTAATAAATGTTTAAGATATTTTAATTACACCCAGAGAATCAAAGCCGTACACAGAGAAAGAGGGGATATCATATCTTGTACAGAGGGTAGATTATCGCAGAACGATAATCTGCGGCACTTACTCCTTCGAGGGAGTTTTGCGCCATCCCAGTAACTAACGACTGCTACGAGATGACAGTAGCAGCAGGGACCGACGGCTTAACGTGCCCGCCGAAGCACGGGGGGTTCATGATGGAAGAGCTGCTGGCAGACGAACAAACCAGTGGCTATCACCAGCTGCTGGACAACCAGCACTGGTCACTCAGCAAATGGGTCAGACTAAAGTCCCCCAACAGCTGTGGCCCAAATATCCGTCCCACCCAGCAGTGGTCCTCAAGCCACTGGCTGTCACCCAGCCAGCAGCTGGCCACGCCTGAAGTTGCTTAACTCCATCGATCAGCGAGCCAACCGACGAGACAACCAGGCCACGGCACCCCCGAGAAAGAGGGGAGGAGACGATTTAATCATGTTCAAATTAAATAATGTATAAATTAACTTAAATTCTTACAATTTTTTTTCTCAAGAATCCAAATTGACTGAATAAAGAATTAGGTGAAATCCAAACAGGCTTGTCAGTCCAATTGCTCGTCGTCCGTTGCAGAATCGCTAAGATGAGTGGTGGTTGTTTGAGTTGGTACCGTTACTTCAGAGCACGGCGACCTATTCAGTTTTGTCACGGTGTCAGAAGGTTGGTTGGTTTATTAGAATTTTTGGCGTCGACTACTAAGGTCATTTTGCGCCTTTTACACAAGTTATATCTGTACGCAGCTCGGGACAAACAAACATCCTTGCCCACGGCGGGATTCGAACCCACGACCAGGCGTACTCATGAACTAGAAAGCCTACGCCCTAGCCCTCTCGGCCACCTGGCCGGCTCACGGGAAGGACTGACTCTTGTAGGGAAAGTAATAAAAGAAAACCAAGCATTAGACAAATATTACATAATGCCCTAATCCTATCTAGTAACACACTGTTCCCCAGTAGCAATTAAATTAAACAAGCCAAAACAGTACCCCATGCTGAAGAGTGGAAAGCCAAGCGTGGCTCGCTACACAAGATCTCGCTTGCGAAGCGCTTGCTTGCGATGTTGGCCTCGATCAGGTGGGGCGATGTGGACTCCTCCCGGAGTGATACAGTATGGCTTGAGGAATTTCGACATCGTCCATCCGGTCCAGAGACGAAATCGTGTTGCTCCCTATGGGGTTAGCGAATCCCAGTCCTGTAGTGGTTTCGTGCGCAATAATCGAAGATTCCGTTTACAATTACACGGGCTGGGTTATGGTAGAGTAAAACGTTCGCGTCCGGTAAATATTCTTCGTACGCGGTATCCTGAATGAATAAATTAAATGTCTAAAATTATCATATGTTACAGTCTCTGAATTACCTCTTGTCCGGCGTTGGGGCAGCGGCTGCGGTGATGCTCATTTCACCTCATTGCCTCCTGTTCCCCGCTTATCTATGTTCTGCTCAATGCGAGCTCGTTGTCGAGAAGGCGACGAACTTTAGACAACAAGGGCAATAATCGTAATGGCTTAGAATACAGTGTCCTTGACTGATGTGGCTCCCTTGGTCGTCGGTTCCCGTCGAAATGGGCTAGATTGCGCAATTCCTTAGTCTGTTGCAAATATGCTGCATTCAACACAAAGTCCTTCTTCCTAGCCCTTGGCCGCTTTAACTTCTCGGGCTGGCATCCACAAGACGTTGTCCCTTCTAGGTCCTCGGATGACATAGAATAATCGGTACTGCATGAGAGAGGCCCGGCAGCTGACCTCAGGCAGGATTCCTACTTATTTCCTTCGCATGGGCCAGAACTGCAACTCTTTGCTGTGGCTGTCTGTCCTCCTCAGTCGCCCAAGGACTTTTTGTTGGTCCGCTTAATTTCTTGGCCATCGCTTCCGTTGTTGGACCTGGAGCTGATGTTGTTGCTCCTTAACGATGGTCAAAGGCAGGGTGCCCAAGCGCAAATGCTTTAAGTATCAAGCAGCCCTTAATTAAACGCCTCGATAAGAGGCCCGTTCACCCACCGGCAGGTCATCCGAAGTCCAAGGGGAACGTAAAGTTGTACGTTAAGGTGTTATGGTCCTCTCCGATGACCGTACACAGGCGTTTGGACGATGAATACCGTTTTTTAAACGTAGCTGGACCTAAGAGATGCTATTCAAGATGGAGAAAGGACCTAAGATGAGCAGCTCCTTTCCTCCATAGAACTGCAGCTGACGAATTTGGCCCACCAGGCATGTCGATCCGAACCAACCACAGTTCTTCAACCACATGGATGGAGTCGCTGGAGAGTGAAAAATCCGTGGTGCAGCAGCCGCCACTGGTAGTTGAAAACAGTTCTCTCGAAGGCCAAAGATTTGACTGCCTTCAAGATGGCTGACCACAGATAATCAGGGTGCAACCGAAAGATGTCAGTAGCCCCATCCTGGTCGGATTGCTGGAAGAACCATGATAGACGAAGGTTGCCCCAGTATTGTGGGTTTAATTGTGTACTTCCAGGAATAAATGTCACTAAATCTTCTTGAAACTAATTGTAAAAGTCCGGGGTTTGTAAATTAACCGTCACTGGCAACGTAGAAGGAAACGGCAGCCTATTCACCTTCAAAAAGAAGCGCAGATGCAGGAACACAAAATTGGCCTAAATAGATGGGGGAAAGAGGAAAACACGGATCAAAGTGGTCAGCCTGTCCACGATGAGATAATGCTGGATGTCAGGTAGCCCTAATCCGCCCCTCCCCCTATCAAAGGGGATAAAAAGAAATTCAGCTCTGAGTAGAAGTCATTAGCAGCATATCTCCACACACAATTCAGAACTTCTCTGCGCACTTTTTGTAGATCTTGATGTGATGTTAAGGTGAACAGGCACTTGGAAGTCAGAAGAGACAAGACGTGAGTTTTAATAAATCTCACCCTGACAACACCTCTTTTGTCAAGGCAGGAAAGACACATTTTAATCACATGTTGCCAGTGACGAGACTCTTGAGTCCGGTAGAAATGAGAAAACATAGCCCAACACTGTCACTTGGCCACACAAAGTTATTGGGAAAGCCCGCAGATAGTCGACAGTCCACTTTCCAATAGCGATGCCTTTGTTGAGGTTGACGAGGTTGACGAAACTCCCCGTCGAAGCACTAAAACGATCAAAAGTTTCTTTGTAGATGTTCAGGAAATATGTGTCAGATGCAAAGAGAACCACATCATCGGCATATGCCAGCGTTCGGATGTTGATGGACGCTGCTGGTAATTCATATCCTGAAACATCTGGGTGGCGATTTAAATACTGAAGTAATGGCTCCAGGTAAAAAATGTACAAGAGGGAGATAATGGACACCCCTGCCTGACACCTTTTGATAGTTCGAAGATAGACGAAATGGAGCCATTAATCGCCACACATATTGTGGCCAAAGCATACAGTGCGGAAATGATCGTAGCAAACGTCCGAAGATGACGATGGTGAAATACTTGGAAGAGAAATTCGTGGTTCACCTTATCAAAGGCCTTTTCCTGAACGAGACTTAACACTGCAAGCATTTGTTTGCGAGATTGCACTTCTTCCATAACACACCGGATAGTGTTGAAATTATCGGACATCCTGCGTGATGCTATCAAGCAGAACTTTCCCGGATCGAAGAACGGGTGAATAGTTTAAGACGTTGTTGAAATACCCCAGTAAAGACCTTATAATCCGTATTAAGAAGGGTTATCGGCCTCCACTGGGTCACTAGTTCTGGATCCGGCACTTTGGAGAGCAGGATGATCTTCCCCATGACGAAGTCTGATGTGATGGAAGAAGGGTCTTGAATGATGGAGTTTGAATACTCGACCAGGAAAGGCTCAAGAAGTTTCCATGTCGTATTGAAGAAAATATGAGATGCCATCTAAGCCCAGACAAGACATATGATGGCCATCCATTGACAGAAACTTCTTGACTTCATCTTCAGAGAAGGGACGAGTGATAAACAGGTCAATATCCTCAGAAAAAGGTCTCAATGCTTCAAGTCATTGCTTCGTAATGTCGGACGGAACCATTGGGTTACTGAAGAATGATGAGAAATGAGAGCGAAAGCTGACGAGATGTCAGAGTCAGAATCCACTTCCCCACCTTTCACCACCAGGCCATGGAAGAAGTAGAATGACCAGGCGATGACATCGTTTCTTATTGACACGCCGCCTTTCCTCAGCGAATGCTGCTGATAACATGTGCCTGACATCCTCAGCCCAAGTAAGTTTGGCCCTGAGTGCAGCACCGGCAGCCTTGCGGATCATTAGAGCATTAATCTCACTCTTCACCTGACGAATCTCAGCAGCATACTCCTCCTTAGGGCTGGAACAGCGGAGCAATCTCAAGATCTCTTGTAGCATGGGAAGATGGTGACGGCGGCATCTGGCAGCATCCAACCCAATCTTCTGAAAGAACCGTTTAATTTCAGTCTTTAATGCTAACTATGAAGCTAACGTAGGAGGCATATTGTGGAGGTGTTTTTGCACCAACTGAACGAACATATCCTTGTATTCCTCGTCGTCGAGTAGAGAAACATTCAAAAACCAGTTACGCTGAGAAGCAATACCTGTAAATGATGTTGGAAATGGAGGATTCCATAACCACACGATGGCACTGTGGTCGGAAAACGAACATGGAATGACCTCCATTGAACCAGGTGAGCCAACAAATGCACTATCAATGAGAAATAGGTCCAGCCTCGATAACACAGTGGGCCCTTGATGGCAGGTGGACCCATGCTGGTTACTTTGTGAACATCGTGTCCATAAATCAAACAATGCATTTTGTTGGCACAAATGATGCACATGTCCAGATGAAAAGATGTTTTATCATCTGGATGGCAGTTAAAATCCCCAGCAATCACTACAGACAAAGATGAACATAGAAAACTGTCAATGTCACTGAAGAAAGTAACACACATGGAGCATACACATTAAGCAATCGGAAATTGGCACCGGATGTTGAGATGTCCAACGAGATTACCCTGCACTCGCAATCCAACACACAGTAAGACACCAGAATGTAGGAATTGAAAATGATGGTAGCAACCCCTTGCTCAAAGGTGACGAAGAGTTGATAAAAAATTGTCCACATGGGTATTGATTGCATAGGCCGGAAAGCTCGTAGCACCGTTGTGAAGAGACTAGCTTCACCTCTTGGAGTAGAAGAATATCCGGCCTGAACAGGGCAATAAACGTCGATTTCCTGAGTGTCTTTCGTCTTGGAGATCGATTCCGACCCGAAGAGAAAGAATGGCTGCGATGGTGGCTTACGCAGCTATCTCGCTCGGAAGAAGAAGAAACAGCAATCCCGTCCTTTCTGCTACGTTGTCATCTGGATTTTTTTCTTGCGTCGCAAGTTGCTCCTGCTGTACCGTGACCATCGAGAGAGAAGGCCTCCGCAATGAAACTGAAAACATTGTTGCATCACATACAATGTTGATACATTGGTCACGGCTGTACTGATGCTGATGACTTCGCAATCCCAGCTGATGACATATAGGCCGGTGAAGATGTGCAGGCGATCCGCAATGGCTGCAACATCAATGATTGCGCTGGCGGAGAAAAGGCTGGAAAATCCTCTACTGCAAACACCGATCCGGAACACAACGAAACGTCTATGTCATCTTCTGCAGAGCTTGCTTCCTCTACCATCGAGATATCGCTTGATGGCTGAGGAAGAGGAACAATTCCCGAACTACTGGAGGTGGAGGAAGTGATGGTGTCGCACCTGAGGAAGAGGCAGCGGAGATGGTGTCGCACGCATTCTTTGCGGTTTAGGGGAAGGTGACGTAGCTCTGCAGGGTACAGATGGCTTTGTCAGTGATGTCATCAATGGTGGCTGCTGGGTCGATATTCCTCTCTGGGCAACGGTGGTTCTTGCCCACAATGCGAGAGCATGTCTCACATCCTTCCTAACGTGAGAAGATTTCTTGCAATACCAGCAGCACTGCCTCTGTCCCTTGTACAAGGGTTGTCTGTAAAGTAAGTACGTTTCGTTCTACTGCCACTGCAGCGCTAGTGTCGCAGTTCCGAGCATGCACACTCGTCTTTACTTTCTGGTTCATTATCTTTGCAATGACGCCATTACAGCCGGATTGTGTTGTGTTTGTTAGTGATCGTTGAAAATGTTTAAGACAATTTTTCAGCCCGCGGACTGTGAAGTGTGTTCTGTAATACGTTTTGTTAAGCCAGCTGATATTCCTCGTCAACTTGTAGAGATTTATGGGGAAAATGTAATAACTGACGGATTGGTGAGAAAGTGGGTTAGGCACTTCAATCATGGACGAACCAATGTTCATGACGAAGCACGGACTGGGTGGCCTTCTGTTATCAATGATGATTTGGTTGAAAATGTGAATGAGAAAATTCGTGAAAACAGATGGTTCACAATAAGAATGTTTTGTAATGAGTTTTCCACAAATGTCAAAAACTATTTTGCATGAGATTGTCACAATTCGCTTAAAGTCACTGGCAGCATCTCTGTTCAGTTGCATTATCTCTGTAAGGATGCATTTCCGGACCCATGTTTATAGGAAAAATATTGTTCCCCGCTACAAATTGTACATGGTATTTCTGTCTTCACCTGCCTTTCTGAATCACCCTGTATACAGGGTGAGGCATTTATCTTGAGACAACTGAACATCTCGGAAACTAAGCATTGTACGAAAAAATGTCCAAAATCAAAAGTGAATTATTTCGCGGGGGAAATTCATTAGTTAAAAGGGGGGGGGGGGGGCGGGGGGAGGGGGTAACTTTGAAATCTTAAATAGGAACCCCTCTTTTTTAATGGTATATTCAAATTGTACACAATATTCGAGAAATGTTTTATTCTTGGTGTTTTTTCAATTGATCCAACCGTTTAGGAGATAGAGGCCCTAAAAGCATGGAACTTTTAAAGTTTTGAACCCAATTTTATCGATGAAGACAAAGAGATAGAGAGTGGGTCTTACAGACATTCCTATTGTACTTTTTCATGGTCTTTAGGAATCCGAAGTCAGAATTTCAAAAATTCAAAATTTTTTAGTGCACAAGTAAACTTTTGGGGGCAGCAGTCCTATGGAGACAGTCTATACGTGTGCATTGAGTTAAACTAATCTAAACTCTTTCTAACCCAATATCAAGTTTGGTTTAATTTACACATTACGTTATTTCACGACGTCAGAGTGAAAACTGTGTTTTTTATTTAAAAAATATTATTTTTTTTTATTATATTTTGATGAAATATACAAAGAAAATCTGGCATTTTCAGAAGCCATTGTTGGCTTGCATCGGAATGCCGAGTTTACAAATAAAATAGTTAAAATAAATAAATATACAAAATTCGAAAAAAAAAAGTAAAAGAAATAAGAAATAAAAAGGTAAAAACAAAGTAAGATTTTAAACTTATTACGATTATTATTTATATAAACAAAGCAGTATTTATCAATTATTTTATATTTTTATACCATCAAAAGTAATAATAAGCATACGTTTTGTTTTCTTCTACTTCCAAACAATTTATTTCCGTCCTTGTAAATTAACCTTTCTAAATCAATATGCTTTTGTTGATTAGATTATATCAAGTCAGATTTTATATCCACTTTGGAATTTTGTTTAAATTTTTGGAATATAGTTTTTTTCTTTCTCTTAATCAATAGTTATTTACCATTCAATAAATTTTTATGATTCAATAAAAATCATTGTAGGAATTTTATTCATGATTTCTAAAATTATAAAGCAAATAATTTTTATTACAACTTTAGATAAAAATATTTTGTATTATAATTATATAATCAAATAAATTATCTATTTTTTAAATTTTTAATTCTTTAAGTTGTTGATTGTAGTTTAATTTGTTTATTTCTGAATCGAATGTTATTGATTTTATTATTGTTACTTGAAGTGACTGAATTTTTCAAATGCCTTAGAAAATCTGTAGAATGTAATTCCATATCTTATTTTGGATTCAAACAGTGCACTACGAATCATTTTTCTAATTTTGATGGGAGAATATTGTCTAATGCTTTAAAGGTCATGTATGCGAAATTTTATCAAGATCGGAATAAAACTGTAGATTTGTATAAAAAAACGTACACACAGATCCACAGACCCACAGACCCACAAACATCCTTCTTTATATAGATAGAAGATTGTTGTTAGTCCATTCTAGAATGTCCAATAGGCTTTGTTGAGTAAGTTCTAAAGTTATTTTTTCATCTTTGTGTATAGTTAGTATGGCAACGACATCTGCATAGATAAATAGTTCTGAGTTTTTTACATTATCAGGTAGATTATTCATGAAAATGTTAAACAGAACTTTGTGGAATTTCACATTGAAGTGTTTTTATTGAACTAAATAAAAATAAAATCTGTATTTGAAATGAAATAAGGACTTGGTAATACTAGTATAAATTTTTTAATGATGGAATTTAACAATTGTTTCGGCTGTCGCCATAATTACCTGCAGAATACTACTATAAGGACGAAGAGTTAAATAACTGATTTGGATATTGTTATTGTTGGTGATAACAATCAAAATTTTTCCATTGTAAAAAGATTTAAAAGATATAACAGTGATGATTATTAAAATCTGGCTAATATGATAAAAGGCCAAGTGAGTTCGGTTATTTCAACTTGGCGTACCAACTAACGCACCAATCTGCATGAAATTTGGGAACAATATTTTTTGAACGTTCTAGGTGAAATATACACCATACACTATCATACGTTTTCAAATCTGGGTGTACTGAACTCATTTTTATGCAACAAAATACATGTATATTTATTTAAATTTTTAAGTCAAGAAATTTCAAAATATTATTTTGAAGAAGATATAGAGTAAATTGAAAGGAGTCATTAATAACATCCATTTACATTTATATTCTGAGCAATTAAAAGAATATCATCTACATATCTCATCCAAGGATCTGTTTGGATAAGACTGAGTCGTTATGTTAAAAATTATGTAAAAAAAATATTGGATACAAAAGGAGTTAATGGGTTATCCATAGGTAGCCCTTTGCATTATAAGTAAAGTTTACCATTAAAAATAAATTGGCTTTTACTGAAGCATCAGCTAATACCGTTTAAAATTAATATAACTGTATGAAAAATAACATATTTAAGAAGACAGATGCCTTTAATAACGGATGCAATCTTAAAATTATCAATATATTAATTCACAAATACAAATGCCGACCACTCACTAAAAAGAATCAAAACTCCTTATGGATAACTTTAACATATTTTGGAAAATATTTTTATAAAATTGCAAAATTCTTTAAAAAAAAAAAAAAAAAAAAAAAAGAAAAATTTTAATATCGCGTACAGAACCAACAATACTATTAAAATTGTATTATGTAATTGAAACCATAATGGAATTTACAAATTTACCTGTAATATATGTGCCAAGTTTTACACGGGAAGAACGGAAGAAGATTTAACGTTTATGGTATAAAAACATTAATTACAAAATATATGTAGATAAATCAAAATTTGCTAATCATATCATTCACATGATCATAATTTCAGCAAAATTAATGAAACCATGGATATTCTAATCAACTTCAAAGACAATAAGAAACTCAGTATCTTGCAAGAGAGTGCGGACGCTTGTCCATACACCTTTAAACGTTAACATTAAAAATGTTGATATCTTTATAACCGTTACATTTTGCATAAGGATTTAATAGTAATTTGCTTCTTTCAAGATTGACATCGATATTTGGTCCAATAAATATATGTAACAAAAAAAGTGCAATATACATTATTATTCTGAGATGGTTTTTAATATTCTCAATTTTATTGGACGCGGCACTTGTTTCTAAATGTTTTTTATATTAGAGTATGCTTTTTAGGATGCGCTCCAGTGCTCAAAGCGCTCGCTGTTGCAGAAGATTAAAGGAAAGTCGACGTGACACGTCGAGGGTGCCGTCGACTCACGGCGTTCCGAGTTCAACATTCTGTTTCCCCCTTGTCATCTGTTCGAGAGAGATTGAAGAAAAGCCGTTTCCTCGTACGTTCATCTCATCAATTTCTTTTTCTTGTCAGCCGTCTGCAGTCGGAATTATTTTTAATTCCTTGTGGGGAGCCGTTTTTACGGGCAGGAAGCAAACGAAGAACTGGGAATTATAAAAACGGAAATACCTGACTTTAAAGCGTCTCGGCAAAAACTAAAAGCTATTGAATTATATTAGCCTATTATATTTTGGTCTTTTTGTGTAGATAATGACAAACAGGTTTGATTTTACAAACAATAACAAATTTTAATTTAACAAACAAAAAGGATACCAGTATGCGCCTTTGGCTTTTACGTTTGCCGAACTTTTTGAATTAAAACAAGGTTTTCCACTCGTTCTAATAATAATAGCTATCTTGCATAATTTAAGAGATAAATTGTGTATATACCGTTGCTGTTACTTGATGTATACGTTGTCGCATTACGGCCATATCTTGATTTCTTTATTCTTTGATGTTTGGTAGTGGCTCGCCTTTAACGATCAGTTCAATTTCTTGAGTAGCATGTCTGGAGCTGGCGTATTAATCGGTATAATCCAACTTGCGCTCGTCCTACAAGCGTCTACCATCGATGATGCCATGCTTCCACCTTGTTCCGAGTTCTTGATTATTTTCGAATAACGACCACAAGTCGGGTGGAAACAGTGGAAGATATTGTGATGTAGAACAAAATTTTATTTCATTTTATTTATTCTCCATCACATGTTACTTAAATCATTTTTTAAAAAAATATTTTCTGTTTATTTGTGTTTTGGTTAAAATATTATATTATTTTCAGTTTTTACAATATCACCTGCTATTGTTATATTGCTTCTCTTGAACGTTCTTCTGATTCTCGCTATGAGTGACGGCTGCATGCATAGCCTTTGTTGGATGCAGCAGTTAATTTGAGATTTTTTTCAACAAGCTTCACTTCACCAGCCGACTCAGTCAGCAGCAGTTGCCTCTCTTCAACTTCCAGCATAGCCTAGCCATGGACTTTGACATTTATATGATGTAGCCACTTAGTGAATTTCATCAAGTTTCATCTTTTTTGTATCTGTCAACCTTTACACTTGGACTTTTTCATCTGCTTTGCTGATATGTATTTGTCATCATGGACTTTACTGCAACCACAATTTGATTTATGTTGAGGCTTCTGTTGTTGACTGCGTCCTTGTTGTGGGTGAGAAGTCACCTTTTTCCTTTTTATTGTTCTTTTTTTTTCTCCCTATCTATTTTCCATTTATTCTTTATTACTATTTTTTCCCCTAGATAGCAGAAAGTTAACATTGGCAATTTGTTAAGATTGCTGGATACCGGACAATTATTTACTCGGTAATGTTTTTTCCTATGAAGCTGTATTTGTGATTTCCTATAAGCTTCTTGAGGGATGAAGTTTAATTTGCTATAACGCTAAATACTAATGTATTTTAGCTTGCAATGAAATTAAACTAACTTATTTTGAATGTTAGCACTTATGTGCAATATTTTCATTCAAGTATTGTGTGGTGTTTGTAACACCCAAGGATTTTTAAAGCAGTGTTGTAGGTTAACACTGATTTATCTTTGTTTTGGTAGTGTCTATCACACCAACTAAAGTGTTCTTGTTAAACACTATCATTTTGCTGAGTTAAGTCAGTATTTATATATTTCTTGGTTTGAATTTGATTTTCAAACTTTTTGCGTAAAAAATCTAAATGATTTTATGTGTAGTTAAGATGTTTTATATGGCATCAACTTTAATTTAAATTTAACAATTTAGGCATGGCCCTAATATTTTACAGTGTTTTATAACACAATGAATTGCAATCCAGGAGATTACAATTAAACATGTTCATGACTTATGTCCCATTATTGAGAACATGTAATTATTATTTTAGCTTAACTTTTTATATTGCTGTCTTATTGTTTTGTCTTCATGACAATTGGGGAATTGTAAAATTTAGACCTTTATATACACTGGCGGAAAAAAAAAATCCCAACACCACGAAGTACTTTGTGCTAGAAGAATGAAATTTGGATAGTATATTCAGCTATGGTATTTATTCAATTGATTCAAGTTTCAAGGTTACAACTCAAGGTAATATAGCTTAACTTATAGCTTTACTTTCGGCGTGTGCGGTAGCCATTATTCTGGTCATAGAAGAAAACGTTTTCACGTAAAAAAAACAAAAAAAACAAAACAAAAAAAAAACAACTCTTACGTTGACTTCTGAAGAAACTATTTTATAAATTAATATTTCCTAATTAATGCCTGCATAAATAAAGTTATGAAAATAATATCGAAATTATTATGTCTCTTAACTGCCAACTGTTCCGACGAATCGATTTCGAAATCTTAACGAGGAATGATAACTAGGCC
>JAHWFO010034640.1:636289-690569 GCA_023313115.1 Rhysida immarginata
TAGAGATGCCGAATGTCATTTTGTGGTATGGTATTCCATGCCTGTTGTACCTGAATGGTCAGATCAGTCACCGTTGTGGAAGAGCCCTGACACGGCGTCCGACCATGTCCCAGACGTTCTCGATGGGCGACAGATCTGGTGATCGTGCTGGCCATGGTAGGATGTGGACACCCTGAAGGGCACGTTGGGTTGCAGCGGCAGTGTGGGGTCGAGCGTTATCCTGTTGGAACAGCCCCCCTGGCACATCAGCCATGAATGGCAGCACAATGGGTTCAACAACCATCCGAATGTAAACATTTGCCCTCATGGTGACTGGGATAACCACCAGGGGGTCCTGCTGTCGTAGGAAATAAAGCTCTATAAATACAAGTATGGACAACCTTTGAAGAGCGGTTTACCGCCAACCGCGGCCTGTGATTGGTTGATCAGCAAGCGGCAGCCATTGTTGGCCTATTTACCTTGGACGCTTTCAGTTTTAGCGTATGTTTGGAGCGATAAAAACTTCATTATTATTGTATATTGTCTGTGTTGCGATTTTGGATGTTATACGAAGCCAGAGAAAGGAGTGAAATTTTTTATTCAGTCTGGAAAATCAAGAGCTGAAAAGCGAAAAATATGAATACATTGAATCGGGAGAAAGAACTGGGTTCCGAACCCCGATTCTCGGCCCTATTATGTAAGTACATGTATTTTTAATTAACTAGTAATTTATTACTAGTTTTGTAATAAATTTCGTTTACATATTCGTGGAGTTCAATATCGCGATTTAAGGTTAGAATAAGTATGCACGTAATGTAATGCAATCGCCTGGACAAAATGCAACCGCACGAAAAGCCACAAAGTCTCAGGGTCTTGTATTTTAAAATTTATTTTATTAAAATAAATATGAATGAGGCAACTCTACATTTTAACAATAATATAATTTTATGTATGATGAGAAAAGAGCACGTATAAAGACTTTTTATGCAGAAACTTTAGCAGAATCACAGAATTTTTGGAGCGTTCGGCTAAAATTATTTCTCTTTCTCAATGTATAAGAGTTTATTCGAAAATATAGAAATGTTATATCATAAAAAATAACTTATCTTTTTAATAATTAACGATCAGCCATGGTATTTGTATATTTTTTATACAGAAATATTCATGTTTACTTCGCTATTAAAAAAAAGAATACTTTTGGTAATAATAAATAGAACAAAACGTTATGTCAATCTTTCACATTGGTGTTTTTAACTGTATATTTCCACTTTAAATCGGAGCTTTCGTTATAATATTTAATAAAATCTATAATAACTTTAATATAAGATTATAATATAATAATCTATAACAATAAGGATTGAAATGTATTGCTCATTAAAAAAGCATTGCAAAAATTCATTACATAAACTAATCTTCGTTCATTGAGTTTATTTTATAATACAAGATCCTGTGGCTGTGGCTTTTCATCCGAGCGATTACATTTTCCCTGTAACGTTTTGTCCGACATCCGAGTAACCTAATGGCTTAATCGGGAGAGGGTTCATAACAATTGTAAAAATTTACAATTTAACTAGATTCTCTGCAAGAAAGCATCAGCAAAAACATAAAAGCTATGTAAAATTTTCTTTCTTAGCAATATCATACTTAGTTACGTTAATCCTAGGATTTCCAACTTGCAAATTTTATTTTTCTGTTATTATACTCTATTAAAAAAGTTATTTTAAAGCAATAATATTATATACCATAAATAAGAAACTAAATATGTTTTTGATTGTTTTTTTATCATTTGTTTCAGAAACCAATCAAATTTAGCAAGTAGAAATATTGGGGATAAGAAGATCGGCCTCGGTGGCTCAGGGGTTGCGTGATCGCCTCTGATGCCGGAGGACGCGGGTTCGACCCCCGGCCGAGGACGACGAGGATTTTTTCAGGGGGAAAATCCTGAGATCACGCACTTCCTTCGGATGGGAAGTAATGCTCGGTTCACATTGAGCCGGCAAAGCGGCGAAGCGGCAACCGTTGACGCATGCGCACTACGTTCAAGGCCAACTAGAAATAGGTCAATTCAAGTGCCGTGGCCGGCAAATAAGCCAGGCGGCAAAGTTGAAATTTGTTCAACTTTTGCCGGTTGCCGCTTTTGCCGGTTGCATGCTCATCCAATCACGTTCGACTACTGGAGCACGTGATCAAAATAATGATGGCGGAAATAGTGAAATAGAATAAAGAGAATGCACTTTATTTTGTAAATGTGAAATTATAAATTGCTATTGTCCTTCAGCTTTTTACATCGTTAAATACATACGTTTGGTTAAATTTTAATTAGATAATTCAGTTGGAAATTAGCAAGCTAGAACAGAAACGTGATCACGAATTTGGTTTTCGATCGCTTCGAATGAAAATATTGCCGATCGATGTTGGCGACAATCAAATTTAAAAATAATCTTGAAGACTTTTTATAAATACGAGAAAATATGCACACTGAATGAACAAATATAAATAAAACTAGAGTTTATTTGTATATTCTGTTTTGTTAATTTTTAATTATGCTTTCTCAGCGACATAAAACACAGTTGAACTTCTTTATAACGAACTCTGATATAAACGATAAAAAAAAAAAATAAACGAAACAATTCGGAATTCTCAACTGTTCCAATTGGCCTTTCAACAGTGATAAAACAAATTCCGAATTGTCTCAGATATAGCAAATTTCGGATATTATAAATTTCTATGAAACGTGAACTTCGTCCAGTTTTACTTCAATAAGTTAAGATCGACACGACGCCATCATTGTATAACTCTTCCCTTGCCGCTTCTCTCGTGCCGGTCCAGTGGGAATAACTCGCGCGGGCGGCAGAGGAGGCAGGAGGGGGGAGGCAGAAAAAGACGCTTCGCCGCTTTGCCGCCTTGGTCCCGTGTAGTCGTTTGCCGGCTGCACGTTAAAGAACCCTTGCGAGGCAAAATTTGCGGCCCCTATAACGCCGTCCTGAAATGGCCATAGTAGTTGAAAAGGACGTTAATATCAAACAAAGCAAAGCAAAGGAAAGGGGATAAGAAGCAAGTAGAAGTATTGTGATAGGAAACGTATACATAACTCTACTGTAGAGTTATTTCGTACAAATTTTTAATTTCTTTTGTAAATAAAACTTGTATTCATTCAACATGCATTTTTAATTCCTTCTTTATATCATACATTTATTTTTATTACCTTGCCATTAACGATTTCAAAAAAAATAATCATAATGCAATTACAAAAATAATAGTAATAAAATAAATAAATGAAAAAAATATATATTAAATAAAAAAGGGATGAATATATTTTAGTTATTACATGAATATAAGTTAGCATATTTACGATGAGCGTTAAATTACATAAAAAAAACGAGTGACTTTCGAGAAATTTAATAAGCAGCCTATAGTGAGTGAACCTACGAATAGACGGTCAGTTGTCCATAGAGCTTTAGTAGGAAATCCCTCCACATACCATAACGCCAGGGGTAGGGCCTGTATGCCGACGACAGATACAGGACTTCCCCACTCCTCCTCCTGACCCTTGTGCGACCATCACTGACCAAGGCCTCCTAGATAACAAGGCCCGGACACTAGGAGCTGATGACGTCACGAAGGAGGGAAGAGAGAAAACAATACAAGAAGGAATAAGAGGGAAAGTTTTTTTAAAAATACGCTTTATTTTTTTTTTGTTTTATTATAATATCTCTTCAGGCCAGCGTCAACAATTTAGCAACAATAAACGACGGATACATTTAACCCTCGTCATAACGAATTGTTTGTTGTGGCAATTGGACAATTCGTAGTAATGAATTAGTACCATTAAAACGCGAACCAGTGAACGATTTGAAAGAATGTTTTTTTAACATGCATTGTCATCGGTCCTGCAATGTGTATCAAATTTCAATTCTCTACCTTTTTGGGAAGTAGGTTAAATTCGACTTCCAAGATTTGTTTACAAAGTTAGTTACAAGTGAAGCTAATATAAGCGTATTAAAAGAGCTCGTTAGCAAATTAAAGGAAAACATCGATAATCATTTATGAGTTTTCTATTGTTTTCAAAATGTTGTAGGTCTTTTCTATTGTTTTTAAAAATATTGTAAGTTTTTAATAATAATTAATTATTATTTTTAATAAAGAAATTTTTGATTGTAGTTGTTTCTAATTCTGATTCAAGCATTAAGCACTACAGATGTAGTAGATATTAGTATAAATGTTTCGCCTGTGAGAGCATTCTGATCTAGAGCTTATTGCCTTAAATGCTTGAAATATTACAAAGGATATAGGCTAACTCCAAATTTGGCTTATTGCTATTTGTGTGAACATTTGTTTTATTTATAAAAGTCAGTAGTATGCAAATAGCAGATAAATCATTCACATATACCTTCAGGTAATCTTATATTTATAGTTAGGCCTACTTCACTGCACCTAATGCTTCGATGTTTATTCCGTTTTTATTTAACTACAATATGTTTTAAATGAATTTCTTTTATTCTGGATCTTCTAAAATGTTGCTCGAATTTTTAGAATGAATAGTTCATTAAATGCAAAATGATTTTCTTCAAATTTGCGTGTCGCTGTCACTTGGACATGATCTAACCATGAAGGATCGTTTATAAACATCGTCAGTGACTTAAATAAACAAACAAAATGAATTTATATGCTTACTTGAAGAATGTTGGCAATCCATGCTTTCTTTATAATATGTTGTGAAAGAATTATATTTTAAATGGTTCATGCTGAATAATAAAATGATCTGCATTCGCATGTAAACTTAGCATAAAGATTGAGTATCGCCCAAGATTATTAGAATAATAAGGTTGCGCGTTCAGGAAGGTTCCCTCCTATTGGTCGAATTCAAGCAAAGCTGATGACGTCAGTCAGAGGCAATTGGCGCGGAAGAGACTGAAGTGAAAACGATACAATCACGACGGTATATTGCAAACAAAAAGTATGAATTCAATTTTACACAATAATGGTCGGAAATTAATTTAATATTAATTAATTGCATGAAATGTAATTTCTGAAAATTAAAATAAAACGATAAAATTGCTATATTATTGGAACTTTGATTTTACAGTAAATGAAGTTATATCATGAATATAACATATTCCTGTTTATATCAATAAGTCTGAATCGATCAGAATAAATGAAAATTGACCGAGTAAGCTTTCATAGACAAGAGAATTCTCGAATAGTCGAATTTAAAAGAAACTATAAAAAATCAGATGCGTAATAAAATAAATTAAATTAAATGCTTAGGGTCCTTGGGAAAAGAGAAGAACGAAATGCCTTCCACCTCTCCTTCATTCTGGCAACACGCTATTGCACAGTTGCAAACCATTTGAACAGTAAAATTTAAAGTTCAATTACTCTATATTCACTTCATCAGGATGTATCTAATAATGCCTTAATCAAACCGAAATTCGCACTGATTCAATTGCTAATCGCTCCATTTCGCCTCTGGATGACGTCACAGCACGCCGGGATCTTTTTGAGATTGTGTGAGAAGTTGCGAGATCTGCTCTGAGCGCGCAAACTTATTATTCTAATAACCTTGAGTATCGCCTGCATCGTCTGCAACTTTCCCTCCTTTCATCACATGACCATTCCCATGATGCTCGAGCTGTCCGGGCCTTGTTATTTAGGAGGCCTTGCTCTGACCCAAACAGAAACCCAGGCCTTGCTCTGTTTCATCCGTGAAGATCACAGACCTCCATTCTGCCCTCCAAATCGCTCTGGCTTGACACCACTGAAGACGTGCCGCACGGTGTTGAGGGGTAAGAGGCAAACATGCCACAGGGCGCCTGGAGTGGAGGTTCCTGGCCAGGAGACGGTTCCGAATTGTGCGTGGAGTGACCATAGCCTAATAATACCAAGTCTGTACACTCCCGCCGAATCCCATAGTAAAAAACGTGCCGATTTCTGCTCTTCGTACAAGCAGCGAACCTAACGGATGGCCTCGGAACTTACTGCTAACACACGCATTGTTATGACGTCAAAATTCTCCAACCAATGGAAAAACGCTTTGTCAGTTGGGTATGGTTCGCTTCGAGCTGTCGTAAGCGATCCGAGATATTTATTTTAACTGCGTTAATGTTTCGTTTAACGGCAAAATATTTAAACATCCGAAAAAGAATTAGTTTATAGCTTGCTTATATATAAGAAAGAAAAAGAAGAAGCCGTAATATATTGTGATTGGAAAGTTAAAGCGAAGTTTCTTGATAAATACACGCGATCTAATTCAAACGTGATTATGGGGCCGTCCACTAGGTGGTTGGGCATGCGCAGATGGAAATCAGGAATCAAAGGAAACCCCGGAGTGTACAGACTTCGTATTATTAGGCTATGGGAGTGACGTTGGGTGCCACAGCAGCCCGAATGTCCGCTGCAGATGCTGTCCGATTTGCCACAGCCATCCTACAGATGCGCCAGTCAACCCTGTCTCCAGTGGCCGGGGGTCGTCCAGATCCTGGTCTCCTGGTAATCCTGCCTTCCCTGGACCACTGCTGCCAACAGTTGTACACAGTGGCAACGTCTCGACCCATGCGTTCTGCAATAGCACGGAACGAAAGTCCACCCTCTCGAAGGCCCACTACACGTCCTCGTTCGAATTGGGTTAGCTGACCATATTCACGTCGCAGTCGCCTTCGAGGCATGTTTTACGTACTCTACCACACACGTCCACAAGTGTCTGAAGTGACACAGACGCGCGTCTGATCTCCTTTATATCTGTCATTGGAATGTCTCATTTGCATGTACAGGGTGGCGCTGGTGGCGCCCCCTATAAGTTGTAACCTTGAAACTTGAATCAATTGAATAAATACCATAGCTGAATATACTGTCCAAATTTCATTCATCTAACACAAGTCCTTCGTGGTGTTGGGATTTTTTTTTCCGCCAGTGTATGTAGCTTGATTCTGCAATATCCGCACTTTATTCAGAACATTCTACTTCATATTTGTGTCAATTTGAAATAGAAAAGAATTTATAACTGGTATAAAATTCATCCATTTCATGCTTCATTATTTTTTGGTTGTATGAACTTTAATTTAAATTCTTTTCTTTTTATTTAAGTTCCCTCTAAACAAGAAAGAAATCATTTTAAAAATAAGTTTTGTTTTATTTATCAATTACATTGTCGAACCAGATTTAATTGAGGGGTTCAGCGCAACAGTGGTCTAAGCCACTTTTTTATAAAATGGAGAAAAAGCGACTTAAAAGTTTTTCAATTGTTTTTCAATTATGGAGAGAAAACAATAGAGGCTTCAAAACAAACTTTATAATGTTAATTGATATCTTTTTACTTCATAGGATAATAGTTCCCATCAAAAGCAACACATGGCATCAATATTTAAATCTTCGACTCGGAGAGGGTTAGACCACTGTTGCGCTGACCCCTTCAATTGTTAAAATAATAAACTTTGCTAACTGAAATTAGCCTATCGGCACTCTTTACTCTGTTGCGGAAAATTTAATTTTAACTTAATTAAAATATAAAAAAAAAAAAACACAACGCAAAGTATTTTTTTAAACTACGTCAAAAAAAATATTAAAAACCACTATCGACCAGAAGCCAAACTTTTGTTAAAGTTTAATTTTGAGTCACCTAAGTTGTGATGTATATATTTTTTCTGATAAGTATCTTTGATTATTATTTTAATGACCAAGTTTGGCCTATTTTACCAATTTAACTTAAAAGTCAGTTTGGACGTGACAATATCTAGACTCGTTTCAATTTCTCTGCAAGCGACGAATTCTTCCCACAACATAGTTTCTTCAAACCATGTCATGATATCAATGGCTTCGGGTGGCATGTTGGCTTTGAGTATCGTGAATGCATTGCCAATTTCATTTGATGGAAGAAATGCCAATGCTGGGATGTGTCTTATTAGCAAGTTAAAATCTACATGTTCGATAAACCCAGAATTTGAATTTTGCGCCAGACGCTTTGGCCCAAATGAAAGAAGCATCCCTTATTTTGTGCATTTGGGAATACTTGTTTAGTTGCATTAATTGCTCCTTGTTCAAAATCGGTAATGGTGTAGTACGGGTCTAATGACAGTTCATTTTCTTCTGCCACGTCCTGTAGACCTTTAAATAGATGTACATAGTATTCTTGTGATTTGCTGTTTATTAGAGCGTACAATAGTGATTTGAGAATTTTCTCCTCCTACTGGTGCATGAATGCTATACAACTGGTGAAACATGGTCGGAACTGTCTTGAATGTGCCGTCCGTGATCCAGTATTGGGCGCTCGCCAATTTTCCAATATCTGGCACGGTGCTGAATATGAGAATGCGATTGTCACTTACAGAAGAATCGCGAAGCAGGAACTGATTACCAGACAGTGTTTTCTTTAGATTTGCAAGAATTTCAACGTCTTCCATTGATTGTGGTTCACTCGGAAATTCCTCTCTTCTTACGCTTTTTATCATTTGACGTAGTGCATTAGTGGATGGTAGAGCTGGTTGAGATGATTGTGGCATTTCCGACAGAGTATTTTGTATAATCTGCGATGGCTTATCTTGAGTTGCTTTGGCTGTTTCTTTTAACTTTCCAATGGTTTCAAAAACAACAGGTCTGCATGAATATGTTCTCCATGATTGCGTATTACCAAATAAAATGGTTGACGCTGTGACTCCACATTTCACTTGTCTTTTTAAACTCGGTGCCATTAATAGAGTTCGTTCCTGTTTTTGTCTTTAACCACGATGTAACCATTAATGTTAAACTTGGCACGGCCCTTTTGCGAGGGTATAACTTTGCAAATCGGAGGCATTATGAAATATGGCAGTTGGGAGGGAAAGGCAAATAGGCAGTTCTCCCTCCCTATCTCTCAAATCAACCTTAACCAGAATAATTGCAAGAAAAGACCTCTTTTTCATTTAAAAAATAATAGTTCTCTAATAACTCAAAATATAATAATTTCTCCATAAGCACCAAAAACCTGCATAAAAATAAGACATAATTCAAATTATAAAATAGCCAAAAACTCAGCAACTAAGAGATTATCCATGTAAATATCTGCGGGATTAATCCAAAGCGGAAACGTAGGTTCTATTTATGACCTCAAAAAAGAAAAGAAGCGTTTTTACATGCTTGGATATCTGTCCTGATATTGTTGCGACAAAATTTTCAGTAGATATTTAAGTTTTTGATATTTTACAATTTGTGTTTTTTGTTTTTATTTTTCAAAAAAAACCCTACTCAAAATAAGCTAGGTACAAACGCAAAGTGTGCGGACTCTGGTGAGCGTTTCTTGAGTTAGCTTCGGGAGAGCTACTTTGTTTACATGCGTGCACAAGGTAAAACAAAAGGCAAAAGTAGATTAGTTATTGCTTTTGTGCTATATTATATATATACCAATTAATTTTAAAGATGTCAAATAACAACTGCAGTATAGTAGGATATGGTATTACGTATAAAACTGCCAAAAAAGCAGGAAAACAAATTCATTTCTACAAGTTCCCGTCCAGGCCATAGGAAACTAAACGGAGGCAGAATTGATCCAGTTTATGAAGCGGAAATCTTAAGATTTGTTTTTAATCAAATAAAATATTAATTCCGTATCATAATTTAATTATGGTTGAACAATATGTTCCACAGAATTACAGGTGACGAATGGATTCCCACCTCAAAATGCATTGTATACATGTATGCAGCGATCATTTTATTGGTGAAACAAAAAAACAATCATCCCAGTCATCTTGATCACATTCCAATAGTTCGATGTTCGACATCCGATGTGACTGATAAAAAAGTTCAACGCTTTCATCGGTAATTCACGGTCAACAAAAGCAATCTGTGTCTAGTGGATGTTTAATATTTTTAATTAAGTCACAATGAAATTTTGTTAGCACTCATTTTAATATAATTTTATAAGTTGGTTTATTTAGCTTGTTTGAGGCAGGCATTATCCGACAATAAAACTGTGACTGCTATAAATTTCTTTGTTCACAGAATCCATATTCTTTGAGTCAACTAATTACTTCTCTTTTTTATGATACTTGCTCGAAAAGATGAACTGTAAATTGTCTCACAAAAAAACTAATTTAAACACATTTTCCATGGTGAGTGTCAATTTGAAATTCTTAAATACATGCATCTACCTTAGAAATGTTAAATTTTAGAGCTTAAATAAATATAAAGTTATAATAGCATTCAAATTAATTTATTTAATTCAACCTCTGTTATCTGGCACTTTCGCTAATACGGCACCCCTCTGTGCAAGGAATGGCCAGATTAGCGAGAGTCGAGTGTAGTTCAAACCTCACTGAGGCTGTCAGTACCTTATTATCATGAGGTCCAGCAGGGATAGAACCTCGGTGAAATGCTTTCGTTGCAACCAACCAGGACACTTTGCAAAATCCTGTCCTTCTCAATTTAATACACCAGATAGGAAGTAAAACGTCTAATTTCGCAGGTCCAATTGTAATAAGACCACAGCAAAGATAATCTCTACTTGCTAAATGTCCTGATTGGTAATCGGTCTCTAAAAATGTTTGTTGTAAGGTGCTTTTATTTTGGTGAAAAATTTCAAAAATTGATGCAGAACAGTAATAAACTATGTAAACAGCCAAAAGTGTGGACACTATGTTAACAAGAAAAGGAAGAAAAGAAACCACTATGCCACATAAATAAAAAACTCATATGTACATTTATATCATGAAATTAAAAAATATCGCTTTACATTACTTCTCATATTTTCCAATGTGTTGGCATCGTTATGTGGATGACATTTACGCCATCTTCGACCCTGGTACACATGATATTAAACAGTTCATTGAGAAGCTAAATGCTTTATTCATTTCACTATGGAGATAGAGGTTGACCAAAAATAGAGGTTGACCAAAGATAGAGGTTGGCATTCTTAGATATTGTTATAGAAATATCTGGCAATTCACTATATTTTGCTATCCACCAGAAAAACAACTTTGTCCCTGCTTGTATTAAGAATGACTCCAATCATTGTCATTCTCAAAAGTTAGCAGCTTTCTACCAGCTCCTTCGAAGAATGTGTTTGATTCCACTCAAGGACTATACAAGAAAATCCGAATTAGGACGTATCAAGTTGTATGCTAAATATAATGGCTTTGAAGATCGGATTGTAGAAAAACTAATGATGAAAATTAAGAGACAAGTAGCGTTAGTAGAAGTCACTTTCTTGAAGAACGTCAACGAGAATTTCTGTAAAGCTATTGTCTTTCCATATAATGTAAATTTGAACAGAGGATTTAAAAGCATATGCAAAAGATTCAACTATAAAGTGGTCTTCAAAAGTTCAAATGCTCTTAGAAAAAAGCTTAACATGGTAAAAGACAGGATTCCCAGAGAATCCTGCCCGGGCTTTTATAGGTTTGCATGTTCCTCCTGTAATAAGTTTTATCTGGGACATTCAAAAAGAGGGGTAAAAAATAGAATGAAGGAGCATTTTTCCTATATTAAAAATGGAAAACGGGGTACATCTGCTTTTGATGATCATATTTTACAGAAAGGCCATAATTTCTTGACAGATGACTTTAAAATATCCATTCTATTAAAGATGAGAAATTGCTACCTTTTATAGAATCTGTTCAAGTAGCCAAGCACAAGCCATCTAATTGGTTGCTGAATAACGACGATGGTCCTATACCAGTAGTTGATTGGATGCTTTTAGCTTCCTTCATTGTCAAATAATTTGTTGTATATAGTGGCCTTGTTATTAGTTACTATCAAATATTTTTCTGATTGGTTAATCTTTGCTATATACGTATATGTAGTGGTCATGTTAGCTGTTACTTTCACTTGTTGTTTCTCACCAAAGACAGCTCCAAAATGTACATATGAGCTTTTTCTAAAAATTATTTATGTAGAATAGTGGTTTCTTTCCTTCCTTTCTTGTTAATTGATGCAGAATTTACAAAAACATGTTATGAAAAAGCAGCATTGGAAATCAATAATAAGGATGCCAAAAGAAGGCAAGAAGAGCCCTAAAAATGACGGGGCATGGAGGCGACGACATAACTGAGAACAATAGATTGCACATGTGCAAAATAAGTAAAACTGGAATGGTATGTGACATAACTTGCATGTAGAAATGTTTCTGTTCCAAAATTTAAAATGATCTACTCATCCGATTATGATGCGGTTTTTTTTCCCACTGTATTCATAATTAAATGTGGAACAAGTTTATAATTAAAAATTTGTTTGAATTTTGGATGTGATAGCCCAATTTTGTATATACCATAATTTACATATTCAGGCTATAGGAAGGTCACTAAAAGACAGCGTACCCACGATTTTTATTTGTTGGCCACAACAGATTTGGAATATATCCATTTTCTGCACAGATAAGAGTTGTGCAACAGACTCTTAGTGTCAGATCGCCGAATTGAAAGAAATAGAATATTAAACAAATCCGGCGATCGACCCCATAAGGAAATAAAAAAGAAAACAGACAGCAAACGAAGAGATCGGGAAATAAAATCGAAATTGAGATACCCATCCCCCAAGGGTAAAGATAGGAGAGCCCAAGAGAAGAAGAAGGAAAAATTAGAGGGCTCGTGGAAGAGAAAATTCACGAAGGAAAGGGCGATTGGAGGAAAAGGTTTTCCTACCTTTTCCTGTGAAGAGAAGGGAGAGAGAGGAGAGAGAAGTACCGACTGTGAGCGAGCAGGTGGAAAAAGAAATAGCTCCGTAAAAACACAAGAGCATGTGGAGAAAGCAAGGAGGCCGAGCAATGGAAAAAGGATATTTGCTGGTGAAAAGAATAAGCCATGCGACAATGTGAATAGGAGTAGCAGAAACCCACCTAATCGTAGCGAACGGCATCGGGAAGGGAGGAGAGAATTTAATGGTGTTAGAACGACGATTCCGCAGTCCCGCGACAAAGAAGCCAAATCGACTGGATTGTGAAGTGTGTAAGGCGACCAAAATTTTAAAGGCAAGTGACTCTAATTCTTATTATACTAAGAGAAGAGCGGAATTTAATGCTGGAAATATAATTCGACGTCGCCCGACTAAATTCATAAAATGCGAGGATAGGCCTTCCATGTCGGATTTGTCACCGCTTATATTTGTAGACCCAGTGCCCAGCAAGGAGCCCAATAGTAATAGTAGCGAACTAAAATTGGAGGAAAAGGAAACCGTCCTGAGGAGCGTAACTTTGGAGATATTAGAGCACGAAGTGAATGACCGAGCGCGAGTGAAAGCTACGGAAGCCTCAACTGCCCAGCAGTGCCAAGCTCACCAGCTGGAAAGCTGTCCAAAGTACGTCAGCGGAGATAGCCTTGGTGAAGGAGGACCACTTCACAAATTTTCGAATACGGAAAACAATACGTCAGAGGCCGACAAAATCAACATCCCAGGTGCAACGACCAACCCATCCCAGGAGGATAATCTGCTAGCGAGCGCGTGCCAGGCAGAGATCTCTTGCTGCGAGCCACGCTCTGCTTTAGCTTTTTCCAGACGGGGTACATCTGAATTAGTCTTAACTTATATTTATTAGGAATATTTTCATTAGATATTAAGATTTTAACTGATATCGAACTTTTAAGCATTCAAACTTTAAGATCAGTTAAGGTTAAGTGAATGATGCTAATTTCTCTCCTTAGATCATTGACTTTACTTTACTTAGAAGATTAAGGAGGACATTTAATTCGGGCCATTAATGCTCGTGTTTCTTTTTATACTTCATTCCTATTAGAATTGGTCGCCACTCCTCGAAACTCGCAAGGGGCGCCATGATGCATGAATGCGGTCCTCTCGACTGCCCGAGCTTTTCGCCAGGAGACATTCCATAGCTTTCGATTTGAAGCAAGAATCCCGTTGGCTCTTTTCCAGTCGCAAGCATTGCTCCATGCCCTAGGACCCATTGTTAGCTGTTGGAATCAACAATTGTGACTTTTATAATTCAATTTCTGTTCTCAATATTTCTAATTTGAAAATTAGATAATTTAATAATATCTCATCAAAACTGCGTCCTTCTCCTTCCTGCTCTATCCACGATGAGATCATATTAGTTATTAACTGGCTAAGTTAAATTTTCTAAATAAAAAGTCGTGATAGAGGGGGAGGTGCTTGGAAGCAAGTGGTGTAACGCCACGGACTAAAGAATAATAACAGATGCTTCTACGAACTCTGCGCAAGTTTTTTTTTTGTATGAACATTCATAGACTGTTTAATTTTTTTTTCAAGTGCTGACGTCGCCTCAAGATCGTTCTCGGAGGAGAGAGAGAAGAGGGTGAGGTGCTAAAAGGACGTGAGAAAAGAGAAAAAAAAAGTACACGGAAAACAGAAGATGACAGTGGTGGTGAGATAAAACTTAGGAATTATCATAATGGATCAAGAGTTAAAAGATTGGCTTAAAGAGCACAATTACAATGAGAATAGTATAAAGCCAATGAAAGACTACAGTAGAGTTTTTAGAAAATTAATAAACTCGATTAGAGGGCTAAAAGAAGAGGAGAGGGTGGAAACTTACGTTAGTTCGTTTTCAGAAATATTGCAAATTAAGTTAAGACAGCAAAAGTTTGGTAACTTAGAATTAGCAATGAAACGGGCCGCAGCTAACATAAATAACGCTAATAATATCCAAGAAGAGGATATGGAAGAAAGTGAGTTAGTTGGGAAAGGCAGGAAGCTAGCCGAAGTAAATGAAAAGGAAAATTTACTAGAAGAGGCGGAATTATCTCAGGAGCCGATTATGAGTCCATTAGGAAGCAGACGGAGAAAACGAAAGAGTAAGAAAAAGACCACTCTGAAGGATTCTATGGGAATGAAAGAAGTTAGAAATACTATGGAAGAAAAGAATCAAGAGATAATTTCGGATTCCATTAAAGAAGATTCCGTAGTAGATAATTCAGTAATAGAAAGTGATGTGGTTCAAAGGAGAGAGTTAATTAATGATTTTAAGAAAATTATTAAGAAAACTGGGAAAAGGTCTCTAATTCAACAGTTGGTGGCTTTATCGGTAGCACACACATGAATCTGTTCGACGAAGGAATGTTATATATTTATTTGGCAGAAGTAGTAAATAGCATTCCGAATAATCAAGGAATTAGTATCTTTAAGAAGGACATAGAATTTAAGGGTAAATTTAATCTTCAGCTGAGAGACAAGTTTGAAGAAGAATCCAGATACTAGAATAAGAAGGGCAAATCTAAAATTTAAAGAGATTGACGATATGTGAATCCTAAAAAATTCTGAGCAGGTATTAGGAGGCAGTCAAGTCATGAAAATAGAAAAAGAGTTTAACTGGAAAAGCGACGGAATTAGGAAACCAGTGGAGGAACTCCTATGCGTCAATAAAAAGAGGCGACATGCTGACATTCTCCATAAAGAGAGGAAAGAAGCGTAGTGGTTCAGAATTAGTAGGACCAAGGACGCGGAATACTCTCGGGTGATCGGTTACCCACTGGAAATGGAAATTGTGGGGTTCGATCCAGAGTTAGAAGAGTTATTAAGCACATCAAGAATGCTAGCATTTCAGGGACTGATGAATGAGGGCAATAGGACAATGCGTAACCCTATTTATCAAGAGAATAGAGAAGGGTTAAAAGTAATTTCGTCAGTAATGACTTTAACCAGAGACTCTTACAATTTCCAAACTGAGCGCCAGAAGAAGGATTACCAAGAGCCGGGGAAAATAATTGAAGTAGGTTGCGAAGAAATAAATAAGTTAAGGAAGATGCTAGAGGAGCAGAGGAAGCTTATTTATATCTTAAATCACCAAGTAGTGACATTACAGCAAGGAATTGAGTAGGACGGTAGAGATATTGGTTAAAAGCGGTATGAGAGTAGAGGAAGAAGAAACGGGGAAAAAGCCGAATGATCACAGGAACGAAAACGTTACGGTAGAAGGCCCAGAAGGAAATAGCGTCGCAATAAATTATATTGGATAAAAGCACAGGGGCATAAAAACAAAAAAGATGTTTGTTGGAGATCAAAACTTAAAGAGGAAAAGAAAGTGTTAGACGACAGCCGACGGAATAAACACTGTATTGATATGACCGCTCCGAAAAGGAAAGGACTTGAACATAAGGAGAATGGAAAGTATCACAATTGCCCCGAAACTAGAGAAAGGAAGGATTATAGAGAGAGGAAAAATACAGGGTATTCTAGAAACAAGGGAAGAGATACGAACGGGTATTCCAACCCCTTATGGGAAAACTACATGGGTTATCGAGATCAGAGAACCCACGACAGGGGCGAAGGTCGCCAGCAACAGAAACATGTTAGAAAGACAGGAGATCGAAGCAGAAGGTATACAAGAGAATGGGATAAAGAAACATATCACGGAGGAAAATATGGGATGTAATATATCAAACGACTTGAAATCATGTGTCATGAATGAATATAACGTAACATTAATGATAGTCCAAATTGGTTTCAAGGAACCTGGATTAGTGACAGACACAGGCATAATAAGAATAAATTAGAAGAAAATTTCAACAGAAAGATCTCCCAAGGGCGATATAAAAGAAAAACGCAAACGAAGAATACGGATTCTCGTCGCGTGTTCACGGCAGGGACAGTGTCAGATCGCCGAATTGAAAGAAATAGAATATTAAACAAATCCGGCGATCGATCCTGTAAAGAAATAAAAAAGAAAGCAGACAGCAAACGAAGAGATCGGGAAATAAAATTGAAATTGAGATACCCGTCCCCCAAGGGTAAAGATAGGAGAGCCCAAGAGAAGAAGAAGGAAAAATTAGAGCACTCGTGGAAGAGAAAATTCACGAGGGAAAGGGCGATTGGAGGAAAAGGTAGGGAAAGTGAAGAGAAGGGAGAGAGAAGTACCGACCGTGAGCGAGCAGGTGGAAAAAGAAATAGCTCCGTAAAAACACAAGAGCATTTGGAGAAAGCAAGGAGGCCGAGCAATGGAAAAAGGAAATTTGCCGGTGAAGAGAATAAGCCATGCGACAACGTGAATAGGAGTAGCAGAAACCCACCTCAATGAAGCGAACGGCGTCGGGAAGGGAGGAGAGAATTTAACGGTGTTAGAACGACGTTTCCGCAGTCCCGCAACACGGGCCCAAAGAAGCCGAATCGACTGGATTGTGAAGTGCGTAAGGCGACCAAAATTTTAAAGGCAAGTGACTCTAATTCTTATTAGGCTAAGAGAAGAGCGGAATTTAATGCCGCTATAACTATAATTCGACGTCGCCCGACTAAATTCATAAAATGCGCAGATAGGCCTTCCATGTCGGATTTGTCACCGCTTATATTGGTAGATCCAGTGCCCAGCAAGGAGCCCAATAGTAATAGTAGCGAACTAAAATTGGAGGAAAAGGAAACCGACCCGAGGAGCGTAACTTTGGAGACATTGGAGCACGAGGTGAATGACCGAGCGCGAGTGAAAGCTACGGAAGCCTCAACTGCCCAGCAGTGTCAAGCTGACCAGCTGGAAAGCTGGCCAGAGTACGTCGGCGGAGATAGCCTTGGTGAAGGAGGACCACTTCACGAATCTTCGAATACGGAAAACAATACGTTGGAGGCCGACAAATTCAACATCCCGGGTGCAACGACCAACCCGTCCCAGGAGGATAATCTGCTAGCGAGCGAGCGCCAGGCAGAGATCTCTTGCTGCGAGCCGCGCTCGGCTTTAGCTTTTTCTCGACGGGGTAATCTGAATTAGTCTTAACTTATATTTATTAAGAATATTTTCATTAGATTGAGATTTTAACTGATATCGAACTTTTAAGCATTCAAACTTTAAGATCAGTTAAGGTTAAGTGGATGAAGCTAATTTCTCTCCTTAGATCATTGACTTTACTCTACTTATAAGATAAAGGTGGACATTTAATTCGGGCCATTAATGCTCGTGCTTCTTTTTATACCTCATTGCTATTAGAATTGGTCGCCACTTCTCGAAACCCGCAAGGGGTGCCGCGATCCATGAATGCGGTCCCCTCGACTGCCCGAGCTTTTCGCCAGGAGACATTCCACAGCTTTCGATTTGAAGCAAGAATTCCGTTGGCTCTTTTCCAGTCGCAAGCATTGCTCCATGCCCTAAGACCCATTGTTAGCTGTTGGAATCAACAATTGTGACTTTGTAATTCAATTTATGTTGTGCAATTATTTTTAATTTGAAAATTAGATAATTTAATAATATTTTATCAAAACTGCGTCCTTCTCCTTCCTGCTCTATCCACGACGAGATCATATTAGTTATTAACTGGCTAAGTTAAATTTTCTAAATAAAAAGTCGTGATACTTAGGCTAGGTTCCCACGTAATCTGAAACGTACTGCGGAATGCGTAAAATAAATACGCTTTTTACTATGGAAATTCCACGGAAAAAGGAGTTCAACTTGTCTTAACTTTTCTGTGTAGGCTTTACGTGCACGCTTTCTTTCAGCCAATAAGAGATCGTAATTTGGTGACTTCATAAAAGGCATTTTTCGCCTTTCAGCGAATTTAAAATGGACGTCGGCCGTAGGCGTCGCGTATAGATAGAGCTTTTTATTGAAGAGCTCAATAAAATAATACCCCAAATACAGTGACTTCCAAAACTGTCCCAATGTTAGAGAGCTAGATGTTCATCCATCCATTATTGATATTGTATACATTCAATAGAGTCACCATTGCTTTCATTTATGAACTCAATATCTGAGCATAAAATAAGTGCAATGCAAAATATTTTCAAAGATTATTTTTTATGTAATTAAAGAAAAACCGACAATTTGTCATAGGGACAGTTTTGGACCCTCTCTTTAAATGAATGTAAATAGCATGGATTGCTCCATTAAAACGTCAGTAACTACGTATTTTTACAATTTCTTAATCCAACAGTTTAATAAGCTAAGTTGTGCATAACTGTCAACAATGAAGCCTATTTCCAAAGACACACGCAATAACATTGTTGCCCTTATTGATGAAAGGTTTTCTACAAGAGATATTCAGTCACGATTAGGAATTGGACGCACAACTGTAAGCAGGGTTCGTGCATCTTGCAGACCAAATGCACAGAAGATGAAAGGAGGTCGTCCACAAAAATTAACTGCAAATGATAAAAGAAAACCGATTCGGGTGATAACCACTATGGATGCTGCAGATGCTGTCAAAGTGACCCAGCGATTTATTGCTGAAACTGGAACAAGTGTCAGTTGCTCTACTGTTCGTCGACATTTTAAAGCAGCAGGATTAAAATCTGCAGTGAAAAAGAAAAGGCCTAAACTGACAAAGAAACACAAAGAAAGTCGTCTCCAGTTTGCGATACGTCATCAACATTGGACCAGGATGACTGAAAAAGAGTTATATGGTCCGACGAAAGAAAAATAAACCAATTAGGATCTGATGGTCGATCGTGGGTGTGGAAACATCCAGGATCAGGGTTAACAGAACGGGAAGGGAACGAAACTGTTAAATTTGGTGGTGGTAACCTGATGATTTGGGGTTGCATGACATTTACAGCAAGTGGTTTGATGTGTCGAATTGATGACAGGATGACTGCTGCCATGTACTGCGACAATCTGGATAACTATTTCATCCCTATTCTGGATTTTCATGGACAAGATAAACAAGAGATTATATTCCAGCAAGACAACAAACCCAAACATCGAGCATGCCTTGCCACACCGTGGTTCCAAGATAACGAAATTGAAGTTCTGGAGTGGACTGCACAACTCCAGATCTCAATCCAGTAGAACATTTGTGGGAACACCTTAAAAAACAAATGGCCAAATATCAGACTGAACCAAAAGGAATGCAAGAATATCATGTTTGTGGGAAAGAACAAAGATGGAATGGGAAAATATTTCTGCTCAAACAGGTATTAATTTAATTGACAGCATGCCTAGACGTATTGCTGCATTGTTGAAAGCCAAAGGAGGCTACATACAATATTAAATAAATATTGTTCATACAAATGAGTTCAATTCGTAACACGGCATCAAAACTGCCCCAATGACAAACTGTCAGTTTTTCTTTAATTACAATCTTTGAAAAAATTTTGTATTACACTTATTTCATGCTCAGATATTGAGTTCTTACATGAAAGCAACGGTGACTCTATTGTATCAATAATGGATGAATGAACATCGCGCTCTCTAACATTGGGACAGTTTTGGAAGTCACTGTATTTGATAAAAAGCATTCTCAATTTAAAGATGCCACCTTGAAAAAAGATATGGACGAAATGCGAGTAAAATCATCCATCTTGACCACGCTAGAAACAGGAGAAGCAAAACCATAAGGAGAAGTGAGCATGAACAAGAGCAAGTGAAGGAAGCAACGATTGCCGATGCTAAGTAACTGTGATGTCACTGATTGACCCGCCGAGCAAATAATGCAGGAGAGATGCTTGGCATACGCTGTTCTGATGCCGCATGTAATATAGTTTATTATAAAAACCCAACCATGCAACACATTTCCAAAAGATAAACTTAGTAAACTTTGGGTGATCAAATGTAAATACTCAAATATAAGATAATAAATAACTGAAGAAACATCTCCAAGATTTCGAAATGACAAATTGAAAAGGGAAGGAAAAATTCCGCGACCTGGATTCGAAACAGGGTCCATGCCTATCGCTGGCACTGCTCTTACCAACTGAGCTACCGCGGATATGAACCGCTTTGCTGTTACAAGATATCCAAATGGACTTCATTGAAGCCACCAAGAAATCATTTTGAAATCTTGGAGATGTTTCTTCAGTTATTTATTATCTTATATTTGAGTTAAATTTCATCAATTTATTTGATGGTTAAAGGGTAAGGATTATTCCCGACCTTCGAATCGGGGCCTGCTCTGCTGATTGAGTTGCTATGTGACTTCAATGAAGTCCATTTGGATATTTTGTAACAGCAAAGTGGTTCATATCCGCGGTAGCTCAGTTGGTAAGAGCAGTGCCAGCGATAGGCATGGACCCTGGTTCGATTCCAGGTCGCGGAATTTTTCCTTTCCTTTTCAAGTTGTCATTTTCGAATGTAAATGCAACAAAAAGTTCAACCCGAAAACATACCAAGTTTTGCACTGGATACTTTTGGAGCAGACGATTTTGAGCGAAATCTTCAAAATGAGTTTTGTTTGATCTACCATCTCGAAAGATTTGAAAGAAGATTGCTACGTCTTTACGGAATTTTAATTATACCAGTACTCAAATTTTTTAATATCAAACACTAGCATGGACTAGCCAAGCGCGCAAAATAAGCTATTTGGTGAAATGGTATGTTGTGATGCTGTCCTCCACTTTCGCCCCTTGCAAATATACTTTTAAGACCCACTTTCATAAAAAAGGCCCTGCAGAGAGGTTAACAAGTCAAATACTTACCTAACCTAACCTATGATATTCTCCTTTTAATTAAGAACGATTTAAATTAAAGCTTTCCTAAAATCTAAATTGTTTTAAAAGAAATAGAGTTTAGAAAATAAAAAAAACGCAAACAATGTTTTAAAAACAAAAAAAAAGATGATTTATTAACAAATTTTCCCTAAGCGTCTATTAATATATTCAATGAGGCTTTTTGTCCCATTGATGAATTGATTCCTAATATTTTGATGTCTTGTTTCAATGACTCTGTACTTTTTCTTTTGTACTGGCGGATTTTGCCCTAAAAATAATGTACCTTTTCAATATGACTCAACTATAAGCAATATTAAAAAAACAAAAAACAAATTAAACCAATGATTACTTAAAAATCAATCTATAATCACAATACTTATGACGTTAGAGTGATACTACACTAATTAAAGAAGCATTTTAAATAAATACAAGGTGTAAAAACCACTAGTGGTGGGCGATTCCCGATTCCGAAACTCGATTCCTGGGTGGAATCTATTCTCGATTCCATAATACCAAATAATCAATCAATCTAGTTTTTTTTATCTGCTTCACAATACATTGGGTTATAATGTTTCTGCTTTACAATATGTTTGTTATTGTTTGTTATTAAATAAAAATTCATGAATGGCTTCTTCTATGTGTTTATTTTGCTACTCTTTTAACCATGGAAATAAATTACAATAAACAGATTTAATTTTAATAGTTTTTAAAATAGATTCAATTTTTCGCAATAATCGATTCCAGTAACCGATTAATCGATTCTGACCCTCTCAGATTCGATTCAATTTTTCAGGGAATCGCCTACCACTAAAAACCACTTAAAACAATTGGGTGATTATTCGTGAAAAATATTGATTCGAGGAAAATAAAGAACCATACGAATACCAACACTTGGTATGGCTTGAAGTACCATCACAGTTTGAAAACCCTGGTATATTCAAGTTATTTGCGTATAGCCTTAGCCTCTCTTCAGGGCCTTGATAAAATATACAGGGCGAAAGTGAAATTACCATATAATTGCGTCGGGGCGAAAGTGGAAGGGGCCAACTTCACGGGGCCAAAGTGGAGTGAACCGTTGTGATGATAAATTTAAAAGCCTTATTGGAGAAAATATAACACATTACTGGAAAATGAACGGTAAGATCAATTGAACCACAGATAATAGTGACAGGTTATTGTGTTTTACTTATCTATATATATAAAACCAAAAGTCTGTATGTTTGTGTCTGTGTAGCTTCAAGCGATCCTATTGGCTAATCGAAAAGGAATTGTTTCGATTGTTACGACAGTATTTTGTTTCGATTGTTAAACTCAGGATGAGCAGAAGAATTTTAATTGTTGCAATCTTTTTATTTGTATAATAAACTTTGGATAGCAAAGAGATTTTTTCTTCTTTAAAATGTAATATCCTATCATTGAAAATATGAAAAGTAAAATCATGTATCTGAATATGAAATTATATGATGACTTCTCTGATTTTTGAAATGTCAATTTTCAAATTTAAAAAAAGTATTTCCATTCAGTTATTGCAACCGAATTATCTTAAACCATTACTTAGAATTTTTATTATTCAACACAGTTTTCAACAGTGGCTTAAAGAATAAAGGCAAATAAAGATTAGATAAATTAGAGATAAATACCATACCGTTTACCCCTTTTTGGATCGGTTTGCCCAATATTTTGTGAAGTGACCAAACCTAATAACTTTAATGTTACCATAATAACACTTTAGTTCTGAACGTTGTCAATAGATGGTACTGTCTTAATTTTAAAACCACAATATAAGAAATAAACTGTGTTTAAAACGCGCTTTAGGTCGTGTCTGCCGAACTTCATCTTAGCGTTATTGTTTGACGCGCCGGACACGTCTGATCTAGGCCCTAAGGGGTTACCTGTCGTGGGTAACTCCGTTCGGTCGACTCTCAATCGGTCGACTCGCATTCGGTCGAATCCCAATCGGTCGACTCGCAATCGGTCGACTGTCAGTTAGTTGTCAATGGGCCGATAGGGTTGGTTTGTCAGCATTACTTCCCCCATTTCATGAATGACCTCACCCGAACCCACCTACCCCTTTCTGGTCTGGAAACGCTTCCGGGTTGGGAAAGAAACAAGCATGAGAAAGGAAACTTTCTCGGAAGTGTTTGCTCACTTAAGTACAAAAAAAAAAAAATAAGTGATTTGTAAGTACTTAAGTGTTTGTAAGTTACTTACAAAAAATATTCGCCTTAATAAGAGGAGTCTCCACAAGCCAAGTTTTTTCAGTTTGGTTCGCTTGTATGAACATTATAGTCATTTCATTTTTTCATTTTTAGAAAATTATCTGTAACTAGGCTTAACCATTTATCATAAAAATACGTCAAGGCACAGTTTATGGTACCCTCTAAGTATGTATTAATTTCATTTGATTCTGCTTGTTGCCGTTTCGGAGGAGATACCTACACAAAATTGGTCTTATACGCACAAAATTTTTCAAAATTTCAACACATCTTTTCGAATCATGGGCTTTCGATTCAGATAAGAAAGGTGGGTGTTGGGGGAGGTTATTCACGAAAGGAGGGAATTAATGCCGACAAACTAACCCTATCGGCCCATTGAAAGTCGACCGATTGCGCGTCGACCGAATGGGAGTCGACCGAATGCGAGTCGACCGAATGGAGTATAACCTCGTATAATTATTGATGTTTATCTTCTGTGTTTTACGGGTTTAGATTTGTTTTAATTTGCGATGCTATTGTTGTTTGGTTTCGTATTGATATTAATACGTTTTGGCTATTCTCACGGACTTCGATTTGCTTTCCAATTCGGATTTTGTTTTTGCTTTGTGAATAGTTATTGACATTTGTTTTATTCAAATTTTGTAATATTGGAGATAAATAGCATCAGTAGCGCCCGGGGATACTTCCTGGTCCAATTACTGTCAATGCACGGGGATGATTGTGTTTGTTGTGTGCCCGACTAACCCGTGGATCATGCTTTTGACAACTGTGTCGTGTAGTTTTTTGTCACTGATGACATCAGGAATTTCTGCAGTAATAATATCGTCAATTTGGTTGGGAGGCAATTTTTCTTTTAGCCACAGTAAAAGATGTACGTAAAAGCCACTGATTCTCGCCAATATTTGACATTGAGTGAGCAGATCTACCAACTTCCGAACTTTATTTTCAAAAACTCGAGCATAGGATAGCAGGATAGAATGAGCATAAAATTATGATACAATGACATAACATTCGTTTTATGCTATTGAACATAAAATGAGTATAGCAGACGATAAGGATAGGGAAGTGTCTATCGAGGAGGCAAAGGAGAAACACGTGTTTTCCTTGAGCCCTCTAACAAATGTCCAGACGACTGACAAAAGTTTGTGTATTTGTTTGTGTGTTTGGAAAGGAAAGAGAAAGAACGAGTATTGGTCAGGAAACTCTGCAGCTAAAAGACAAATGGGCATCCGGAACATCTGAACAACGGGAGCTTTGTCTAGAGCAGGAGGTTATAAGAACTTCTACGTCAGGGGCAAGGAAAACTTCGAAGGAAAGATGAGATCTAAAGTATCCAGTGATATTTCCCGGTGGTGAAAATGGATATTTTAATCTGAGGCAGGTCCATCCAACATGAGGATAAGTAAAGTCCCGGGCGACGCCGGGTTTTCAGCTAGTAATAAATAAATAAATAAATAAATAAAGTGCACAGATCCTTAAAATTATTGCATTACAATACAAGTGACCTTTCCAGTTCATGAATTAAATGCAAGGTTTTCAGTTATGAAAATATAAAGAACAATTTTATGCAATAATATATAATTAATTTTATCTTAAATTTCAAATAAATAAAAAGAGTATGTTAATTGTTGTTGTGTTCCTACACTTATCATTTGGAAGTGAAGTGAAGGTTGCATGCCTTGCCATACGTGGAGATTTTTTTAAAAATCTTAGTTATGCTTTTGTTTTACGCAAGTGAAAACAAATGTGCCAAGCCGGAAAATAAGTTTTGCTGAAAGCGAAATTTTTGAAATTCAGTTTTCTGCTTTCGACCTAATTTTTTACGCAAGTGGGACCCTAGCCTTATTCTTTGGGTTATTTTAAGAATCTTTTGTTCTTTGGTGATTTTTGGAATGCCGCTTTGTTTCAAAGATACAGGCCGCTTTGTTTTTTCGACAAAAATAATCTTTTATTACCTATAGCAGCCGCCACGTAAGTTGAACGACAGGATGACGTCATTTCTAACGCTAGCCAATAGACGTTAACGGGAAGTAAATCGCTTACTTATTCCATGAAAGCATCCGCTTTCGTTTTCAAAACATTGTTTTCGTATTTATATTTAGTTTCCATTTCGTTTTTTTTTAAATAGATAAATAAAATTAATAAATGAAATTAATAAATTAAAAAATGACGCAGAATAGTCGATTCGAAGGCAATTTGTTTTATATTATGACTTTTAATAGGCTTTCCACGTTTCAACGATATCTCTGCCTTTACTAGAGTAGAACAAGTGCATCATGGCTAAAACCCAGACAAAGCAAATTGATGAGAAGACTTACTGCGCATGTCAAAAAGATCGTTCAACTTACGTGGCGGCAGCTATAACATTACATGCAGAGCTTCTTAATCTACAATAACTGCTGAAAATAACTGCACCAGTTAGGATGCATGAATCCAATCTTCAGGCATGAATCAATCTTCTCCTCATTGACTCCCAAACTCCTTAAAAAACATCAGAGTTGTTTCTTATTGCATTACTCCCATCAACTATCCCATTTCTCAAATCATCCACATTTTCCACTGGAATAGTGTAAACTATCGACTTCAGATGGCTCCACAGAAAAAAATCCCAGGGATTTAAGTCTGGGACCCTACTCACAAGTGAGGTCCAATCTCGACCAATCCAGCGATCTTTTCATGTTGCATTTAAAAACTCACGAGCATTCACACTAAAATTCGCTGATGCACATTTTGGTGGCTCAGTGGTTGCGTGATCGCCTCTGATGCCCGAGGACGCGAGTTCGACTCCGGCCGAGGACGACGAGGATTTTTTCAGGGGGAAAATCCTGAGATCATGCACTTCCTTTAGAAGGGAAGTAAAGCAGTTGGTCCCTTGTAGTCGTTTGCCGGCTGCACGTTAAAGAACCCTTGCGAGGCAAAATTTGCGGCCCCTATAACGCCGTCCTGAAATGACCATAGCTGTTGAAAAGGACGTTAATACCAAACAAAACAAAACCAAACCAATTTCTCGACGAATACAGCCATGTGACACATCATTTTAAAGCTGTAGTTCTTCTAAATACTGTAATCTATCTTCTATCTATTTATATAAAGAAGGATGTTTGTTTGTTTGTTTGCGGGTTTGTTTGTGGGTTTGTGTGTTTGTTTGTTTGTTTGTTTGTTTGTTTGTTTGTTTTTTATACAAATCTACAGTTTTATTCAGATCTTGATAAAATTTCGCATACATGACCTTCAAAGCATGAGGAAGGTCACTGTCTACCTCAGATTTCGGAAAAATAATAAATATCGACAAAAAATCGATATTCATGGTTAAGGCATTTTAATGAGAAATATCTCATGACCAACAATGCAAGACAAAGTTTTTGCAACAATAAGTATCAACAATGGTATCAACACGCAATTCACAAATACTCTGCACGGACCAACAATATATATCTCATGACCAACAATGCAAATAAAAGTTTGTGCAACAATAGGTATCAACAATGGTGTCAACATGCAATGCACCAACACTATGCAAGGATCAACAATATATGTCTCATCACCAACAATGCAAGGCAAAGTTTGTGCAATATACAGGTATTGGACATTGAAACTGAAACACCTGGTAGAAATCCAAAATCTTTATTTAATAAGGTGTTGGGGCACCGTGGGCAGCCAGCACAGCAGCAACACGTCTTGGGAAGAATCGGTAGAGGTCCTGCACAGTTTGCACCCCAGACCATTACTGATCCACCCATTACTGATCCACCTCCGTGTTTGACTGTGGGTGCCAAGCAGTCTGGGTTGTAGGCATCAGAGGGGCTCCTCCAGACGAATACCCTCCCTGTTGTTTGGAAGACAGTGTAGCTGGACTCATCCGAGAATATGACGCGTTTGAGGTCATCCAACGTCCAGGTTTTATGCGTCCGGCACCACTTAACCCGCTTGGAGGCATTTGTACTACTGATGAAAGGCTTCGGTATAGCAACCCTGCCATGGATGTTGGATTTATGCAGGTAACGACGGATTGTCTTCGTGCACACAGGTTCCTGGAGGTGTGTATTCATTTCTGCGGTGATTTCTGCTGCGGTGGTTTTCCGCTTTCGTGCAACAATCCTGGTCAATGTCCTGACGTCTCTTTCCGACAACTTCCGTTTTCCCCTGCAGGTGCTCCTCCTGGACGTGGTTCGTCCTTCCTGTTCATATGCACACATCACCCTGGATACTGTAGCACGTGAGACACCACAAAGTGTGGCAGTTTTGGACACAGATGCACCTGCTAGACGCGCCCCAACAATCTGCCCTCTTTTGAAGTCGGATATGTCTCCCATTATAGCGCTCTGCACAGACAATTTGAAGCTTACTATCGAACTTTTCTACTGGAGTGACTACCAAGACCTCTGACACGTGATTCATTGATATGCATACGATTAATTACCCAGCAGAAGGTTCTATTCAGCCCTGGGGGTAACCAGTGCTATTTGCGAAGGTGTTTCAGTTTCAATGTCCAATACCTGTAGAATTCAATGCATAGAATTCCTGTTTTTCAGGCTTTTCTTAGAAAAGAGAATTCTTAGGACTTAACAATTTCTTGAAAACCTTTAAAAATGATCAGTAACTGGACATAATGAGTTAGCAGACTATTGAGAAAGAGTGAAAGACGATAAAGGAAGCACTCATTAAGCACCATGCTGTATTGAGTAAATGGTAAGCAAGTAAATAGAAGAATCGGCGACCGCTAGACTACACAAAGTGATGAATGGCCAATTTTTACTTCAAAACATCGAAAGAAGAAAGGAAATTGCAGCAACATCAAGTGTACATCTAAAGTAAGATTACGTGAGTAAAAAATTATTTAGACTAGAAGGCATCCTTAGAGAGGTCCATCCATTGTGAACCTTTAAAAAATTTTTTTTCGGTAAATCAAGTCCCGCTATATCACCTAGAATGGATTTTTTCAGTGAAGAGGTAAATTTCCTGTCTTTCGGATTTTTCTTAGAATGGATAGTCCCTTCACTCTATATTGTAGTGATTGAGTTATTATTTAACAAATTTCGAGGTTTAATTTAGCTTTATGAGGTTGTTCTGTTTACCTACAAGCGTAATTATCCCGAGCAACGCCGGATCCTCTGCTAGTAACGATTATAAACTGTTTGTGGGTTTCTTTGTGGGTTTCTTTGTTTGTTTGTTTGTTTGTTTGTTATGCAAATCTACCGTTTTATTCCGATCTTGATGAAATTTTGCATACTTGACCTTCAAGGCATGAGGAAGGTCACTGTCTACCTCAGATTTCGAAAAAATAATAATTATTGATAAAAAATCGATATTCATGGTTATGGCAAAGCATATTAATGAGAAATATCCAATGACCAACAAGTGCAAGGCAAAGTTTGTGAATATGGACTTCGTACGAAGAGACGACATGTGTGGAAGGGATGGAGTTAACTGCTACGTCACTCGTGCGAAGTCCATAGATAAGTTTCAATTTGTAACAATGCATTGAATTCCTGTTATTCAGGCTTTTCTTAGAATTGAGTTCTTGGTACTTAACCATTTCTTGAAAATCTTTAAAAATGATCAGTAAGTCGAGATGATAGAGAGTGAGCAGACTATTGAGAAAGAGTGGAAAGAGACAGAGGAAGCTGTGTAATTTAGCTGTGTGCTATATTGAGCAAATGGTAAGCATGTCAATAGAAGAATCGGCGACCGCTAGACAACACAAAGTGATGAATGGCCAAGTTGTGCTTCAAGATATCGAGAGCAGAGTGGGGATTGAAAGATATTTGCATATCGTTTTTAAGATAATGTAAAATTTAATTAAAAAAAAAACAAAAAAAAACGAGTCTGAGCCACGCTCTGGTTATCTCCTAGCTTATTTGGTAGCATAGCAGATCCAAACATGTCATAAAAATACATTTCGACTAAAATCTGTGTGAATGTGAATATTTTGGAAACTGAGATGGTGATAATGCGATGATTAAACGTTCGTTTCCAAGAATTATTAATAATGTGCATAAAATGATGATGCAGTGACAGGACAAATAATGCAGCGTCTATTGAGGAGGCAATGGAATCACACGTGTCTCCCATGAGCTCCCTATCCGTCCAGACGACTGGCAACAATTTGAGGACTTATCTTATGAGGTTCATTGCCGGTGGATTCTCGCCCTCCTTCAAATTTTTGGCACCAAAGAGATGATCGAGACAAACATGACTCGGTGAACTGTCTTTGAGATCTCTGGATGAATTTCGGATGCTTTCACACCTTCGTTGTGGAGAAACTTGATGATTATTCGTTGCTCCACTTTGGTCGACACATAAGTGTTCGCCATTTTGTTTAAACAAACAATCGGTTGTCATGGCAACTGGATGAGTGGTGGTGCATTTGCATGACAGGCGGTAGTTGCCATCCCATCAATGAAAGTTTAGATTTTTACAACCATGAAATTTACAAAAAATAAAGTTCAGGTCAAATTTGAACAACCCCTCGTATTTTTTGATAGAACCACAGAACGAAGAAATCTTCAGTAATATGCAATTAACAATATAGTAACTGTGGGATACTTTAAGATTACCGGTCATTATCGTCGTATTAAAATATTAATATACAAATGGACCCGAAATTAATAGTTTGTCATTATTTATTTGATTGATGTATTTTCTTATTTAAAGTAATATCCATCCTCGATTTACATTTTCAGTTTATTTGTTGTTTTAAAAGGAAACAGTTTCAAAAAGCATCGCCGGGAACTGTTATTAGGAATAAGCATAAAGAACAATAATTAAACGTCAAATTCAAATTATAATGAAAAAATAATTTGGAATAATATGATAAATTAAGATGTCTTAAGAAATAGCTTTTCCATCATTTCAAATATCGAGCCGTGACAACTTTTCGTTACCAGTGTTAACGAGATTCAAAACCATTTCAGTGGAGTCCATGGAACCTAGATGACCGTAAAAGTTGAATAAGAACATAGATGGTCACTGGTCTGATCTTTTCTTAAAAGGGACATTTAGGGCATTTTTTTCACTGGTCAGTGTTCATTCACCTACGCCATCAGTCAGAGCCCTTCCAGCTATTCATGGTCGAACCAGTTTTAAGGCGATCCGGAGAGAAAGAAAGAAAAGGGTAAACGAAGAAGAAGAAGAAGAGGGATGGGGAATATATCAGGGCTAAAGGAAGTGAAAGGGGTGAATAGAACGCAAAAAGAGAGGGGAAGGAAGGGATGTGGACGGAGGTAGAAAAGAAGTGTCGTTTAGGACGTCAAAGTGTTTTCTGCCTAACGACAGACCCATCAACATTGCTTATTGGCCTACGTATAATTCGACTGAAATTCATTGAAGGCCAATGACACAGAGTTACAAGTAGTTGTGACATGCAAATCCCCTGGAGGTTACTAAGGTATGTGCATATCCGTTGAGGGCGAGATATGTGGGGCCCCATGGAACCCACAAGGCAATCGGATAGCAAGTCAACCTAGAATAAATGGTTAATAAATATATGCATATATTGATAGGTTTATAAAATGATCACCTTGTAAATTAAACTACGGTAATTATACTAATAATTAAACTAATAACGAAAGAAATTGATGATTGTAAAGGTCAACAAAGTCCAAAAGTTCAAAGAATGTCATTTGTTAGTTCGTTAAAAATTACTTCTCTTTACTTGTTGTCTACTTCTAAAATTGATGTTGTCAAAGAATATCCACTTGATGAAGTTGTTGAATTCTGATGTTATTTATGGACAACTACACATGTTATTCATCAGCAGTTCTTCTCATGTATTTCAACATTATCTAGTACAGTTTACAATCAACTGTTAAACATGTAACCAACAAAAACATTATATGGAACTACCATATAAAGAATAAAATTGTCTCTGCGTGAAATCCACTTGATCACAAAAAATTGACATAGATGTGCATTTCCTTCACAACGTGATCATCAAACACTTGGCATACTGATTAATGATTACATTGCAATAGAAATACACGTG
This sequence comes from Rhysida immarginata, assembly GCA_023313115.1. Lineage (NCBI taxonomy): Eukaryota > Metazoa > Arthropoda > Chilopoda > Scolopendromorpha > Scolopendridae > Rhysida > Rhysida immarginata. Next base: position 667,742 of record JAHWFO010034640.1, read on the forward strand.
TAAATAAATGTTAGTGTTATTGTTGTCAAGTAGATCTCTGGTCTTGCGTTTCTTCGAGCATTAAGTAATCATTTAATTAATCTTTCTATCTTTCTATATATATAAAGAAGGATGTTTGTTTGTTTGTTTGCGGGTTTGTTTGTGGGTTTGTGGGTTTGTTTGTTTGTTTTTTATACAAATCTACAGTTTTATTCCGATCTTGATAAAATTTCGCATACATGACCTTCAAAGCATGAGGAAGGTCACTATCTAAATCAGATTTCGAAAAAATAATAATTATTGATAAAAAATCGATATTCATGGTTATGGCAGGGCATTTTAATGAGAAATATCTCATGACCAACAATGCAAGACAAACTTTTTTGCAACAAGAAGTATCAACAATGGTATCAACACGCAATTCACAAACACTCTGCACGGACCAACAATATATATCTCATGACCAACAATGCAAATAAAAGTTTGTGCAATAATAGGTATCAACAATGCACCAACACTATGCAAGGATCAACAATATATGTCTCATGACCAACAATGCAAGGCAAAGTTTGTGCAATATAGAATTCAACGCATAGAATTCCTGTTATTCAGGCTTTTCTTAGAAAAGAGAGTTCTTAGTACTTAACAATTTCTTGAAAATTTTTAAAAATGATCAGTAACTGGAGATAATGAGTTAGCAGACTATTGAGAAAGAGTGAAAGACGATAGAGGAAGCACTCCTTTAGCTCCGTGCTGTATTGAGAAAATGGTAAGCAAGTAAATAGAAGAATCGGCGACTGCTAGACTGCACAAAGTGATGAATGGCCAAGTTTTGCTTCACCACATCGAGAGAAATATCTCATGACCAACAATGCAAGGCAAAGTTTGTACAACAATAGGTATCAACAATTGTATCAACACGCAATGCACCAACACAAGGCAGGGATCAACAATCAATATCTCATGACTAACAATGAAAGGAAAAGTTTGTGCAAGTGTAATTATCCCGAGCAACGCCGGGTACCTCTTCTAGTAATATATATAAAGAAGGATGTTTGTGGGTTTGTTTGTTTGTTTTTTATACAAATCTACAGTTTTATTCCGATTTTGATGAAATTTTGCATACTTGACCTTCAAAGCATGAGGAAGGTCACTGTCTACCTCAGATTTCGGAAAAATAATAAATATCGATAAAAAATCGATATTCATGGTTATGGCAAGGCATTTTAATGAGAAATATCTCATGACCAACAATGCAAGGCAAAGTTTGTACAACAATAGGTATCAACAATAGTATCAGCACGCAATTCACAAACACACTGCATGGACCAACAATGCAAGGAAAAGTTTGTGCAACAATAGGCCCATCGTGTTCACATCAACAATGGTATCAACGCGCAATTCAACAATAACAATGAGCACAAAATGATGTACAATGTTTAAGTAATCTTTCCAAGAATTATAACAATGAACATAAAATGATGATGCAATATGTATAAGTTTCAATTTGTAACTAGCAGAGGACCCGGCGTTGCCCAGGATAATTACGCTTGTAGGTAAACAGTACAACCTCAAAAAGCTAAATTAAACCTCCAAATTGGTTAAATAATAACTCAATCACTACAATATAGAGCGAAGGGACTATCCATTTTAAGAAAAATCCGAAACACAGGAATTTACCTCTTCACTGAAAAAATCCATTCTAGATGATATACTGGGACTTGATTTACCGAAAAAATTTTTTTAAAGGCTCACAATGGAAGGATGCCTTCTAGTCTAAATAATTTTTACTCACATCATCTTACTTTAGATGTACACTTGATGTTGTTGCAATTTCCTTTCTTCTTTCGATGTCTTGAAGCAAAGAGGTAAATTCCTGTCTTTCGGATTTTTCTTAGAATGGATAGTCTCTTCGCTCTATATTGTAGTGATTGAGTTATTATTTAACCAATTTGGAGGTTTAATTTAGCTTTTTGAGGTTGTACTGTTTACCTACAAGCGTAATTATCCCGGGCAACGCCGGGTACCTTTGCTAGTATTATATAAATAAATTGGTTTTCATAAAAAAATGTTTATATTTCTATGTATGGAAACTTATGGGACACCCTGTAGATTAAGTATCTGTTCCATCTGATTAATTATACTATGTTGCCATTGCTATCTGTGGTTTCTTTTATCAGTAACCAATCTGAGTTTCACAATAATGTTTATTTTAATCATTATACGTAACAAACGAAACAATAACCGTTTTCAAATTGTTTGCAACCGCTAATCCTCACAATGGACAGGATAATAATGCTTCCTTATTAGGAGCTTTAGCTAAAAGCTACTTACTTATAAGAATGCACATTTGGGCTGTATGTTTATCCGTCCACCGTTTGCATGATAACTTTAAAACGGATTAACTGTTTCAAATTCTATTTTCGACAATATCATCATCAAGGTCTTATTTCGGCTATTTCATCTCTTCATGCTTTTTCGTGAACCCCTTCAAGTCGATTGCACGTGCTCTAACAGAGACCTTAAAGAATACTAAGATAATGGCATGTCATGTAACAAACGATTCGTAGTGAGGAGTTAAGAATGAATAAATTGTTACTTTATCTTTTAAGCATCGTTGACGTCAGTACGTGCATGCCCGAGGCCTACGAGATAACAAGGCCTGGAAGCGAAAAAGTCCTCTGACCAACGGGGTGCTAGCAACAATCCAACCTTCATTGTCTCCATCTTGAGTGTTAAGAATCAGTATTTTTCCTTTTGTTGGAAACAATGAATGTTGGATTGTTGCTAGCACCCAGTTGGTCAGGTGACTTTTTCGCTTCCAGGCCTTGTTATCTCGTTGGCCTCGGTGCATGCCCAAAGCCAACTAAACAAAGTAGATCTTGACAGACAGGCCGGGGCACTAAAAAGTCACATGACCAAAGTAGATCTAGCAACAATCCAATCTTCATTGTTTCCAACAAACGAAAAGACACTGATTGTTGAAATCCAAGATGGAAACAATGAAGAGTGGATTGTTGCTCGATCTACTTTGGTCATGTGACTTTTTAATGCCCCGGCCTGTCTTTCCCGTTGGCTACGTACCATAAAGAGGCCAATGAGAGACAGGCCAGGGCACTCAAAAGTCACATGATCATCGGGGTCCGGCCAACAATTCATCTTTCATTGTCTCCATCTTGGATTTTAACAATCAGTATTTTTTCGTTTGTTGGAAACAATGAAAGATGGATTGTTGCCCGGACCCCGATGATCATGTGATTTTTTAGTGCCCTGGCCTGTCTCTCGTTGACCTCGGTGCATGCGATGATCGCCTTGTCGATGCTAAATTGCTCATGATACTTAATAATTGTACTTCTGCGTCATAATTATAGCTCCTTCTTAGAATATTTGCAAGATTTTTTTGGATAGTTAAAGTTTCAATTTCAAAAAACCTAAGCAAAAACCTGAAATTTCGTTATATAAGTCCATGAGACTTTTCAAATTTTATCTGATTTACACATAAACAACAATAAAATCTTACTTCAAACAGGTAATTGTGTTTGGAAGTTACCAAAGATTATTTATTTCGTTTATAGGAAGGGGTGGGGGTTAACATATGGCGTGATGTCTTAAAACGGGAAGGGGTATGGAAAATGTGACACAATGTGACATGGGGGGGACGGCTTTGAACAGCGTGACGTATTTCTTGAATGAGCCCTATGCATCCTTATACAAAGTCCATCCAGACAGTAACACCGGATAGATAAGGAAATATGATGGAAACCCATCCCTTTGGTATAGGGGGTAGGTTTACACATTCCCTATAGTTCACTTACCGTTGGTCGGAGCGCGCCGTCTTCGAGTCGAGGAGAAGCATTGTAACCGCCATGTCCCCTCAAAACAGTTAGTCGGGTGTAAAAACAGTGAAATAGACAATTTTTTCTAATTTTCCTTCTGGTACGTAAATTTTCACACTGATGTATTGGTACAGGATTGGTACCATTAGATCCTCATAACTCATTATTGCTTATCCTGTTAGACTGTTCTTTTGCGGTTATTTAAAGCTATTGAGTTGTTTGTTAACCTTATGAACAAAACTTAGAGGCTTAGTTTTAATCAAAACATTGCGATGGGGCACGTTTGTACAAGAAACATGGGGCAGATTTTCACACTGTTTGGGGCTATATAAAAAGTCAAAACCTGGAGAACAGTGGATACAATGCACAGAGTAAGAGGTGGGCACATGATCACTGTATTACAACTGGTAATTCAATATTTTATATCCTGTAAATTTTTATTTTGTAATATTTGTATTTGTATGCTGTATTTTAAATGTGTGTATCCTGACTCATTTGTACTCACTGAATTAAACGAAGTAATAAATATTGCAAATTTTTTGAATTTTATTTCTAATAAACCTTATATTTCATTATTTTAATTTGTGTGGAAACATACCCTCAGCATTGTGTAATCCTGCCCTGGCTACGGGGCAAGTTTACACAGGTGAGATTACCTCAAACAAATATTTTTAATATGAAAATAATATAGATTTAAGGTAAGTTAAAGGCACCATACTGTAACTTAAAGTTTAACTAATGAATGGATATGAAAATTGAGTTAAATTTATTACTAAAAATACAAAAATAATAACAAAAAAAGTGTGTAAACCTCCTCCGGACTCCCCTACTTATTCTTTGTCCTTAGCTTTTTCCTGTTAATCATATGGGTGGTCGCTATTGTTATTAGATTTGGCAATGGTTTTACGGTCGGATCCCCTTCCTGACGCCTACATCTCGAGAGGAATGTTAGAAAAGGGCACAAACACAAATACTAATGCCCTCGCCAGAATTCGAACTCCGCCTCGCTGGTTTCGAGAATGACAAGATAGATGAAAATATGTGTACAAAGAAATTTATTAGATATAATTGATATAAACGTTGCTACAACTCACATACACAGACACACGCTCATACACCCGTTTTTATATTCGCCACATTTATTGAGTTATTTTTCGTATTGTATTGTTTTCGTATTCACTACCGTTCAGCAAATTCTATACAACTGTTTTTTGTTCTGATCATTCCCTAGAATCGGTCGTCCAAAAAATCTTAATAGTCGCTAAAAGCAGCATAAGCTTCTTTGGTATCCATCGGGCACATAGTGCTCGGAAGCTATTCCGTTATGATTTCGTGCAGTGAGACACTGTTTTATATCGTTCGTGCGATTCTTAATTGTGAATCGCCTGTTTGTCTGATAACCATTTCAGGAGAGGGGGCGATGGATAACGTCATTACTATCAGACACGATTAACACAGGGCATGTTAAAGGATTATTCTGTCCAACCCGTATAATAGCGAAATTTCTTAGGTTAACATGGTGATTTTGCAATATTTTAAAAAACCTGTAGGGAAACATAACAAAACTGATATCACCTTTGACAGGGATTTACCGTAAGTACAGGATTAATAATATCTAAGCAAAAAAAATTGGATAGTTTAAAAAGAAAGGCTATAATGTTTCTGAATAACTTAATAAATGGGGGAAGAAATTAGTATATAATACCAGAAATACTTCTCAGATGTCAATTTTTGGATTATGCTGGTCCTAGCTCATCTGGTAGCGATTTTCATGCTGCGTTCGAAATCACTCAAAATCTTGCTCAACTCACACAAGCCGTACTAGAAGTTTTCTGATTAAATACTCTTATACTGTAATCAAAATAAGTCTTTAAGCTTAGTGTTGACAATAAAGTAGAAAGCCATAATGAAAACAAAACATTGATTAATTTAATTCAATTAAAAAGGGAACTTTACAGCTGAGCAATACGACTGCATTGATGCAGATAGTTGGGTAGTTTAAGGGCAGTCAAATTTACATTTCTAAAACAGTTTTGTACGCTTATCTCCACAGACTCTTTTAATTGCGTATAGCTGTTGGCTGTTGTTTCATATTTTAAATTCTTTTACTTATTTATAAACATTAGTAAAACAAAATATGCTGAAATACATCAATTTTTTTTAATATAAATCGTTTCGTTTGGTAAAAAAGAAATTTTAGAGAAAGAAAATTAAATAAAAAATGACTCCTTAATGCAGGAAAAAAAAATTAAAATTGGCTTATTAAAATATATTTTTTGCATACAATTCACACACCCTTAAGTCATCCGTTCCCAGTCGGCCTGACTTTGTTTTGCACTTCATCATCATCATCATCATCATCATCGTAATCATAATCATCATCATCCCCTTCTTCTTCTTCCCCAAAAACCCCTCGCCAACTTTGAAGGCCAAGAGAAGAAGGAGGAGGAGGAGGGAATGAACAGAACGATTATCAGCAAATGTTAGTAGCAAAAAAAGGAGATTTACAAGAGAAGTTTTGGGAAAAAAGGTCAATGTCAATTAAGAAAAAAATTTTCTCCTCAGAATTTGGTCAAATAGACTTCAACTTTTTTTTTTGTTTGTTTATTACATTTTTGTTTTTTTTTTTTATATATATTTTTTTATTTTTTTATCGGGTGTATCGTTATTTATATGTAGCTGGATATTTTTTATACCCCCTAGCATTATACCTTTCTAACTGGTCTGCAAATCATCTTACAAATCGAAAAGGACAAACTTTGATAGAAAACAACTGCAAAATATCCCTCGTTCCCATTTATAAATTTTTTTATTACAAACAATCCCTAAATTATTTTAAACGAATCTCATGTCATATCGTTCTACTCTATTTAATAATACTGTTATACAAAACTCATAATTTCTAACGATATTACCTTCTATGATACATATCACATACTGTAAATCTCTACTGATATTTGACAAAAATGAAAAAGATAAATATTCAGTTATTTTCGATTATTATAAATACTGACGATTGTCATTATTAATGTTATGATAACATGAAGAATCGGTTGCTTTACTTAAGTACCGCAGCCAGATATTTCATAGACTAACGCCGAACGTTTATTTCAAAATTTTGCAATGGCTTTCACAGAGACATAATACGATGAGATAGACTATAATATTTCTGCCAACTCTGTGTAAAACGTTCTTTTGGCAAAACATCCGTGAATTTGAAATACAAACATACAGGAATTGACAAATATTCTTCGAAATGTTTCCATTTTGAAATTTACCTGATTCGTGACAACGTGAACATTTCCGTTATATTGCGTATTTTGTTTCTATTATCCTATTTCTTTAAATAAATTAAATGCTAGTGATGCAGAACAGAATTTTGGATAAATCGTAGGTATTGCATTAAGATTTCTGTTAAGAATTTTCACCTGAAAACTGGGAATTCCGTCTTATTTATTTACTTTTTTTTGTAATATTCATGATCCATTCCGACTCTCACTTGTTAGTACGCTTCTTCCCGACTGAATTATGCAACTGCTCCAAAGTCTCAAGATGAAAATGTCAATTCCAATAGTGAACACAGACGCGCGGCGCTTCAATCAGTTCACCTTAAAACTTGTATGAAATAAAGAAAAACGAATTTCCTTATACAAATCCATTTTAAGTCTTGAAAGAAATGGGTTTTTTTATACGAACCATGGTGTAAGAAGAAAACCGTGATACGAACTTAACTCACAAATGATATCATGTGTCTAGTTTCTTCCCTACATTGTTAATAACCGAATTACCTATCAAGGAACACTTGGCTGCAACAATATAAGGTTTTTATTGCTGAAGGAAGACTTCAGTTGAGAAAGTTGTTAGTGACGTGGCCAATAGTCATGTTGTCAATTTTTTAAAGGCAGAATAAAGTTGTTTTTTTTTTACCTTTTTACTAGGATTACATAAACGTTTAAATTATTATCTACTGGATTTATGCATACACTACGCCGTTAGCTATGAAGCTTGGTCGAAAAGTAATGCCTCCATGGCTGTAATTTTTTTATTTGTTAACCGATTTTCAAAATTCTTTTTGTATTCGATACTTATATTTGCCCTCCATGTAAACAGCATTCACTTTTTGACATAGTCTCTGTCCACGCATTGCGCCAACGCGTGACCAGTCGGATGAATCCGTCGGAGAGGAATTCCGGGGTTGATGTCGACACCAGGATTGAATGGCAGAATGGTGTACCTTCTTCTGCAGCACGATAACGCCCTAGGTTCGGTTATGGACTCTGACACTGTGTTGCCGTTGCGTCAAGAAAGGGTTTTGTTGGGGATTCTTGCCCGGAATCCCATTGATGAAAAACGTCTCCATGTTGTTATATGAGCCATTCTACGTGAATTGGAACACCTAAAAAACACCACATTTTTATAAAAGGTTCAAACTTTTTTTTTATACATTCTCTACATCAAAATAAGTAACCCTACGGTGTTAATTTTCATTTAACATGATTTGTTACAAAAATTCGTTAAAGACATAAAGCATCATTTGTATGTCTTAATTTGTTGGTGGATAACGAATCCAAACTCACACTTTCCTCGTGTTAGAGGGAGGTTTTAATAATAAATAAGTTATTTTTCAGTTTAATCTACCTGTCAGTATTTTGCAGTCAAATTTATAGAAATTAGCCGGTTAAGGTGTTCTGCAGTATAAACATGTGTCTCTGAAACTGTACATCGTACAGATTTCATCCATAGCTTATTTCAAAGCTTAAAATGTGGGCGTTCAAACTACATATATTTTCAGATATAGTTGAAATTAAAGAAAAATTTATTTAACATGATTTTAACATTAATTTTGAAAATTTTAAGTTAAAACGGCATATTAAAAATCTGTAAAATATACTAGCATATTTCTTGATATTTGTTTTAATGGCCACCCAAATTTCAATTTCAAAGTGGAATTCCTTTTAGAAGTATAAAAGATAAATGAAATGATGTAATTTAATTAAAACTGTTAGCTGCTCATGACGTGATCGTCGCTTCAAGGACGTCGCCTGAGTAACTGTTGTATTCCTGCTCCTGCTCACACATCAAAGCAGCGCACCTGACCTGATAAATTGTTTGGAATTCCATCCTGTAATTTCATAGTGTTTTGCAATGGGTATGAGGGAATAAAATAATTTTATTTCCTGCTCTATTTTTTAATAATTTTAGAGCATTGTTTTTAGGTTAATATACGAGGTCTGTTCAAAAAATACGTAGACTGTTTGAATTGCGCGGGCCCCGTTGGTCCCAATCAAAATCGCTTGGTGTCGCCATCTTCTGACAGATCCGCTGATTACAAGGCAGTTTTTTGATTGCAAATATCAGTATTGGTTGATTAGCTACGCGGTTGTTTGTGAAGTGTGTTTTTTTTCGTTTGGCGGATTTTTAGAATGAGTGACTTGAACGAGCAAAGAGTTGCTGTGAAATTTTGTGTTAAACTCGGAAAAACTGCCACTGGACGAGTGGAAAAGGCCAGAAATGTGGACGAGAGGTGACTGGTTGTTTCATCACGACAACGCTCCAGCCCATTCAGCCCTCAGAACTCGAGAGTTTTTGGCCAAACACTCGATCACTGTTCTTCCTCACCCACCCTACTCACCTGACCTCGCTCCTTGTGACTTCTTCTTGTTTCCCAAACTCAAAAGACCTTTGAAAGGAAGGAGATTTGAGACGATTCCCGACATAAAGGCAAATGCGACAAAGGCGCTGAAGGACATCACAAAAGAAGCGTTCCAGGACTGTTTCCAAAAGTGGAAACACCGTTGGGATAAGTGTGTGCGTCGGGGAGGAGAGTACTTTGAAGGGGACCCAGATGTGTAACTTCTGAATAAAGTATATTTTGTTTTATGACGTCAGTCTACGTATTTTTTGAACAGACCTCGTATGATTTTATAAAATTAAAGTGCATTTCTCACCCCGCATATTTTATCTTAATATCCATAAAGTAAAAAGTGATTCATTTTAGCTTCAATTTGACATATAGAACAATTCCCTGCGAAGAATATAACCAGAGATATACACTACCTTATCAAAAGTCACGGAACAACCCTGATTTGCATGAAAATGCGACATTCCTTTGCAATTTCACTGTTGGCATTCTTCCCAGCACTACATAACAGAGAGTATGCTATTATGAGATGATGCTTGCGTGAATGCTGTAAGAAGTCTCAAAGAAAAGAGCTTTCAAACTTCCAAAGAGATACAATTGTTGGATGCCATCTCGCAGGCAAAACTGTTAGACAGACGTCAACCTTCCTAAACATCCCGAAATCGACCGTTCACAACGTCATCCGGGCATGGAAAGAGAAAGGCACCACAAGTGTTCTGCAGACCCAAGATCATGTCGGCCAGGAACCAAAGGGTTCTTCGTAAAGTAGTAACTGCAAACCGTCGCACATCACTTGATGGACTGACAAGATCGTTCATAGAGTCGACGGGAACAACTGTGAGCACCCCGACTGTTCGCAGGGAACTGCATGCAATGGGTTTTTATGGCAGAGCGGCAGCCCATAAACCTCACATCAGCACCAGCAACGCAGCGAGGAGATTGCAACGGTGCAAAGAGCGACGACATTGGACTCTGGATCAATGGCGAACGGTTGAATGGAGTGATGAGTACACCATCTGGCAATCGGATGGACGGGTTTGGGTATGGCGAACTTTATCTGCAAAGCTGTGTTGTGCCCACGGTGAAGTTCGGCAGAGGGTCGGTGATGGTGTGGGGGTACTTTTCATGGTATGGGTTGGGTGCAATCGTTTCTGTGGACGGACATCTAAACGCAGAGCGTTACCAAGACATTCTGGACAACGCAGCACTCCCATCTCTCTGGCAGCACTTGGCAATGGCCCTTTTCTGTTTCAGCACGCTAACGCACCTTGCCATAAAGCATGGGCTGTAGACACATGGTTTGATGAAAAGGGGGTTCGAGAACTTGACTGGCCTGCCCAGAGCCCCTATCTGAACCCCATCGAACATCTGTGGAACGTGTTGGAACGTCGATTGCGCGCTTGTGCGAAATGCCCGAAATCCGTGACCAAACTGTCCAGAATGGCACTTATGGCAGAATGGCGAAAATTACCCGTCGAAACGTATCAAAAACTTGTGGACAGTATGCCCCATAGAGTAGAAGCTGTGATAGCAACAAAAGGTGGACCAACAAGATACTAAAATATGTATATTTTTGAGTGTTTCTATTAAAATGGTGTTGTCCCATGACTTTTGATAGGGTGGTGTACTTCGTTTTATGTGATGAGATGCGCGAAATTTTGATAACTTTTTAATTAATTAATAACTAAAATATATTTTTATCTGGTAAACGAAACAATTTATATAGTTTATCCACTAGAATACACGAAAAAAGTTTGAGAAAAATCGGAGACCTTAAGGTCAATTATACCCGATTTTGTGTCCATTTGACATGGAATGACTCATATGGGAGATATTTTTTCGTATGATGCTGCTCCATTTGGAGGAAAGTTGACGACTTGTGGTGAATCTCTCTTTCAGAAGTTGTTTCAGGGCGTTAAAATCCCGTTTTGATGTACATTTTGCACGACCACTTCGTTTCTTGCTTCATGCATGGATCCTCCATCTTCTTTAATCCTCTTAAACACTTGTTGATGGAAGACTTAGATCAATACACTAACTTGGAAATTTCTGCAATAGTCTTTCTATTGTTGCAAGTTCTAAAATGATATTTTTTTCCTTGCTCGGTTAATTGCTTTGCTTTGCTCATTTTACTTAATACATTTTACATAATTGTCTGCCAGCAATTTTAATATACAAATCATTTGGATTAGCTCATAAGCGTAATTAATCAAGGGGTGTTTCTAAACTTTTGAAAAAAAATTTTAAGGTTTCTAAATTTATGAAATACACAATATTTTTGATCTAGGTTCTTTCCATAAATTTGCATATAATATAGCTCAAAACTCTTTGGCCTAAGACATTAGAATGAATATTTCTCAGAGGAGAAAAAAAAGTAATTTTTTATCTCATTTAATTTGAAAATTGTATGCACATCTCCGAGAACGATACTGGGTTAATGCTAATATTTCTAAACTTTTGAAACGCACTTATATTAAATTATCTGTTGTGTTATTCTATTTTTAAAGGTTAAAATATTCTAACCTGCAAGCAAATTATGTACTTTCAGTTAAAATTAATTCTGGCAACTACATCGAGCGCAACATCCTTATTTTAAAAGGTTTTCTTCACCATAAAATTATTTTTAAAAGGACAAGATTAATTTCACAGATTTCAGCTAAAGTACAGGGTTATTATAATTAAAGTTACGATTTCAAAAATCGATAATTTGTAAACTACTCATCAGAATGAGGCCTGATATTTTAGCAGAACAATCGTGAGGCAATGGAATTTTGTTTGGCGAAGGAAAAAAAATAGTTCCAAAATCTGCCGATAGATGGCGCTAGTAGGGTTCACACCCCCAGAGTAAACAGAGCGATCATGAAGATTTGTTAGCCAGCTGCGTCGCCACCGGAAACTCTCGCGCGGCCGTCTTTTGGTGGGACTCAGATCGCAAATGCCACGGTTCTTTCCATGTGTTTAGGCACGTATTTGAGGGTAGGGAACGGTTTTTTCTACTTTAACTACCGTGGAACGAGTGAACAACATGCCAAACTACTGCGTGGCATACGGATGCAATATGAGAAAAACAAAAAGAAAAGAGAATTGTAAGTCATCGTGCGTTATATGGGTCAATCGTGGGTAGTTTTCAACCCATGCCCAAATCGCTGCAAATTATATCACCAGCCTTTCTTTGTGTCCCCAACATTAAAAATGTTTTGTTTTCTAAAAAATGTTTGTTTGATAAAAATATCAAAGAATTTCAGTCATTTTTCAGCAGTATTATCAATGTAAAATGCTGCTAAATGCTTTCAAAAAGTTCACTTTTAGATAAATAATTAAATATACAGTATACTGGAGATGACCTCCAAACATGATGTAATAATTTTTCTATCGAAAAATGGAAGGAAAAATTTTGTAATCAATATTTTGCCCACTTCCTGACTACCTACAGCTCTGTAACTTTCCCCAACGGCGTTTTATAGATGACAATGCATGTTTCACTAGTCTTTCGTTTATTCGTAAGTTATTTAATATTTAAGTTTAATATGTATACAGTGCAATCATGACGTAACGACTACCTGTATTGTTGCTTATTGTTATCGTTGTTAATTTGATCATCAGTGCTAGCAAAGTTGTCGATTGTGGTGAGCTTTTTTTATGATTAGCCAGCATAAAGTATTTTAAACGTTTACCCGATATCAGACGGCAGATTTCCAAGGTTTTTTGGTTTATGTAGATATCAAATAAATAGCTTAATTTTTATAAATAAAGACTAAAAAGAATAAAATATATAACATAAAAATTTTAAAGCACACACTTTCACCTTAAAAAGTTCAGAAAAATGTAAAAAATCGAATTTAAAAAAAAAAGGTAAAAGTGTGATGGCGCGTTTAATATTAAACTTTAATAAGAAAATACTACATAATAAACGCGCCACCACACTTTTACCTTTATTTTAAATTCGATTTTTTACTTTTTGCTGAACTTTTTAAGGTGAAAGTATGTGCTTTAAAATTTTTATTTTATATATTTTATTTTATTTAAATTAAGTTGAAACTGAGAAAATGTAAGGCCATGTAGCAGTTGAACATTAATTTTTATTTCCTACTAGAAAGAGGTACCCGGCGTTGCCCGGGATAATTACACTTGCACAAACTTTTCCTTTCATTGTTAGTCATGAGATATTTCTCATTAATATGCCTTACCATAACCATGAATATCAATATTTATTATTTTCCCGAAATCTGAGGTAGGCAGTGACCTTCCTCATGCTTTGAAGGTCATGTATGCGAAATTTTATTACGATCGGAATAAAACTGTAGATTTGTATAAAAAACGTACCCACAAACATCTTTCTTTATATATATAGAAGATGTTACCTAAAAAATCACTTTTTTGTGCATCAATGAAACATAGTTTTGGGAGAATATAAAAATTTCACATGAAAATCAACGTATACCATGTAAAAAGCGGATTATTCGCTATTTTGAGTATGGCTTCTACAGTGTAAAACGCGGCATCGTCCCACCACAAGATGGCTGCCAAGAGGCGACGCGCTTTTGAGGCTATAAGCGCTCTGTTTACTCTGTGGTTCACACACCGCATCAGTACAGATGCCCTCCGATCTGTTGTGGAGCACAGAGCATGCCATTTTGCGCTTCTAATTAGTAGCAGAACAAGGCAGAGGGCATATCGAACAACTTCTGCCTTAATCATCAGTAAGATGTTTGTTCCATGAAGCTCTGTTTTTTTGGCGTTATCACTGTTGTCGCTGTAAACACTTATTCTTGTCTTTTCGCTAATAAATTTTTCGTAGACCCCTGAACTCTATTGTTTCCTTTTGGCTAACAAGATTCCTGTGTTTCACGAATCCATTTTTGGTTTTTCCCCTGACATCACCCTGCCAGCGCCATCTATCGGCAGATTTTGGAACTATTTTTTCCCTTCGCCAAACAAAATTCCATTGCCTCACGACTGTTCTGCTAAAATATCAGGTCATTCTGACGAGTAGTTTTCAAATAATCGATTTTTGAAATCGTAACTTTAATTATAATCACCCTGTATAACACATGAAAATGCAGCAGAAGTCCGGTTTCCTCTTCCCAACAATGTTAATTATACAACCACTCGAATTTATAAATAGTGGCTGAATGGTTTTCATTTGACATGTTTAAAGTCGGTTTATATTTATTTGAATTTTCAGTAAATTAACGATACTGTATTTTCTTGATTTTAGTATTCTCGATAAGATTTTAAATTTTCTTGAATAATTTGACTTGGAATGTATTATTTTGTAGTATTGAAATACATTTACCATGCCTACCCAGCTGCCAAAACGTTTCTGCAAATTGCTTAAATATTTAATTCCACATGCTAAAAATGAAAATATTTTATAAATAAGAGAAAAATTTTCAAATATTATTCAGTGTATATAGATTGGTTCCTGTCAAATCAGATTTAAAATCGTGTTGTTGTTTTTTTTTTTTAAATCGTGATTCTCCTTTGCAGTGGCCATAAATAGTGAAATAATTTTTAAATGATATTCCCCGAAAGTATCCGCCATTGTTAAATATGTGATTTTCACAAGAATTTTTATTTTCTTCTGCTTTTATGAACCACCTACACTAATTGATGCTCTTTGATTAAATTTAAATGAAGAAATTGATACAACTCCCGGAAAAAGTTTGTAATAGCCCTGAATGTTACTGGTAAATGTTTTATTGAGATCGAGAAGACGCCTATTTACGTGATAAAATTAAAACAAAATCCCTATGGGATTAAAATAACACATATTTGTTTTGTTTATATTTTAATCAGTTTTTTTTTTGTATTATGCTTTATCTTTTTTAGTATATTTTATATTTTATTTATGCCTTTGACTTATATCAGCGATGTCGCTGCTTGTCAAATTATTCTTATACAAAATAAAAAAATATATATTTTTATATACCCGGAAAAACAAATATTTAATTTTTTTAAAAATTAAACGAATCTGAACTTCCTGGAAATAAATATGTAATACAACGTATGATTGGAAAAAAAGTTTGTAATAATTGATTAAAATACAGAATTTGATGGATCGAACTATTTTTTTTTAAACAGTTTACCTACATTAAAATGCATGTCTTGTTCTTTCTTAAATATTTCATCTGTTGCAATCATGGCCCCTAGAAAGGAGTTCTCAAAAGACATAAAAAACGCATGACAGAACATCTGATGGACGGAAAAACTCACACTGAAGTAGCCAAAATACTTGGATGCTCACAAGGCATGGTTTCCGATGTTAATAAGGTATACAAGTTGCAAGGAAATGTTAAAAACAAAAAAACGAAAAGGATACCCAAAATAAACGTCATGACTCCAGACTATGAATGATTGTCAAACAAAATAGAAAATGATCATCAAGAGTGCTGAACAACTGTGGAAAGAAGCAAGTGTTCAAGTGACCGAATTCGTCTTCATGAAAAAGGCTATTTATTCCGCAAAGCGCTTACAAAACCAGCCATCACTGAAAAGCAAAGGAAAAAGCGAGTCTCTTGGGCACGTAAACATCCCTCTTGGTCAGTTGATCAATGGAGAAAGATCATCTTTAGTGATGAGAGGAGACTCTCCATTGAAGATGGTGATGGTGCTGGGCGATTTGTTTGGAGGCGTTCCTCTGAACAATTCATTCCCGAATGTTTGCAAGTCTTAAGTTTCCCATTTCCTGTGTGATGATTTGGAGTTGTATGTCGGCCGAGGACTTGGAAAACTGTGCATGTTGCGAACAAACTTCACAGCAGATGTTTACTGTAATATAGTTGAAAACGTTTTAATCCCAACTTTAGAAGAACAATTTTCAAATGATAGTGACATAACGTTCCAAGATGACAATGCGTCATGTCATCGAGGAAAAAAGCTAAAAGAGCTGCTTCTGGAAATAGAGATTCCAACGATGACTTGGCCACCAAACAACTTAAATCTCAAAACTATAGAGGCTGTTTGGTGCGAATTGAAAAAACGTGTAAACAAGCGTAATCGAACATGCAAAACTGAGCTGCTGGTCCCCATCAAGAGAATCATGGAAAGAAACCCAAATCAGGACTTTTGTGAATGCCCGATTGACTCTCTTCCAAAAAGACTAAATGCAATAATCAAAGCTAAAGGTCAACCAACTAAGTATTAGCTATTTTCAAGTGCTTTTGTGTTACTATTACAAACTTCTTCCAAGCATTTTTTGTATTACATGTTATTTCCAGAAAGGTCAGACTTGTTTTTGTTTTTTTTAAATCAGTATTTTATTTTCCGAGTACTTTTTGTATATGAATACGAAGAAATAAGTGGTATTTCTACTCCACAGGGTTTTTGTTTTAATTTTAATAAGTGTCATTTTTCAGTTGAGTAAAAAATTTATCAGTAACATTCAGTGCTATTACAAACTTTTTTTTTTTTCCTGGAGTTGTTTAGTGCGTCTAATGTCCGAAAGTTTCAACTTCTATTCCTTCTTGGATAAATTCAACAGTAGACTATTTTGGCATATCAACTAATTCAAGATTCATCTTTTGAAGATATGAAGTGAGATTTTTTAATTTGAGGGACATTCACTGTTATAATAAGGCTAAATTGTTAAATTTTATTCTTAAAATTATTTTAAGCTTCAGTGTTGTTAGAAATTTTAAATTAACCTATCATTAACTTCCATTTTTTCAACTTTCAACAATAATTCCTTACTGTCTATTGCATGACCAATTGCGATAAGTCATGTAATTCAATTTCTAATGTAACTTGCAGCCATTCCTTCTTCCGTCATCTTGATAAAGCCGGGTAAAAATGGCGAAACCGCTTGCAAGGTCTTTGTATCCTTTAAACGTTATTTATTAAATTAAAAAAAAAATTTTGGAGTTGGTTTAATGTTTTTGTTAATTTGTTATTTTGGTTGAGGTTGGCTATACTTTCAATTAATATTTATTTTAAAAATAATCAACAAAATTAATATAATTTAAAATTTTTAAAAACTTATGAAAGAAGATGAGAATGACTAAGCCTGTAATATTTTTTATATTAACTCGTGCAGTATTAACAAATAATAACAATAATAACAAATAGTTTACACCTCCTCTCATAAGAATAACTCCCCTCTCTCTCTCTCCCTTTTTTTTTAATTTTCCCCCCCTGGTGAGTTACGACTGGCCTTGTAAGTCCAATTTATTATCTGTGCTTCACTTAGACGACGAATAAAAAAGAAGGAACCCCACGTGGAGGTCAAATTCAATTCACGGACGCCACAATAATACCTTCCAAATAAGATCAAAAAGAGAAAAAAAAGAAGGAACGGAACATGACGAGACATTTCCCCACCCTCTTTACTTCTTTATATCTCTCTTTTTTTTTATTTATTTATTTTTTCCCTCTTCACAATACCATTGGAAAAAAAAAAGTCTCTCTCACCCTAGTCTCCCTCCGACCCAGGTGAAGTCGCTCATCCAAAAAACACCCATCAAAATGACTCTCGTCTTAAATCGAATGGATATTTAAACGTTGTGCTTTGCAAGGCTCCTTCCTTCTTCGTTATCTAATCGACAGAGTGTAAAATTTAATAATATGAGGGATCAGGGCGTTGGGAGGGAGGCAGACTATGTCATCGCCGTCAGAGATTCAACAACGCATCTCAGACGGGGTATGAGTTCTACCCTGCGTGTTTGGGTTTGGGTGTAGACATGAAGAGGGAAGGCGAAGGGGGGGGGGGGGGTAAAGGGAAATGACGTAATTTTTGACAAGTAGTGGAGGGGGAGTGAACGATGCACCTGTGATCCAAGGAGTCCTGACCTTGGCCTTGAAATGACTATAAAGTCAGAGGACCGAAATCATCTTCCCGTTAATTGAGACAGAGGAGGAGAGAGATAGGATGGGAAGAAAGAGAAATTAAAATAAAAAAAATGAAAAATCATACATAAAAGGAAAGGCATGGAGAGAAAAGACTTTGAGAGGGTTGATGGGAATGGTGACAAAAAACTGGGTCGATACACAGGGGGGATGGGGAAATGACCTAATTGAGTATTCACCATCAGGAACCAAACCCTTCATCAACTGGGAGAAAAAATTTGTATACGTCTAATGAGATGAGGGGAAGACATGAGTGCAATTGAGGGTTATTCTGCCCACGAGTTGGAATTTAAAAAAAAATAAATTTTTATGCACGCATACATTTCTATTACATTGGCTTCGTTATATTTAAGAGACAAGACCCTCGAGCGATCCCATTTACTCATTCAGCTTAAATTCTTAGCTCAGCATCTTATAACTAGTGAGAGAACTGTGGAAACTTACTAACAGTTTAATGTAAAGTTCATATCTTAAAATATTTCGTTTATTAATCGTGAATAATCGCCAAACATCATCTTCATTCACGTACTAAACTGCTAAGCTTTATCTAATCGACGTGCGCCTCATAATTAATTTAATTAACACCAGTGATTTCTCGTTTATTCTTTTATTAAGTAAAAACACGTCAACAACAAAAATCATTGAAAATGATGCCACGTGTTTATCAATCATGAGTTCAACAGCCTTTGATATAAGACTCCCATTATCAAGTTTACTTTAATTACTTAATCAAGATTTCCCCCCTTAAAAACTCGAAGAGAAAAAAAAAGAATATATTAAGAATTTAATCTACACTGATTGATCGATTAAAACGGATTTTTCTTCTCCCTCTAAACTTGTCATAATAATAACAACAACAACAACAAAAATCGGCTTTCTTAGTGCCCTTCTCAGAAAGTTTATCGTCAATAACATCACTGAGTCAGTGATCTCTCACAGGATTTCATCACCAAATAAAAAAAAAGTTTTTGCAAATGCGCTTAAACTTTTTTAAATTAAAAAAAATTTTAATAATTGATTTATATACAATCCACTGATTAGAAATTAACCATAAAAAATATAATAAGAGCTCAGGATTCATTTCTACTCGTAAAATAATTCCAAGTTAGGGTATGATTTGTCGGAAGAAGAAGATGACTTGCTGCGATTTCTAACAATTCTGTTGATCGTAATTTTAAAAGGCTGAAAAAAAAAAAAAAAAAAAAAAAAAAAAGAAAATTTATAAAATTCTAATCCATATAAAATTAAACCTATTTTAAAAATGTAGCAAAGATCACATAGCTTGTTAAATACTAAAGAGATGTCTTTGATATTGTAAACATTAAATTGAAAATTAGAATCAAAGAACACAACATCAAAGTTTGATAGGAAAAAAAATTGATATAAAGAGTATTTAATTTAAGGGAAAATGATATGCGAGATAATTCGGAGTACATTGGGTAATTAAAAAAAGCGCTTAAATTAATAATCAACAATGACCAAACCATTGTTAACATTAACAATTGAAAACTCGCTGATTGGCCAATTACGTATATCTCGAAAACAGTGACATGGTCATAGTCTTGCATACGCTTAACCACCCCTTCACTGCCTATTATGACTTTGAAATTACCGTACTTACCTATTTTCATTGAAGTTTTTGGTCATTGTAGGCTAATATATCTTTGAAATATTATTACTTCCTCGGATGGGGTTAATAGTATCAGGAGTTCCTATTTAATTCACTTGAGATCGGTAAATACAGGGCGAGTTTAAAGTCGCAGACATTAAAGTTTGAGAATTTGAATGAAAGTAAAGTATCACAGAGACAAACTTTAGGTGTTACAATAAATGTTCGAAATGACGTCCTCTGTCGCGAATACAAAAGCTTGGTCGTTTTACTAGATTTCATGAGACTCTGCGAAGCATGGCAGCATTAATGTTAGAAATGGCTGTTGTGATGTTCGTTTTCAGCTCATCAATCGTGTGGGCTGGTTACATAAACCACATTTTTCAGATAACCCCTTAGGAAGAAATCAGGGGTGATAAATCTGGCGAGCGAGGGAGCCGCAATCCCTAATTCGAAAGAGGATGTCATTTCGAACATTTATTGTAACACCTAAAGTTTGTCTGCTGCGACGATCTAGCTTTTTGTGTGGAACAGTGTGAAATCCGACAAAGCTGTTGACGGAGACGATACCAATGATAACTCACCCCTAACCAGCGTTAAAATACCTGCTACATTTAAGACGTGACAAAACCCATGATCTAAAAATAAAAGCGAACATTTCAACTAATCTCTGTGATACTTTACTTTCATTTAAATTCTCAAACTGGTACTTTTACGGGCAGCTAAACTTTGATGTGCGCGACTTTAAACTCACCCTGTTTTTCAAATCATATACTTCGCATATCTACCAAACCATTGTTTCAAATAGTTACATATTTTGCGGTAGAGTCCCCTGTCCCGTCCCGTTTTTTATACAATATTCCATTAGATTTATATTTACTTCAATAAAAATCGTTGTAATTATGTATTTATTATTTTCTTGGACTTTGGCATACAAACTGTCCCGCAATACCTTATTTATAAGTTTATTAATTGTAAATTTTGTAATTTCAGGGGCACATTCTTATATAAGCATTTTTTCAAATCTTCATTTGTAATGTGACCCTGCAAATGATGAAATTGTCAAAACGCGTCGGGCGGAATAAATAATTTTATATTGCTTTACCAAGGCCCCTTTATTCCAATTTTGTTATAAGTCCCAATGTTATGAATGAAACTAGCAGAGGTACCCGGCGTTGCCCGGGATATTTACACATGTAGGTAAACAGAACAATCTCAAAAAATTAAATTATAACTTCCAATTGGTTAAATAATAACTCAATCAATACAACACAGAGCTAAGGGACTATCCATTCTACGAAATATAGGAAAAACAGGAATTCTAGGCGGTATACCGGGACATTATTTAAACTCTTCTTGACTTGCCTCACCATTGCGGAGCATCACTAGATACTTTAGACTCAAGTTTTTCTTGCCCTTGACGTATAAGCTCTTATACCTTATTGCTCTATTCGAATCTGCCGTTGTTCAGATGTTTCAAATGCCCATATAGCCTTTTCTGTTTTAATTGCAGAGTTTCTCTGACCAATACTCGATCTTTCTCTTTCCTTTTAAGACACATAAATTATTGCCAGTCGTCTGGACGTTTGATAGGAAGCTCAAGGGACGCACACGTAACTCTCCTTTGCCTCATCAATAGACGCTGCCTTATTAATGTTCTGTCACTGCATCATCATTTTATGCACATTATTAATAATTCTTGGAAACGAACGTTCTATCATCGCATTATTAGCATCTCAGTTACCAAAATATATACATTCCCACAGAATATAGCCAAAATGTATTTTTATGAAATGTTTGGATCTGATGTGCTACCAGATAAGCAAAGTGATATCCCCGGCGTGGCTCGGACTTTTTTTCTTTTTTGATTAAATTTTGCAATATCTTAAAAATAGCACACATGAAAACGCTTAGAATCAATACAGTAAAAATTCTTAATGAAAATACTTAAAAAAATTTTCAAAGGCTCACAATGGATGGACCTCTCCAAGGATGCCACTGCTAGTCTAAATAATTTCTTACTCACGTATTCTTAGATATACACTTGATGTTGTTGTAATTCCCACTCTTCTCTCGATGTCTTGAAGCAAAACTTGGCCATTGATCACTTTGTGTCGTCTAGCAGTCGGCGATTCTTCCATTTACTTGCTTCCCATTTGCTTAATACAGCACGGAGATAAAGGAGTGCTTCCTCTGTAGTCTTTCCACTAGTTCACAATAGTCTGCTAACTCTCCATTATCTCCAGTTACTGACCAGTTTTAAAGATTTTAAAAAAAACTGTTAAGTTATAAGAACTCTCTTTTCTAAGAAAAGCCTGAATAAGAGGAATTCTATGCATTGTTACAAATTGAAATTTATCTATATTGCACAAACTTTGCCTTGCATTGTTGATCCTTGCATAGTGTTGGTGCACTGCCTGTTGACACCATTGTTGACACCTATTGTTGCACAAACTTTTCCTTGCATTGTTAGTCATGATATATATTGTTGGTCTGTGCAGAGTGTTTGTGAATTGCGTGTTGATACCATTGTTGATAAGCATTGTTGCACAAACTTTGCCTTGCATTGTTGCTCATGACATATTTCTCGTTAATATGCCTTGCCATAACCATGAATATCGATATTTTATCAATAATTATTTATTTTTTCGAAATCTGAGGTAGACAGTGACCTTACCTCATGCTTTGAAGGTCAAGTATGCAAAATTTCATCAAGATCAGAATAAAACTGTAGATTTGTATAATAAACAAACAAACCCACAAACAAACAAGCATCCTTCTTCTATCTATATATATAAAGAAGGATGTTTGTGGGTCTGTGCGTCTGTGGGTCTGTGCGTCTGTGGATCTGTGTGTACGTTTTTTATACAAATCTACAGTTTTATTCCGATCTTGATAAAATTTCGCATACATGACCTT
>JAHWFO010034640.1:700569-719417 GCA_023313115.1 Rhysida immarginata
AGCAAAAAGCCAGGTTTTTTTCTCTATCTAGATTAATTTTTTTTTTTAGTTGTTTACTTTTGGTATTTTAACATAGTTTCTGGTTTAGTGACATGGCTGTTATTGCCAGCGTAGCGATGATAAGGATTTGACATTAATTATTAGATGATCATTAACGTATTATTTTATTTTATTAACAATTATATTATCAGTATTATTGTTGTCCTTTCTTGTCTTTGTTAACTATTAATATATTTTCTTTTAAATGTTTTCTATTAACCCCGTTTTGGGCTTTTGGCCTAGTGGGGGACAACAGTGGTTTGACTTTCCAGTTTATCTGAAAGTTTTCTCCCCTCTGTTGTTACATCAGTATTAAATAAAAATGATGATGCAGTGACAGAACGTCAATAAGGCAGCGTCTATTGATGAGGCAAAGGAGTCACGCGTGTCTCCCTTGAGATCCCTATCAAACGTCAGACTGGCAAAAATTTGTGTGCCTGGAAAGGAAAGAGAAAGAACGACATTTGAAACATTTGAACAACGGGAGTTTCGAATAGAGCAGGAGCTTCTACGTCAAGGGCAAAAAGAACAAATGGTAAGCAAGCAAATAGAAGAATGGCGACCGCTAGACTATACAAAGCGATGAATGGCCAAGTTTTGCTTCAAGACATCGAAAGAAGAGTGGGAATTGCAACAACATCAAGTGTATATCTAAAGTAAGATTGCGAGAATAAGAAATTATTTAGAATCGCAGTGGCATCCATTATGAGCCAGGGTTTGTTTCTTATACAAATCTACAGTTTTATTCCAATCTTGATGAAATTTTGCATACTTGATCTTCAAAGCATGAGTAAGCTCACTGTATCTCAGATTTCGAGAAAATAATAATTATTGATAAAAAAAAATCGATATTCATGGTTATGGCAATGCATATTGATGAGAAATATCTCATGACCAACAATGCAAGGCAAAGTTTGTGCAACAATAAGTATCAACAATGGTGTTAACACGCAATGCATCAACACTATGCAAGGATCAACAATATATATCTCAAGACCAACAATGCAAGGCAAAGTTTGTGCAATTTAGCTAAGTTTCAATTTGCAACAATGCATAGAATTCCTCTTATTCAGGCTTTTCTTAGAAAAGAGAGTTCTTAGTACTTAACAATTTCTTGAAAATCTTTAAAAATGATCAGTAACTGGAGAGTTAGCAGACTATTGAGAAAGAGTGGAAAGACGACAGAGGAAGCACTTCTTTATCTCCGTGCTCTATTGAGCAAATGGTAAGCAAGTAAATAGAAAAATCGGCGATTGCTAGACTAAGTGATGAATGGCCAAGTTTTGCTTCAAGACATCGAGAGAAGAGTGGGAATTGTAACAACATCAAGTGTACATCTAAAGTAAGATTACGTGACTAAGAAATTATTTAGACTAGCAGTGGCATATCTGGAGAGGTGCATATATTGTGAGCCTTAAAAAAAATTTTTCGAATTCTCATTAAGATTTTTACTCTATTTATTCTAAGCATTTTCATGTGTTTGTTTTTAAGGTATTGCAAAATTTAATCAAAAAAAAAAACAAAAAACAAAGAGCCATGCCGGGGTTATCACCTAGCTTATTTGGTAGTACAGCAGATCCAAACATTTCATAAAAATACACTTTGACTATATTCTATGTGAATGTGAATAATTTGAAAACTGAGACGATGATTGGTTGGGCGCGGTCTCCATTGTTGCGTAGGCGACTGACATACGTGTTAGGAAACCTACAAAAATAAAATAAATCTTGGACATCACCGGAAACAAGCATAAAATACTAACCATGCGAGAATTGTTCGAAGTCTTGATGGAGTCCTCCATTTTCGGGTGTTCTCTCCAGTAACACCAATCCTGGTACGATATTCTCCACTCGAAGAAAAGCTAATGATGTCACCATTCTTGCATGGATAGCGAATTCTGAATCCTGTTGATAGCGACCCAAAATTTGTGTTGCGCTGGGGTGCTTACGTAGGTTTTGAACCAAGTGAAATAAACACCCGTCAATGTTGGCTTGTTGAAATGGTCCGTTTCGTAATGCATTATGTATAGCAGTTTCATAATCGACTGTTATTCACTGAGGATTGAACTGAGGCCAACAGTCGTGGATCATATCAAACAAACGGCGGTACGTCGCTTCCGATTTATCAGACAGAAGGCAAAATAAAACGAGAAATACAAATCCTCTAGCTCTTTGGGCAAGAATACCAAATATCTGCCTGAAGAGAGGTGGAGTAAGGAGGAAATTTCTATCCATAAATACTTCTCTCATTTGGTCTGTCCAACATTGGTTATACAGGCGTCCAAAAACTAGAATACGCTCTATATCATTTTCCCCCGAATCTGCCAGCAGAAATTGTTCGACGTGGTCCTGATCAACTTCGTAACGTGCGTAGCAAGCTGGAATTTTGATGTCGGCACGAGAATTTGGGTTGGGCGGTACCCCTTCGGGTCCATGGATACTCCGGGCGTACTCTATTTACGACGTTTCTCATAGCAGATGCTCCCGGTAACTGACCCAAAATCGAAACGGGTACAGTCTGCGTTACCTACATACGAATTTGGACAGGATTCTCCAATGTCTCTTGAGCACGTCTTTCAGGTTGGTATACACGATTTGCGAGCCCACTCGCCCTCATCGCCAGTATTTGAACAAGTATGCTGCTGACGGATAGAGTGGAAGCTTCAATCATGAACATTTGTCCAAATACGACCATTACAGCTATGGTGTTTGTTTTCGCATCGCCAGAAAATTTTGGTTCCATCCACGCTACCTCGATCACGAGTATACACAAAGCCATTATGGTGAAATTTTGCATGTCCTCGTTGTGATACATCGGCCTCGGTGGTTCAGCGGTTGCGTGATCGCCTCTGGTGCCCGAGTACGCGGGTTCGATCCCGGCCGAGGACGACGAGGATTTTTCAGGGGGATAATCCTGAGATCACGCACTTCCTTCGGAAGGGAAGTTAAGCAGTTGGTCCCGTTTAGTCGTTTGCCGGCTGCACGTTAAAGAACCCTTGCGAGGCAAAATTTGCGGCCCCTATAACGCCGTCCTGAAATGGCCATAGCAGTTGAAAAGGACGTTAATACCAAACAAACCAAACCAAACCTATAGGACAATGAGTCGTGTTCGACCACGTCGGGAGAAACAGGATGTTCTGCTACTGCAGGACAATGCACGGCCACATGTCAGTCACAAAACCAAAGAGATCGGAAAACTTGGATGGAGAACACTGAACCACCCGCCTTACAGTTCTGACTTAGCGCCATGCCACTACTATCTCTTTTGTAAACTAAAGGAATCCCTTCGCACAACGAAATTTGAAGATGACGACTCCCTCGTGCACGCTGCTAAACAGTGGCTTAAACGTGCTGGTCGAGACTTTTACCGTTCCAAGGTGGCGTAAGTTAGTTGAAAGGGACGGGGACTATGGAAAAATGACATGTTGTTCCTACACGATGTATCTATATCCTCCATAAATTGTAAGCAGGGGTGTAGAATAAAAATTACATTTAAAAAAAATATTGTACAGGGTGATTCAGTCAATTTCTGACCATTTCAGTACTATGATTTATTGACCCATTAATGTTTACAAACTTAGCATTTCAGTATAATATGTTAGGCAGTTCGGAGTTTTTATTCCCGTGGAAAAGTCTTGATATGCTCAATGTGGCCACCACGAACGTTTTGAACTGCTCGCAGCCGAATGGTGAAGTTGTTCATAACTCTATCCAGGATTTCTGCATCCACAAGGGTGCAGCAGTCGACGATGCTTTGTCGCAGCTGGTCTAGGGTTCTTGGTGCTGTAGTGAACACACTGTCTTTCAGGAACCCCCAGAGATAAAAATCACATGGGTTTAGGTCAGGACTCGTAGGGGGCCAAAGAAAGCCATCACCGAATCGATCTGGAAACCTGTTTGAAATGACACCATTTCCGAATTAGTGGTATGAGGCCTAGCCCCATCCTATTATAACCATCGATGTCGAAGCGGTATACGCCTCCTTCGCAGCTCGGGGATGAAGAAGGTTTCCAACATGTTAAGGTAAGCCTGTGACGTTACGGTGCCCTCAAAAAAGAACGGACCAATGATGCCTCTTTTGGAAATCGCGCACCAAGCCATAACCTTTCGTGGAAGAGGAGGTGACTTATGGATCTCATGAGGGTGCTGGGAACCCCAAAAACGAACGTTGTGTTTATTAACGTCACCTGACAGTTGGAAGAAGGCCTCATCTGACACCCACAGGTTGTCCACACTGTCCTGATTGGCTTCCATTTCTGCTCCAAACTCCATCGCAAATTGTTGTCGCTTCTGTCTTCCAGTGTCTGTTAACTCCTGATAAATATGGATCTCATATGGGAACAGGTGTAAATCCTTTCTCAAAATTCGCCACGTCGTATACAACAGCCCTTCTTCAATGGATAGGCGGCGAACAGATTTTTTGGTAGGGGAATCGACCAACCTTGTGAGAACATTTTCGACAACTTCGGCCGTTCGAACACGAGCTTCGCTCCCGCCTTTTTTCTTGTCTTTAACACATCCAGTGGCACGAAATTGCTTGACAAAATCCATGATTGTTTGCCTGCCTGGTGCGACTCGACACTTATACTCCTTCCGGAACTTTCTCTGCACGGTTACAGGTGATTTTGTCTCGAAATACCATTCGACAACATTGCATTTCTGCTCTCTTGATAAAGCGGGCGCCATTTTTCAACAATACGATTTTCATGCAGCGCCGTTTCAACAATACAAACTCCAACTATTTAGAAATTCGATATGGCGCTCATATTATTTCAATTGTTTATCCCTAATGCACATCATTCGAGTGAAATGGTCAGAAATTGACTGAATCACCCTATACATTACTTTTGGAGTGAACCTCGTATCATCAACATAGCATTGCCAAATTATTATATTGTTTTTATAATTTTTTGATCTACAAAGTCTAAATAGATCTCAATAATATGATGCATAAGGTTTTCTAAATCGCCAAAGATTTTTAAAAAGGCGTCCAAAACTTTTTTCATCCGGACCTTAATCATGGTGGTTATTTACTATAATTAACCTGTATCTCTTCTGTACAGAGACAAAGCTACCTAGGGGAAAAAAACTATCTTTATTTTAGGGGGCTTTGGCAGAGATCAGTGATTTTGTTTTGGCAAACCATATTATAGTAGATTCTGTCGATATCAGTGTCTCTAGGAACAGTTTCTGCAATAAACGAGTATATCAGATAAAAACTTTTTGAGTTTCTTTGTAACATGCTGAAAACATACAACATTAAGTTATTACGTTCAAAACTGATCAAATATTGTTATGGTACAAATCTTGTATGGGCTCCATGTATTATTGAAGGCGAACTGTACAGTTTGAAAATGGAGTTTTATTGTTTGCATTCTCCTTAACCTTTGTTCATATTTTAGCTGTCTTTTTGATTTGTTTTTATTATTTCTAAGATTTTATCAAGTGGAATTATATCGCCATAATTTTTTTTATCTATTATATGTAAAAACATTTTCTTTTGATTTTCTTTATCGTTACTGAATTCTTATTGTATAATAATTATACAATAGAAGAATTGAATAGGAAGAATTTCTTAAAAAAGTTTTTAAGAATTTTGCTAAATTCAAAGAGGCTGAATTTTTTATAGGATTGTATCCATGCTCTTAATGGATAATTTTTATGAATTTTTCTTTTCGTTGTGTAAATTTGACTTGGGATTGATATTTCTGGTATTAATTTCTTGTCTTTATTTTGTGTAATTGTTTCTTTTTATCACTTTTTTCTATATTATATGATTATAATATTTTCTGATAAATCTACATTTGCAAATGTCATTGTTTTTAATAAAACATTTTCAGTTTCTTCAATATAATTTTTGTATAATACATGAAATTATTTTGCCTCTGTTTCCTTTGTTGATTACACTATTCAACACACGTTTGCATCCAAGACCACAGATAGTGCTCTTAGGAGTAATTGGTATGTAGAATTTGAATCTGCTTTTAGATTTTTTCTATCACGTCTCGTTTCCAAGTTATGTAATTAGAGACTGCATTTTTTAAATAACGAATGTGAGGAGATGCGGCTGCAATGTTAAAATACAGGGTGTCCCAGTCGGGGCTGACCCTTTAAAAATACGAATTACTCTGCAACACTTGGATGTAACATCATGCACCAATGATCAAAATATTCCTTATTTAATGCAAATTGCTTCTGTACCGGGTTCCAGCTCCAGATGGCGAAAGCAAATGCAGCATACCATACCACAGAGTCTTCATTGTGAAGACCTACTGGGTCAGTTACATCTCGATCGCCCGATTTAACTCCGCCAGATTTCTTTTTATGGGGATATTAAAGAGCAAGGTTTCTGCAAGCAAACCTAGGACCATTGAAGACCTCAAAAAAAAAAAAAAATCAAGCGTGAAATTGCTGCCATTGACAGTGACATGTTGCAGAGGACATTCGCGAATATGG
Organism: Rhysida immarginata; assembly: GCA_023313115.1. NCBI lineage: Eukaryota > Metazoa > Arthropoda > Chilopoda > Scolopendromorpha > Scolopendridae > Rhysida > Rhysida immarginata. The sequence goes on from JAHWFO010034640.1 coordinate 707,064, forward strand.
AGCGTCGCGTTACCTTGTGTGCGGACTTTGCGGGAGGACATTTTCAACACCTTTTATAATGGTGACTTGTATTCCATTCAATAAAGTTATTTGAGGTTCCTGCTGTTTGCCTTTACGTTAACACGTTCCAGAATTATATAAATTTTTAAAGGGTCAGTCCCGAGTGGGACACCCTGTATGATAAGCTGATTTGAAGTTTTCATATCCCTGAGTATGAAACGGTCCGTAAATTGACTACTAGCTACCCAGGAACTACGACATGGTCGTACGTACCGTAAATTCTGTATTAGGCGCTCGGGTGGACCCCTAGGTGCTTAATGCAGGCCGGCCGGTATTATAGGTCCGGCGCTTATAAAATTCTGCACAATTCATGGAAACTTATTTCAAAATATTAAATTTTCCAAGATAAAAACAAATTAAAAAACTGCAAAGCCATACAGTGAAGAAATGAGAAGAAAAATGTAAATAAACAAACTTAAAGCAATTTATTCTATCAAATTTATTAAAATAAACAAAAAAATTTATAATCTATAAAATCATTTTATAGAAACAAATAATCAAATTAAAGGCCAATGTAATAGCACAGAATAATAATAATAATAAATGTTATTCTGTGGTATTAGCATAATTACAGTGTTTCTTCGCTGTTTAAATCGGACTTACTAGCCTCATTTGCATCAGAATTTGTACCATAGCTATATTGGCCTACCGCTCTCTTAAGAGTGAAGACCTCGTTTCAGAAACTCAAAAATTTTTTTTCGGAAATAGACTTAAAAACTCATGATTCTAAAAGAAATTTGGCGGGGGAAAAATCCGTCTGAACCTATGTGACTAATTTTGTGCAGCTAACTCCTCCGAAACGGCAAATAGCAGAACCGAATAAAAATTATACATATAAAGAGGGAACCCTAAATGTGCCTTAGCGTATTTTTTATGTCAATTGGGTAAGCCTTTTAAAAGATATTAATTTTTTTCTAAAAATTAAAAAATGGCTGTAGCGTTCAAACTAGTAAACCAAACTCAATTAATTTGACATACACGGGCTCCTCTTATTAAGGCAATTTTTTTTGTAAATGGCTTGTTTGGCTCTGATGAGCCGTTTTGGAGTTATTAACGACCCCCCCCCCCCCAACATTTTTTTTAAAATTAAAATTAATTTGTACTTACATTATTAGAGGGGTTTTGAAACTATGCATTGACGTATTTTTCATGGAATTGGGCTAAGCCTTTTTAGAGAAATTAGTTTTTTTACACTGCTCAAAAGGATTAGGGGAACACTTGTGAAAACATTTGTAAAATCTCAAGATCAAGACTTCCGATAAAATGTTTCATAGTTTTCTGATAAATTACAATTGTAGATGTGTTTATTGAAATCATTGGGTGTTTTTTCGAATTTCTCTTTTATCCTTGAGTTTAAAGTGAAAATGCCAGAGACCCCGTAAAAACAGAATGGTCATAACCATATGACAAAGGTCACATGGTCTTCAAACAGCATTATCAAAAGCTCTGATACAGTATTCGGAGGTTTAATTGAGACAAAATGAGACATCTCAGGCTGGAAGAAGTTGCAAGAGCTGTTATGCTGCTTCAAGAAGGATACTCAATCAGGTCCGTCGCCAGACAGCTTCAAGTGTCACCTTCAGTGATCCATCGTGCATGGAATCGTTTCCAACAGACTGGTCGTTATTCGCGAAGGGCTGGACAAGGACGCAGATGCATAACGACAAGAATAAAGGACCGATATCTTCAAATTTCTGCTCTTCACCGACGAACATCAACTGCTAGACTTGCAAAACGACCTGATAGCGGCATCTGGAGTGTTTGTTTCTGACCAGTCAGAAACAGACTACGGGAAGGTGGTTTAAGAGCCAGAAGGCCGAATCGTGTACCTCATCTCAAGCGCCGACACCTAGAAGCGCGACATCGGTTTGCCCAACAGCACATCAACTGGCAGCTGCGTCAGTGACGGTCTGTTCTCTTTACAGACGAGTCCAGATTTTGCCTAACTCGTTGTGATATCAGCTTGTGTGGAGACGCTCTGGAGAGCGCTTTGCAGAAGCAACAATGCAATAGACAGAATGGGATGTGGTTCAGTCATGGTTTCGGGGGGGGGGGGGTCTCTATCGACAGCCGTACTGATCTCGTTGTTGTCCCAGGATGTCTCAATGCTGAAGTCTACATCAGGGACATTCTGGAAGATCATGTAGTGCCTGCTGCTTGTGTTGTGGGCCCTGATTTTGTTCTTATGCAGGATAATGCTCGTCCGCGTACGGCACGTGGCACTCAGGAATTTCTCCAAGAAAGGAACATTCCAACATTGGAGTGGCCAGCGGACATTAATACGATCGAGCATGGGACATGCTTGAAAGACGCATAAGGAAACGTCCAACAAGTCCACAATCACTGCGCGACCTTTCGCAGGTCCTCATTGAAGAATCGGAGAACATTCCTCAAGCAGACATCCGTCGACTTGTGCGGGACATGCATCGCACAGGCACAGAGGTCCTTCGAGAGAATAGACATTACTAGAGAACACTTCTAGGGAGACGCGTATCCAGAGAGGTCTTGAGACCCCTTCTTGAGAACAGCTTTCTCACTTTAGTTTCACCAGGGGTTACGTCTGTCATTTCTTTTTTCGAAAGATGCTTGGAAAACTAATCCATACACATGTTTATTTTTTGAATAAATCGAGACCGCTTTATGTGTTCATGGGGTTGTACGGATATTTTCATTCATTTAAATAACATAGGCGTTCTATATTGTGTTCCCCTAATTCTTTTGACCAGTGTATAAAAAAAAAATGACAGAAGCATTCATTTCATCGACCCAAACCCAATAAAGACGACAGGAACGTCCTTCCAGATATTGTTCACCCACGCAGTCTAGCTGCTGAACATGATACATATGGCGGTTATTCTAGTTACTAGCTGGTGGTCATAAGAATGCGGCTCGATTGTGTATTTCATATGCTGATAGGGCATAATATGTTGACCTATCAACTGACAGAATTTATAAGCATTCTGCAGAAATGCAGATCAGAAGTGTATCCAAACGATATGATGAAAAAGAGACCTACCTGTCACACCACCAATTTTTTTCCAAAAAAAAAGTATGCACCAAAGTGCTGGTTAATATCTTTAATTTGAGCCAGCATCTCACTTTCTATCTCATTTCTTTCAAAAGTTATTAAACCTCATGTGATAGACCACCCACCATGAAAACAGTTTTCCGCCAGAACTTTGAAATACTGACATTTAAACATTTTTTATCGATACTATAAGGTATGAAAAATTATTTTAAACCGGTGGCATCACTTTACAAATGTCTGGCTTTATAAGGAAGGACCTTATCGTTTTTTCAAATGAGTTATCCACTTTATCATTCTGTCTCTGAAGAAAGTTTACTTTAGATCCATTTGAAGACAACTTCGGACGAAAAATGTTAACCATTCAACATCTCTTTCAACAGTCAGAATTCGGACAATGCAAAATCTGGATTGTTAGGAGGGTAACTGCTTTCATAAGTCTGTGAAAGTAGATTGGCGCAATCGTCAAAAATTCTCAAACAAATCGCTGCTTTATATTGAATGTATAAAAAACTTGTCAAAAAAAAGTAAATTAGTTTTTATAGAAAGATAACTATTATTCTATTCAAAATATTAACCACTAAAATTACAACCTTCCCTCACGTTTCAAGCAATAAGTGGATTCCGCGATAGAAGTCTGGTTGTATGGAAACAATCCAGTTATCAATTTTTGATCTCGTCAGAACTAAAGCATTCTCAAGAAAAGGAGCTATATATAGATCTAAACAAATGCTAATCTGATGGCGCGATGTCTGGTGAATACGGCAGGTGAGGAACACTCCCAGTCAAATGCTTCTTTTGTCTTTGAAAGAGCATTTCATATATGGGTAAGTGTTTTGCAATGTTTCTTTTTCTCAATTCATGTGTGAACAAATTTCCTTGCTTTTAAACCATTCCCCATTGCTTATAGACGTTGGATATGTCATTGCTAACCGATTCCGTTTGGTACAGATCTTCATCTAGCAATGCTTCCAAATCTGCATCTTCAAATGTTTTTGGTGCATCTTCACGTTCTTGGCCTTTCGCACCAAAATTATTACTTTTGAATGGTCTGAATTCTATGCGTGCTTTCAGCTAGAGCATGTTCACTTTAAGTTTCCGCAAGCAAACGGTGACCTTCTGTTTTCTTAAAAAATAGATAATTTCCGAAATATGCTGTTTTTTGGCATAAAATTCGACATTTTCAATACATTTAAAATCAATGACGTTCATACTTCAACGAAATGCCTTTATACTAATTATCTGAGCTTCTTTCAAGGACTTTCCTATACACGAGTTGTCAATAGGAAACGACGCAAACTTATTTGTACACCCAATACATAACTCTAATAGTACTCATTAGTACTAATGAACGCTAATATTCAAGGACGTCTAATACCTTGTTCACACTATAATTCTTGATCATGATCACTTTACACACGTTCAAGGTGAATCATGTTCAAGCTTTATTGACAAATACTTGAGTTCACACTGCAAAATCTTAATCACGATCAGTTACAATTTTTGTCGCTAGATGGCACAACTGGAGTTTTTAGCGATAGGCATTTTACCGCCGACCTAATCTTTTCTGATTATAAAAATAACTTGGATTCTTTCTTGTTTCGGTTCATAACCGATGTTCTGGAACAAATAGAGTTCCTTCTACGTTAACTGTTCATGGCACGACGGTGCAATTAGTTCGTATAACTCTTAAATATATAGCGAAGCGGCGTTTTTCCGCCATCAGGAAAACCTTAGCCAGCGCACTGGATTCTGGAAACTGATCAGCTTTGAACGTGTGTAAGGATTTGATCGCATTATAGGAACGTGTGTGAAATTACACATGTTCCGAACAAGATGGTCACGTTCTACTTAATCACGTTCCGTTCACACTAAATTTTTTATCATGATCAGCAAATTGATCATGGTCAAGATTTGTAGTGGGAACAGGGTATAACAGTGAGCTGAAACTAACTTCTTGTGCATTACGCAGTATTAGATTTAAGAGACTGTTCTGGCCATCATGTCCATTTGGAGTATTATGATCACCGACTAGGTTACATCCAAAAACGTGGATTTCGTCCGAAAATGCTCCAAATGTTCGGCAAGCAAGTGGAATCGAACCGGTTTGAGTTTTATACAAATCAGAATATGCAATGCGAAAAATTAGGTTAGGTTAGGTTAGGCTGGGCTTTCTGTAGCTGAAAATTCAGAAAAAGCCGTTATGGACAATGCCAGGGCATTTCTAACTTGTAAACACATGTAATTAAGTAACTAGAGTAATAAATCTAAACTATAATAAGAACTTCGTGAAGGTATAAATTTAATATATTAATTAAAAAATAAATAAAACTCCATTTAATTAAAAGAAAACAAATAAAATAAATAATAGAAACAATGAAAAAAAGTCACCCAATTGATAAACGTAAATGTTGAAGGACGAAACACAATTGAAACAAAGGTCTTGTGGAGCTTATGTAGATGAAACACAGATGAAATGCATATGAAACACAGAAGAAACGTGCCTCCCTGTGTTCGTGTAACATTTCTCCACTAGATCTTCGTTTCTTCTGTGTTTCATCTACATAAGCTCCACAAGACCTTTGTTTCAATTGTGTTTCGTCCTTCAACATTTACATTTATCAATTGGGTGACTTTTTTTCATTGTTTCTATTATTTATTTTATTTGTTTTCTTTTAATTAAATGGAGTTTTATTTATTTTTTAATTAATATATTTTATCACAACTTCTACGCTTATATAGTGTATAAATTTAATTTTATCCCTTCTTAGAAGAATCCTGCAACATTATGGAGATACCTGTATGGCTATAGATGGGTGTACAAGTGGGTAAAGACGTCAGAAAGCGTACGATCCGTGATGACACACGCTCCAATAATTCCAGTAAACCAATGAGAAATTGGGTTGTGCTTGAGTTGTGAACATGCGTATTTCTTTGGAAATTCGGACTATGGGAATTGGCCTCCAATTAGATCCACACCTAAAAGCATCGCTTAGATTCACAAATGCTGCCAAAGTGGTATGCAATTTGAGAACAAACGAAGGTGTCCGACGTCATAAAGTGGATACAACAACGCGAATGACAATGGGCTAGACAGGTTGCCTGAAGACGACAACATGGAATACAGCTATCCTCGACTGGTACCTATGAAATGTTAGAAGACCACCATACTAGATGGAGCGACGATAATAGGAAACTGATGGGCGCCAAATGGAAAAGCAAAGCCCACTGGAAACGTTTAGAGGAGGCATACATCCAGCAGTGAATTGATAAACGTTGAATCCACGTTATGACGATTAAAAATAAGATTAAAATAAGATTAAAAACTGTGAAAAGTACATACGAGTGCGCGCGCGTATCAAATCTCCTATGGGGACAACTACAGTTCAGTGCAAAAATAAATATTTAATTCTTTTATAGCGTCAAAAGTCCATGGTAGAGTGAACAGGATTAAGATATAGAAATAGTTGAAGGAACCAGATTTACAGGAAGATGTAATCTGTGGTGGTGGTGGTTAATCTTGTGCAAGCCGGTGGTTAAAATTAACGCGTTTTTTTTATTATTATTATTATATATAACGCTACTTAGTATTTAAATAGGAGCCCCAAAACTAGGTTGCACTTGAGCCCCTCCAAGTTCTTAATGTGCTACTGCATGCTCAGTGAAATGAGCAGATTGTAAAAATTTACCAACACACCACTGGGTGTAATCACAGATTTTTTTTTTGTAGTTGGCTCTGAAACTAACTTGTGTTGGGCTACTTAACTTATCCATAAAAGAGGATACAGCGAATAAGCTGGGTTTCAACTGGTATAGTTAGACCTAAGATTGAGGGCCCTAAAAAACGTATTTTTACGACTTATATCCAGTCGCAAACGTTCTCAGTACAGAATCGTGTCAAACTGAAAAATCATAAAATATTTCGGGTTCGTTTTTAATGAGCTCATGCAAAGACTTCTTTGCATAAAATTCCTTTATCAGTAAATTCTGAAAAATTAGCCCCGATTAGCCTTATGCAAATTTTAAATTACTTCATGTTTACATATGCTTATATCTACACGATTTCGGATTCCATATTTTGTAGCTTTAACGTTTTTAAAATGTCCTACGGTGGTGGTTGTGGTTTATAACACGCATCGGCAGATACCGGTGGTAAATATGTGAACGCGTGGCAAGATTAAGTGGAGGAAAATACTTGAAGAAGAAAAAAAATTATCGTCTATAAAAACCGTAAGTTGTTATAATTAACGTTATTTCTTGAACTTGCAAAAAATTTTCGATCATTATGACCCGTATAATAGCTTTGTGATGGTTTATACAGTAGCAGCGTAACGCAATTTACTATAAACTTTATCCTGTTAATAATTCCAAAAGATTTAAGTAATTCCTAAAGGACTATTAAAAATTTAAGTAAACATTTTACTGCAGGTTAATTAGTTAAAACCAAAAAGCTTTCTTTCCCGAACGGGTTTTATACAGGTTAATTTGGATCTTTTCAGCAAGTTTGTCTCCGGTTTTATAGAGGTTGTTCCTAATTTTGACAAAAACTAAATTTCAAATAAATGCTCCAATTGCATAACATTTTTTATACAAAAATAAGGTTGACATATATAAATAATTTTAAGTCACTGGATAACTCGTGTACAATCTGAGGCGATTTATAATTTTTTTTTTTTACATCCATACTTTTGAATTTATTAATACTGTAAATCCAAGACCTAATCAAAGTCTTACAGTTTTAATTTATGAATCAATTCTTCACGTTTCGATGATACTGTAACCTGTAATGCAATCGCACACCCGAGGTGCAAAAAATCACTTAACCAAATATCAATTCCACGACAGACTATAAACTGGGCGTTTTGAGGTAGGGAACCAATATTCGGAAATGACTATACAATAACCCAGTTTGGAGTGACGACACATATTTAGTCACCAGCAAGGATCTCCTGCCACCTCGTTTGAATGGACCGCTTTACCTGTTCATACGCCCTATGCTGCCAGAGTTTATGGACACTACCTCTTATTCTCCGTGAGAGGATGTGGCTGCAGCAAGTCGGTACGCTTGCTGACTTTGATGATGTCCGTGAGCACCTGGACAACAGATCCCCTAATCATTGGGTTGGAAGGGGAGGTCCTGTTCTATTGCCAGCGAGATCGCCGGATCGCACTCTTCTGATTTTTTCCTATCAGGGCACATCAAGCCATTAGAGTATGAAACCCGAACAGAATCTGCCGCGATAGTGCTTGCCAGGGTCCAAGCTGGACGTCTCATTGTACAACAGTCACCAGGGATATTTGAAAGAGTGCACCAAAATGCCATGCGCTATTATAATGCATGTGCATATTAATATTGGCGCGCCACAATTAACACTGGCATTTGAGCTGTCAGTTATTTATAAATAAAAAATTGTTTGCTCTGGAAACTAAGTAGCTTACAAAAGCGTTCCTCACACGCATTACTCTTTCAAGATCTCGCGATACCTGAAATATGTACTTCCGACTATTGGTTCCCTACCTCAAAATATTGGTCTTCTAACATCTGTAGAATTTTAAACATAAAGGATTGAGAAACCTACTCACTGCAAAACCGATGAAAATGGTTTAGTAAAATTGTGTTATTTCATGCATGATGGCAGGCTGACCCAACCTTGGACACAGCACAATAAAACAGTTTTAGAAGAGATTATGAAGAGGATGGGTTATTAAAGTAAATTACGTGTATTTCAAAACGTACAATGAAAGAAATAAAGCAATTACTGTATTAAACCAAAACGAGTGCAGACCCCACTTAATTAATAGAAAAGTAACTTTTAAGCCAAATTAATTTAACTCTGCAACAAACTTAATGAAATCTATGAAATTTGGATTTATCGTGAAATATAGGAGATGCCCATACGATTTTTGTCCACGACAGTTACAATTTGACTGGTCAAAATTGAGAACGAATGTCAAAATTATACAAGTTTTGCACTTAAGATGGGTGCAGGTACAGAAGACTGCGAAAGTGCAAACAGACGAGTTTGAAAACGCCAGTTTGCTTCGTAAACAACTGCATGGTGGTGCCACATAATTTTGAAAGAGGTGAACTATTTTATACTCTGGACTTCGCATGTATGCCTACTAATACAGGGTGATCAGAAAGTCTCTCCTTGATAAATTTAATAAAACAAAATCTATGTTAGATATACATATGGAGTATTTTGTATTATGTTCATCTCAACAATTTTTAAACAGATGGTACGTTAAGAGAAGAAGTTCTATAGGGGGCGCTAACAACGTCGGTATCGAAATGGACATGCTGAAGAAGTATTAGCAATGACGTATATTAAAGGTAGATTCCGAATCCTCTAAGTGAAGTCAATTGAAGCTAAAAATCGTCACCAAAGTGAAGCCAATTGAAGACATGACAGTTCTGAGACGTGGAATAGTAAACTTCTGTTTTCGACGATTTTGGGCTCAAGGAATAATTAATTCAAAACCATTCCTCAAAGTTGTTCCGCGTACAACTGTACAAATAGACACGAAAAAGGATCAGGAATCACTTTCCACAAGCATAAATAAAAAATACGTAACTGAAAGATGATCAAAAACGAACTTGAAATTGAAACCATGAACGAAAAATTATTTATACGAGGGGCTATTGATAAATAAGGTCTCCATGGCTGTAACTTTATTTGTTAACCGATTTTCAAAATTCATTTTGTATCTTATACTCACATTTGTCCTCTATATAATGCACTATTTACTTTTCCACATAGTCCCCATTCCTTTCTAAGCATTGCGCCAACGCGTGACTAGTTGGGTGAACCCGTCGGAGAGGAATTCCGGAGTTGTTGTCGACACCAGGATTGAATGGCAGCGTTTACCTCGCCGTCAGAACCGACTCATGTCCCTTAAGGGGCTCTTTCATCTTTGGGAAGTGGTGAAAGTCGCAATGTGCAAAGTCTTTCATTTTTGAACTGCAATTTTTCATCTTTGAACTGTAGGCGCTGCAACGTCTCTGGTGTGTGATGACTCGTGTGCGGGCGGACGTTATCGTACTCCAGAAGGGGGTCCAAAGCTGCCATTCAATCCTGGTGTCGACAACAACTCCGGAATTCCTCTCCGACGGGTTCACCCAACTAGTCACGCGTTGGCGCAATGAGTGGAAAGGGATGGGGACTATGTCGAAAAGTTAATAGTGCATTACATAGAGGACAAATGTGAGTATAAGATATAAAAAGAATTTTGAAAATCGGTTAACAAAAAAGTTACAGCCATGGAGACCTTATTTATCAATCGCCCCTCGTAAAATATAATAAAATCTTGTAAACATTCAAAGGAGGAGCTTTAGCAGTGAAGCAGAAATACATTTATACATTTATTAACAAGAAATTATTCCCCCCAAGTAGGGTAAGGGAAGTAACAGAACCTGGAGTCATTATAAATAAGCACCCCCCCCCCAAGTTTTTTAATCAGAAAATTGATTTTTTCGGACGTAGCGGGTAGAAAATGTAAAAAAGCTCGTATCTTGTCATCATTTCCGATGGAATGACATATCACATGCCATATGATCAGCTTATGATCAGCTTTATAATAATCTTTATGCACAACGATCTCCAACAGCTTTGTTTGCGAGATCTAAAATTCTGTATCTACATCAAATACATATTTATTGGGTGTCCATATGTTTAGAGAAGTGAATTGTAAACGTGAGTGCTTTTTTATGAACAGTGACTTTCATACTATGATACAAGGCTGAAAAGTAATCTTAGAATAGCAAAAGTATAAGATTAGATTGAAAAAAATTCCAAATGAAATAAAGTTACTAAAAGAATTTTGCTGTTTTTAAAACTAGTTTTAAAAAGTGGAAGCGACTGCCATCCCTGCAATTCCGACCCCACTGGAACAGTTGGGCCTAAACTTCATAGTAATGTACAGTCATGGACAAAAAAAAAAAAAAAAAACGCTCCCTCACTCTGTGCTGCTATATATTTAAATGAGCGTTTACAACAGGATGGTATGATTTTATTGGTTAAAAATGTAGAAAAATTTCTAACTGAACTAAACGATATCAGATACGAATTCGACTTGAAAGGGTCCACGAAAAAGTCTGAAAAGTTGATAAGACTTTGATGGTCATATTTCTAAAAACAGAATTTGAAAAAGTTAATCCGTTTTCAAGTTATCGTGCAAACGGCGGACGGACGGCCGGATAAACGTACAGACCAAGGGCGCATTCTTATAACTATATAGCTTTTTGCTAAAGCTCCTAATAAAATACTTAAAATACAAAGTTAACGAAAAGATAAACTTATCACTCCGTGATCGGCGTGTGAAAGAATTATTAATCAGCTACCCTCATGCTTAGCCACGTGTTTTTGCATCATCTTCACTCACTTTCGACCATGACAGTTCTGGAAGGCGGAGCTTCCCAATTGGCTTATAGTATGGCAGCAGGTTTCGGGGTCTATATTAATATAAGTCATTGGATAATAGCAACTGAATTAGAAGAATAAGCTTACCAGCCATGTGTAATTCTAACAAGGTACAAAAAATTGTAGGTGCGCTTCCACACTGAGCATTATTTCTATTGTTCATTCCTGAATTCAACGTTTTCCAACCAATAGTTTAGAATGGATGATCCTACACCATGGCTTCCACATTCTGCAGACTTCATTCCCTTACTTTTTCCTGTGAGGATATGCTAAAAGTGTTTTCTAACACCGTTCTCCGATTTGTGTACGCTGCGGGCGAGAATAACGGATGCAACAGGAGGCAAGACGCTGGCAAATACTTGACGAGAAATTGAATATCGTCTGAATGTTTTCCGAACAACGATAGGGCACATGTTGAGGTTTATTACGGATTAAGAAAAAACATTCAGAGATGAAGTACATAATACGAAAACCTGTATGTATATAATGTAGCTTTTCTTTTATTAAATTTATTTATCAGGGAGACACTTTCTGATCACGGAAAAGTTCAGCATTTCCGTTTGTGTTAAGTTTCAGCTCGTTTTCAAACATAGGTTTCCAATGCTTTTCCTGCTTTATATCTCGGCTGTAAACATCTTAGTGAATGAATTTTCCACACATAAAAGAGGTCAAAAATGAGCACATTTTCAAAGAGGGTTTACAAAGGATATCAGCCAATACAAACACTTAAGACAATGTGAAAATGGACAAGAACATTTTATTTCGAATTCTTCTATATACAAGGACTTTCATCAAACTGGATTTAAAAAGAAAAGAAAAGAAAAGATACATGGGGGGGGGGGGGGGGGG
>JAHWFO010034640.1:719517-739828 GCA_023313115.1 Rhysida immarginata
AAAAAAAAAAAAAAAAAAAAAAAAAAAGGGAAAGTGGAGGAGAAGAAATAACCCGTTATTACTTATGTATAATGTTGGAGGGAGAAGGTTAAAAATTAAATGAGAACAGTCACTTCCATTATTTACACTCCAAAGATTCAATATTATGCAAATGATCAACTCATATACAATCGAAACAAATGTAATGAATGGTGAGGGGGCAGGGAGCAACCTCTTCCCTTCAACTTTGGTGGCTATATGTTTCAACTGCATTAATAAATTTTATTATTAATTAGAAATAATGTTAATCTTCATAATACCTCCCTTGTTTGAATCTTATTTGTTACTGACCTAAAAACATTTCCTAATAAACAGCCTCCACTGATTATTAGGCAACCTTAATACTAATTTCGGTTTTCTTTTCTTTTCTTTCTTCCTAAAAAAATATAAATTATCTCAATTATTAAACATAATAATAACAAAGGGGGAGAAAACTGAAAAGGACCTAAGATGATAATAATAATAATAATCAATGAGGCAGTTGCATTGAAAACTTTACAATGTAATTATAATACATCTATGTGATGAATACGTTTGATCATAGAACCAAAAATAAAAAAAAATTAAAAAAAAAAAAAATGAATGAATGAACATAACAACGACAAAGATCTCTGTACAAAATATATTCAATGTTAAAAAATAATAATATGATATGTAAAATGAAAAATAATGGAAACTCAAGTTAAGTGAGGAACGTTTAAAAGCCTTTTGGTTCAAGTGATTGTGCTTCTAGAAAATGGTGGATTTATAGTTTCAAAATAAAAGAAACCATTCCTTCACAATTATATATTTTTACAGCAAAGGAGAAATGAGCCCAAGAGATGAAAAAGTTTTTCACCTGTTGATGTGTTGTTTTTGTTTTCTTTCCTTTTTAATTGTTTAAGTTTTATGGTTAACATATCCACATACAAGGAAGTATATATTGTCAGAACCATGTGTTAACTTAGCATTATTTTTGGATATGATGCTTCTCTTTAAATGTTGATTCTGTGAAGTTATTTCAAACGAGTCTTAAAAAGATGATGATAATGATTAAAGTAACAATAATAATAAATTAACATCATTTTACTTTTTTTAAATTCCCTTTCTGGTTTGTGTGCATCTTTTATCTCTATAAAGATAGCAATAAGCAACAGTAAATACAATGACAATGAATGTATGACTTAAAAAAAAAAATTACCATTTTTTCCCCTTTTTGGTTTCTTATCACTTACCCCCCCTTCCCTCTGTAACCCAAAACCCGATTTGTTTTTAATGCCTTTATGGCTGGTCTCCCATCAAAAAAAAAAAAAAAAAATCCTAAAAATTTGCTCCGATTTTCATTTTTGGTTATGGAAACTAAATTTTTCTGTTTGCTGTTATTTTAAGAATGTCTTAACGTCATTGTCTCTCAATGAGTTTATTTTTGACCAAAACGAGATCATGTTTGCTTTGTGAAATAAATTTTTTACAGGCATTTGGAGTGACTTCATGACAAGAACGCAAATCAATGTGAATTAAGCTTGTACACCGACGTAAGTGTTCCAGGCTGGTGTCAGTCAATTTTTTGCAACCACTCACATTCAGATGAGTCAGCGTGTCCCTCGTTACAGATCCAACAGCCCCAAGAAGTGACATGGCTGCATCAGTCAACTTGGTGCACTGACTGATGTCTAGGTGCGTCAGCAGACGTAAATGTTGGGTTACATATCTGACGGACACATCCGTAATATCACAACCAGAGAGACACAGATGGTTTAAGTTACGCAATCGTGTCCTGCTTTCAATGAGGCCTGGCCGTGAATCAGGTGGAGATGACAGAAGTTCTCGCAATAAGGAATCATGGAAACCTTCCACAAGTTTCAGATTCAGAGACGTTAACATAGGACAGTTGCAAGTGCGCAACGCCGTCACGGCTGCGCTAGAACAACCTGTGAGATCCAAGTGTCTTAACTGTGGCAACCGAGACATTAACCAGCCGAGGAGCTTTTTTGAAATATTGGTCCAAGCTAATACAAGCGATTTAGGTTGCCGCCTCACAAGTCCCGCTAAATGCTGTGCTGTTATCTTCCGCTTGGTCAAGTTGATATGTTCCCATAGTTTTGAATCCAAACACCACTGATTCCATGCCTTGCAAACCAACATGCACTGGCACAAGTCCCCCCTCTGCAAAAGCTTAAATATACACATCATAACATCCTTGTCGAGGGCATAGTTAACAGCATTTTTTTCCTTATGTTCAGCTTTCCTATCGCTGTTCAAAGGTGCAGGACGTACTACATACAGCGGCTTCCTCAGATGTGACTTACCATTAGCAACTACACGTTGATGCATTCGACTGGTATTCTGTAAGGCGTTGCGCACTTGCAGCCGACTATTCCGAGTTGTACTTAAGCCATCTGATGGAGAACGAGATTGGGTCAGAGAAATCTTACGCTTTCTTTGAATCAAGTCAGCATCACATTTCTCCACTTTCACTTCACATTTCATAATTCCCTTGTGTTTGATTTCCGATTTGAGATCCGTTTTGTTCTCATCACCCGGTAGGTTAGGAGTATTACCATTCTGAGCAGCCAACACTCTGGAAGACAGCCGTGGACGGAGCTGTAAATTGCCTTGAAGAGGGGAGGATGTAGTCGTTCGTGGTGAAGGTTTCGAATGGATCATTTTCTCTTCATTTCGACCCTGAGAACATGATCGCACATGGGATTCACCTTCCGTTTTGATTAATTTCATGGGTTGAGGACTGTCTACTTTGCGCTTTTTCTTCTCCTCAAGTTTCACTGGTTTTTCCTTTTAATAAATAAATAAACAAACAAACAAATACATAAATAAAAGTTTAAAAAAAAATGGAACAAACACCATAATTAGAAATGGATAAAATATTTTATATCTGGTCATTAAAGCAAAATGCATTATATCACAACAGAGTTACCAACTTACGAAGTTCGACATACAGATTCAGATTTACTAGTAGCAATAAAGGAAAAAAAATCCTCTCATACAAAATATTTATGCATATTGCTCATGTAAAACAGCAGACTTGTTTGTCAGCTTTCCCCTGCATGATGATGTAGCTGGTAATCTCATCGGTCTGTTCCCAGAAAAATGGTATTGAAATTGTACGAGATTTGCTTAAGCTTTGTTTTTGTTCCAGTTTTTGTTGGGAAATAGTTTTGTGCTGACATAATGTTTTTATTTATTGAGAATATTACAGAAAATTACACGCACACTGCTTTATCATACGTGTTATTATTATTGAACTTTTTTTTTCTAGATAGTTTACACTGTACTTTGAGGTAGGACGAGTTAACATCAAATTCAAGTTGAAGGGTTTAGGAATGATCCATTTAAGCAAGTTGGAACTGCCTGTATACTGATGAAACCATACGCAGAGGTAATTAATTTTCTGTGATTGCAAAATAAATTGAATGCTGCAGAGGACTTATTAATAAAGAAAATACTTTCCTGAATCCCTTAACCATCTTAACTGAAATTCTTTTAAATTTTTTAAAGAAATCCATATTAAAAAATTAATTTATTAAATGCTAATTATTACCCATATTTCAGGCAGATTTTATAAATAAAGTAGAATTTAGTCTTGTTGTATGACCAATAAAAAGAATCCACTTAGAAATTTTGCTATATTTTCAGAATTTCTGAAAGGAAGGTGCAAGAAACATGTTCATTTCAGGTGATGAGAATAATTACCATAAAACTAAAATCTCACAAGGGATCTCCATGTATTCTGACTCACCGAATTTGATATAATAACACTTTCACCCAGTTAATTACCCATGCAAAGCCATTATCACCAATGCATGCAATTTATATAAGAATCCTATTCTACAATTCAGGTATTTGAAATAAACTTTATGAATTTTTTTTCTGGGAAGATTTGGAGAAATACATCAAACGGCTTTGTATGGTATTTAATTGGGTGAAAGCTACTTGTAGAATTTTTTTTATCAAATTCGGTGAGTCTGAGTATATGGATCTCCTTGTCAGTATAAAGAACTATCAAAGGCAAAAGTTTTATATTTAATAATAATTTTGGTTAAATTGCTACTATGTATGTAATCCAAGTGAAATGATACAATTTAAAAGGCTCCATCTGAAAAACAAATAAAAACTGATACAATAAAGACATATTAATTTCAAAAATATGCAATTTTGTTGAGTTTTTTTTTTGTTTTTTTTAAACACCGTTACGAGCAAATTTAAATCTTTATGTCTGATACTAAGTAAATTAAGCAGTTCTCATGTTCATTTGTTGATATTCAAAACAAATGTTAACACGGTGACACCCTGATTTTATGTTATTCAGTGACCCAGTAAGCAAAAAAACATTTAAAATGTCAAAATGAGGAAAAACATTTAATGTAAAGTCTACACTTAATGATGAAAATTACAGATTGTTAAGAAAACTGGAACCCCCCCCCCCAAAAAAAAAAATCAGCAATTTTAATTTATTTCTTGTTTTGAGTTGCAATTTTGACAATTGATAAGAGTTTAAAATCATTTGCAAAGCTGAATTTGCTATCCTCTGTAATATCGCAGTCTCCTTTTTTGTACCATGGAATTCTTTTACTTTTTTGGTTACTAGTTTTATTGGCAACTGAAAAATGTGCACTTTTAAGCCTTCTTAACTGAAATGTCAATTGCTGAGACTGAGACAATTTAACTATAAAGATCAATGAACACATGTTTATCATATGAAAGCTAAAAACTTTTCCTTTGTCAACGTCCCCTGCCGCATCTCTCTGGGTGGATATATCCACTTTGCACAGCAAAAGGGTTAATAAGATATTATGATAAATCCACTGAACAATGTAGAACAAAAACATAGCAGAAAGAAGCTGCCTTCTGCTCCAAAGTACATTCCACACAGTACTACATGTTTTCCGTAAGAAATTTCAAAATTTCACCATCATTCTGTTGGATAAAAGCTTCGAGCATGAAAATAGATAGAGGCGGCATAGCCCTCTTGTTCTATGGAACCAGAGTTAGGTCACATGACTTAGGCATCTGATACCCCTACACACTAATCGGCCAAGCCTTATGTGTAATGTGATAAGAAGGTTGTTCCTTCTAGCACAGAAATAGAAGGGGTAGGATTTATTTCCCATGACATAATAGATCTTCCAGCATAAAAATACAGGCAGAAACGAAATGGTATACTCTTGTTCAGCTTATGATTGCACCCAAAAATATGAGAAAAAAATGAAAAATCCTTAACATGCATTAACTTATTTACAGAATTAGATGTAAATTCCATGAAATAATATTAATAAAGCATATAAATAAATAGTTCAAAATAGTCAATCCAATTACGGCCTGTAGAATCGTTTTTGAACAATATACTTAATATTATTTCATGGTATTTATACTAAATATACAAGAGAATATACATCTAATTTCCATTACATTCAACTAAAATAATTATTTACAGAATGTATATGTTAAATTTTAACATGTATTAAATGGGTTAATAGTGAAAATTTAATTTTAAATGAGTTCTTATTAATATCATTATAACATTTATTTTGTATTTTTTTGGAAACTTAAAAAAAAATATTACTTTTTTATTTTATTTTATTTTTTGAGATTAAGCAATTTTTTCTTGTTTTTTCATTTTTTTTATTTCAATATTTTTATTAGAATTTTTGTTGAACATTTTGTACTTTTGGATAGAGGATTATATTTTGTATCATTTTTTTAATAATTTTTTTATTTGTATAAATTTTGTGAATTAAATTAAAATAAATATTTACATAAAAATAGGCCAAATTATTAAAAAAAAATTACAAAAAAATTTTGTTCTGAACCGATCATAAATCCCAGAATATCGTACATTCTCATTTTTAAATATAAAATAATGTAATAATCACGGTTAATAAGAAATAATGTTATAAAAGTATCATTAATTATCATTTAATAATAGGCAAACTGCATTTAAAAATGAGTGGGATCAGTAACATAATCGAATAAAGCTAAAATAATATGTAATCACAAGTCCTATGCCAACAAGGGAATGTTTTGCCCTATCACAGCTGATCCACAAGGTGATTGATTTTGGTGCCACTGGCTTCCCCTTGCCATGAATAGGGTGCCGCCTCTATCTATTTTCATGCTCGAAGGATAAAAATGATAATGTTATCCTATAAGGCTTCAATTGCACAGGGCTTGTTACCATATCCAATTTCTTTTAGATGCCGAAAGGAAATCTGGGCTTGAATAGATCAGGTAACGTTGGTGGTCATAAATCTTTGGAAATGACACCATAAAAGCTGTTCACCAAATTTGTAAAAATCCTGTTAATACCTCAAAAGAAAATGAGACTACTATTGTTACTTAGGAAGAAATTTTAGTTCCTGGTGTGATACTTTGTGCTCTACATCAATGATTCTCCAGCAATTTACTGGTGGTATTTGATTCAAATAATTTGAAAAAGGTTGTTTTGTTAGCTATTTTGTTTTATCAGTTACGCGGTTGTTTAAAGTTTTGTTTTAGTGGTAGCCACCAATAAATTTTTTTCATAAATACAAAAAGACTTTTCCACGATGTTTTGTAGAATCAATCTGTATATTGATTTTCTATAAATTTTTCAGTCTCTCTCTTTTTAATTGAACTATAAAGGTTTAAGATCTATAGTACAAAAAAAATTCAGATTATAGCCTTATCAGTGAGTAAATCTTGTTAAGGCTCCAAAAAGGACTTGAAAGGTTTAAAAACGAAAGACAAACAACCTCAGAACAATTATACTTATCTGGTTGCTCTTCCTTTACACTTTTTTCAGTATCTAGTTTTTTGGGTAAAAGCATGGCCCAATCTATTATTTGTAGAAAAGAATCAAACATAGCTATCCGTTGTGGGGTAACTACGGCATATGTTTTTCTATAGCCTCAGATGGCTTGCGCATACTAATATTGACCGTGCCAGATATTATGAACAGAGGAAAGTGATCTGATATTGAGACTTCAAGTGTCTCACTATATAATAGTGTGGCCATATTTGTATGTTTCTCATGCTTTGAAAAGAACTGTCACAATCTTCTTATATTAGCACTTTAATATCAATTTTTTTTTTGTTAAGACATCTTTATTTACTCTAACAAGATGTTCATTCCAAGAATGCTTTAAATGTGCGAAGCCCTGGAAATACATAAATGTCACAAAATTCAACCTGACAAGATTTCAAACAACCAGCTATCTTTTGACAAAGATTTGGTATTGGACATCATAAACGGCTTTACCAAACAAAAAGATTAAATCATCATACCAAAAACCTACTACATGTACTAAGCCATGAACCATGTTGTATAAGTCCACCAGTCAATTTTCTGTGCAGAATCTGATTGGTGATAAATTGTAAATAGATATTGATAAATATTTTGTCAATTAGTAGTCTTTTAGCCCGTGAAGATGGTGATAAAGTGAAATGCATGAACATACGATTAAATTCTACCGTATTGTTTAATCAAGACCTGCTATTCTTTTACTGCTTCCATTCATCAATATATAAGAGATGAAAATCATGAATCTAATTATAGATGTTATGATAATGATTGGTATTGCAGTGAAGTCTTAATGTGAAAACAACAACTTCATTACAAAATTTTATACTCTATCCAATGAGGGGAGAAAACAAAAACATGGCATAGCCAATAAATATCCAACATCAATCATTAAACAATGTTGAAATTTTATTGCAACAATTAACATTGGAAATTAGACAAATCCACTTATTCTTTCATTGGACAGAGAATGATATACAGAATGAATTTGAAATAGGGGTACATAAAAGATCATATAAACATACACGGATTAGACAAAGTAATATATGTAAATACAAAGCTCTAGGGAAACCTGTCATATAGTCCCACCCTCTAGTTTTGAACCATATCACCTAGCGGGTGAGAATCTACACACATCAGTCATTAGTAGCAGCATTGAAACTGTTATGGCTGACCTCTCAGATTTCGAAAGAGGCATGATTGTTGAGGCCCATCTTGCTGAGCCTCGGTAACGAAAACTGCCACCCTTGTTGGGGTTGGGAGAAGTACTGTGTCAATTGTTATGACAGCCTAAAGAAACAGGGAAAGACATCATCTGCCAACCACAACAGTGGCCAAAAATCAAAGCTCATTGATAAAGACAGAAGGGCTCTGAAGTGGATTGTGGCTAGACAAGACAACAGCATCCCAGATAACATCCGAGGTGAACACACATCTACAGGAATCTGTGTCAACAAAAACTATCTGGCATGAACTGCATGCAGCAAACATACATGGCAGAGCAGGTATCCCAAAATCATTGGTGACACTACCCAATGCATTGAAACAACAAAAGTGGTGTCGAGAGCATAGAAATTGGACAAAACAACAATGGGAGAATGTCATCTATTCAGAATCTTTGCTTACATTATTCTAGACAAATGGGCCCGTTTACATTTGGAGAACGCCAGCAGAAGTCTGGAGAGAGATCAGTGATGCTGTGGGGGGCGGGTGATGTCTTACCGTGGTCTTGGCCCAGTTATTGTCCTGCATGGGCATATTACAGCACAGGATTATGTCAGTATTCTGGCCGACCATCTTCATCCAACACTGCAAACTATGTTCTCTGATGAACGACTTGTGTTCCAAGACAATAATGCTCCCATCCACATTGCTTGAATTGTCCGAAAATGGTTTAATGAACACAATGATAAACTACAACACCTCGCCTGGCCCCCCCCCCCCCCCTCATTCCCCTGATCTTAATATCATCGAACTTTTGTGGGGGATTTTGGAAGCTGTGCAGTAGGTTTTCAACTCCAAAGATACCTTGAAATTAGCGATCTTTTTGCAGGAGTGGCTAAATATAGCTGTGACTATTGCAAGACTTGTAATTGTCCATCCAAGATTGGATACAAGCTCGTAATTAACGCAAAAGGAGGGCCATGGAGTTGTTGAAAGTGCTCACTGTGCGCTGCAGCCGTGGATGCATCCACAGCATAGATAGGGAGGGAACCTTAACCATGTGCATAACGGCAGGCCCCAGCTGCTGCTTTCCCGATCTTTCCCTGCCCATCCTGCATGCATTTTTGTATAAGTGTTCCCTATTAGTGCTGTGGATGCATCCACGACTGCAGCATGTGCAGTGAGCACTTTCAACAACTCGGGGGCATTTTCGTGGGAACTATACAGTAATAAATATTTTGTCTTATTTTCATATTATTTTGTTCAACCCCTGCATGACCGGAAGTGCTTGGTTGACGAGTTTTCCACTACAAAGATACAAAGATAATGCGTCACTAATTCCATAATCAACATCTATTGACCATGGTACCGTATGATGGCTAATACCAGCAGCAGTTCAAGGTCAATGTGTGGGATGGTATTGCAGCCTACAATTTATAGGAGGCTGCTTGTTTGGACCATATTTCAACCAGTATATATTACTGGCAACGTAATCATCATCAGGGTTTTCATCATTAACATGCTTCCATACTTTCTCGAAAATGTGCCCCTGGACGTTAGAGCAAGAATATAGTTTAATGTATGTGCTCTTGCACTTTTCAGACACAGTGTTCAGAGACAGGTAGGGGTGAACTGATCTCAATCTGCTGGACTTCTATATGCAAGATCCAACATCACTATAGATCTCTGTGAACCATCAGTTATGGGATCTATGAAAGAGTGCTGCAGTCCATGGTCCGTTGTGACATTTCGAATGTTTCCTCCGATTTATGAGGTACCACATTGTAGTATTGTACAAACAATATACTATAAATAGATACGGTTAATTTTCATTGTAGTCTGGCTTTGTGTCTTTATAGTAATTTCCTCAACCAAGCACTTCAGGCCCTTTTTATTTGTTTTGTATGAGAACCAGCCCCTACAGTTTGTCCCCCTACAGTATTTTTCATAAAAGAATGGTACTGAAATGAACCAATCAGATTGAACTGCTTATTGGCTGGTTACTCCTGGCATACTCAGCAGAGAAACCGGTCTGGGAGGATTAAGGTACCAACAAAAAAACATGGACGGCCAACAATATCTTATTTAAACAAGCGAATCAAGCTGTTATACTTACAAGGGAATCCCTCGAACATGTATGTCACAGATTTCCACCAAATCGAAATATGTTACTCATCTGAAGCTACTATAGCTGCTTGCAAAACAAGAGAGTGCGAAATTGTGTTTCTTTCAAAATAAACTGCGAAAACGAAAAAATTTCAGCATACATAGCCATACAAGGACTCCATTGTTAGCATGGCTAGGCTATGTGGGGTTCCCTTGTTAGCACAATACTAAGAATTGTTCTACCTACAAATTGTACCTTCCTTCAGTAACATCTGCTGAAAGTTACGGGAGAAAGTAATGCATCAACCATGCTTATTTGTGATTGGTTCCCACTGACAGAGTCATTATTTTCAGTACCATTCTTTTATGAAAAATACTGTCGTTTGGTTTCACCCTGTATTGTTTTTATACAGTTAAAAGCTCATCACAATATCTCTAATTATAACAGGCTTTAATGTTTCAATCTTTCAAAGCTGGATAGCTTAAAGAACTTTAAAACTAGTTTAGTGAGTGAAAGATTATTAGTTATTCCACATCAGTTCACCCTGGCAATGTCACCCACCACTTCAGATTTTTATGAAACTTTTTTTTTACAAAAGTTGCTATGATCAAATTATAAAATCATATCAAGTTTTTTGGTCTAGGTCAAATGCTTTCCGAAATATGAGCAGTCCAAATTTAGGGGAAAAGGCTCAGTGATGATCGTATACTAATAAGAAAAAATTTCATAATTCAGCCTAAAATAAACATTTTTACAGTGTTTCCTACTATACATATAAATTTGACAGAAAATTAATTTTATGTATTTTTTTTACAAACGAGGGTAAGAGAAAATGAAAACTAGAAGTTATGAGATAAAGTTTTTTTCAGAAAATGATTAAAAGGCAAGGAAATGCAGTTACTAAGCCAAACTTTTATTAAAAATAAACCTAAAAGTATGATCTAAATGAATATGAAGTAAAATTAATTTTGCCTTCATATTAATTTTGCTGATATAACTTACTTTCAGCTAAACTAGAAAACCAAACATTAACTACGAGTCCCTGTGTGTGTTGTATTTTGGGAAACAAATACTTTACTCTCTTAATTATTTATTGTGGCAATAAAACCAATAAGCTTACCTAAGGGGTAATGAAACATTAATTTATGTCATAGAATAGAATCTTTAGTGACAATATAGCTTGCTGAAAAGTTGTGTGTGTTGCTGTTGCACATAATCAGTTTCCTTTTCAAAAAAGTAGTACATGGGTCCCCAAGCCTTTTGCAGTACTGGCTTTGGCAATCATATTATACAGAGGTACATAACAAATGTCTTTATGTCTGAAGGCCAACGAAATGATGGTGCAGGACCGAAATGATGCATGAATTTCACTCTTACGTCACCTCCCTCTTCACTCTTTGAAGGACTTCGCCAAAAAGCAGCGATTTTCATATACACATGCCTTATATGAATTTGTACAAGGTGTGTTCAAATGAAACCTGTTCAAGTTAAGGAAGGAACAGGAAACAAGCAAATAGAAAGAGTGGCATTTAATGAACAGGACTGTACACACATTTTTTCAAAGAAGTCATCCATGATGTTTAGGCACACATCCCACTGTTTGGTGAGACGGAAAATTCCGTCCACTGCTTGAACCAGTCTGTAACAGTTTCCTGCATCTCCTCATCAGTATTGAATAGTTGTCCTTTTGAGGAATTTCTTTAATGGCTAGAAAAAATGAAAGTAACAAGGGGACAAATCCGGGATGTAAAGAGGATGTTCGAGAATCTCCCATTTCTTCTTGGCTAGTGCATCCACAACAACTTTAGCAACAGTCATGGAGAATGATCACTCCTGAAGTTAGCATACTGGATTGCTTGTTTTTGATAACTTTACAGATATCCTCTTTGGATGGAGGAGAACTACACCATCTATCTTCAAATGACTGCCATTGCTTGCAAACTTGTAGCAATTGAAAATGTTCTTTGCACTAATTAGCAACATATACAACTTTCACACTTAGCACTCACATTCCAACAATTAACCAATCATTTATTGCGAGGCAAGTGATGAACAAGTTTCATTTGAACATGCCTCGTACACAATTCTGACAGCTTGATAGCAGGCACATGTTCTCCAAAAAAATTGAAGCAAAGTCTTCATCCACACAATGGAATCATTTGACAGGGCACAAAATGGTGCAAGCTGCGAGTTGCAAGAGTTGTTTTAATTACTGAGAATCTGTTTTCTAACAGTTGAAGTTTTCTGACGAAGTTTCTTTTGTTAGCAGATAGAAATTAATGTTATGAATCTTAGATATACAAAAGCTTATAACTTTTTCAGCACTTACAGATATGAAAAAAATCCTAAAGGTGTGCATCTCCATAAACAATGGGGTTAAAGCATGGCCTTCTAGAAACTATCAGGCCTGAACATGATGTCAATAATGTATTGTTGAAGCACTAAGATTGTGACATCAAACTTACTTCTGTAATAGCACCACCAGAATGACATAAAATGTTTTATGTTTTCCATGTTCAGGCCTGGTAGTTTCTAGAAGGCTGTGATTAAAGGGTTAAACTTGGTAGCTTTCAAACACTCAAGGCATCTGAAATCATCATGTAATGGCTTGTCAAACTCGTATTACACCTTTATTATTTATAGATTATTTATTATTTACATCATTTTATCCTGCACAGAATACAAAACAAAGCCAATAAAACCATGAAGAAAGGGGAAAATCAAACGGCAAAAGCCAATTAAATGACTCCAAACACAAAATACAAGAAAATAATCGTGAACAAATAAATCAATCATCAAAAATGACACAGCAATGAAAAGAGACAACAAAAATTAAAATCTATTTTCACATAAAAATTATTTACAGTGATGAAGATGACAAGAAAAAATATCAAAATCTAGAAAAAGATAAAAATGAATTGAAATCGTTAATAATAAAAGAGAAAGCAGGAGGCCCAAAAAGAAAAGATCGAAAGCAAAGACATTGAAAACGTAATGGACGAGATGGGACAATGAACAATACTCAAGATAAAAGAGCAGAATTAATAAAAGCACGTAAAAGTTTAAAAAGAAAGAAAACAGAGCGGAAAAAAGATTTGTTTGGACGTCCTTTTAAGGACACGCCCGGGCTCCTGGGTAAATGAATATTAAACAGAATAGTCACTATTTAAGTATCTGAAAAAAACAATGCGAACAAATCTCCTTTTGACTTGAAGAGATTTAAGGTAATTTTGGGCACAATCAGACCAAACTGGCGAGGCATAAGTAATCATAGGAAGAACAATAGCATCAAACAGTTTGGAGAAAGTATCAAGATTACAGAATTTTTTTAGTCATCCGACAAATCTGTCCCAAACAGGCAAAGCCCTTCTTGACTCTATCCAAAATATGTGTTTCTAAAGACAATTTAGTGTCGAGAATCACTCCCAAGTCGAAAATATTGGGAACTCTCATAATAATACCACGATCAAGAATATAGTCACAGATAATAGGGTGGTGTTGCCTAGTAAAGGTAATTGTCTTCATTTTATCAATGTGTAACGTTAACCCATTTGCAGAAAACCACTGCTGCACTTGTATGGAATCTTGCTATAGAATTTGACAGTCTCCGATTGAGAAAATTTTACGAGCAATTTTAAGGTCACCAGCAAATAAAAAGTGATCACAGGTTAGACTAAGGGAGCGTGCACACTGGCAACTAAAAAGTCAGGCAATGAAATAGTTGCTCGAGGAAAAAAGTTGTTCACGCTAAATTCGCGCGCACACTGTCTTCTAAATAGTTGCTGGTGATTCACAAAATACGCTCAAATCCTTTTCATTTCAAGATGGATTTCGAACAAAATCTTATTGACAAAATGAGATAGGTAAATAAGATAAAATAAATACACAAACTAAATCTGGAAAAATAAATAATAAAATTGAAGTATAATAAATAAAATAAATCAAAATAGAATAAAGTAAATAAACTAAAATAATTAAAATAAAATAAAATATATAATAAAAATTAAAAAAGATAAAACAAAAATAAAATAAAAAAAGATAAATTAAATTAAATAAATATAAAAATAAGAATAAAATTATATAGATAAAATAAACAGTCAATCTTAATAAAATAAATAAATTAATAAATAAAATAAAAAAAATTAAAATAAAAAAATTGTAATAAAAATGTAAAATAAAAATGTATAAAAGCTAAATAAATAAAATAAAAATAAAATAAAAATATATTTTAAGAAACTTCTATTAATTCTAAATTAATCACATAATTATGCTAAACATAGCCTATAATAATTTATTAAATACCTCATTAATATCAACCTTTTAAAATAATCAAAATAAGAATAATATTTATTTAAACAGCTTATTTTTTTCTTTTTTTTCGGCAATGGCTAGCTTATTCCAATCCTGAACAAATTGTTCACTTATTTCTGTCCGTAATTTTTCTGTTATTTTTATCTGAATATTTATTTAACTTAAATTATAAAGAGCAGGTCGTTTTTCGATTTCGCTAATAAAATAGCTCTATATTAATTGACATTTTTATGAGAGATTTTTTAAAAAAAGATATTTACAGCAAAATCAGTCTGAAAAAAATTCCCAGATAAAATATCACCGCAGAACTTGTAGTATAAATAGGGAGTTTTAACAAGTGGGGGTGATACTTTTTTAGCTCAGAGCAACAAAATCATCACCAGTGTGCGCGTCCCTTCTATATCCTATTGATTCTATTCGAGTGAGCAACAATTGAGTTGCCTTGAAAATGGGTCTGGTTGCATCTTTTTAGTTGCTGCAATTTTTAAGTTGACAGTGTGCGCGCTCCTACAGAATTCCATGTAATCCATTTTGGGCAACTATTTAGTTGACAAAAAAAGTTGCCAGTGTGCGCGAGCCCTAAAGGATAAATCATTAATAAAAAGAAGGAAAAGAAGAGGCTCAAAGGATACCCTGGGGGACACCTCAAGCAATAAAAAAGGAGGACGTCATAATTCTACCTCTAACCTTAATAAAACCACTTCTCTTATTTAAATAACTAGTTACCCAACGAAGAAGGGGTCCCCTTATTCCATAGGCAACCAGTTTCTCAACAAAGATTTTATGGTCAACTGAGTCGAAGGCCTTTTGTATGTCGAAATAGATACAATCAAGCTGCGTCTGATTGCAAAAAGCAACCTTATACTTTTTTGTTTAATTTTAACCTTTAACTATTGACGTACAGTTTTTGTAACTGGGTTTGGGTACCCACTGTGATAAAAGTCTTCATATCATGAAAATACAAGTGAAAGTACAAAATTATATTAATAATTGCTGTTTTTATTCATTCAAGTAAGGCATGTCCCATAAGTAGAGGCGCACATTTAAATTTTTGTTTAATACTATAAACGAATTACATCAAACTTTATTTTTTAAATATCATTAGAAACGCTAATAATTGATAACATTCAAAACAGTCCAGTTTCCTGAATGTCTTTGTACCCGATTGCTCTGAGATTCTTCCAGCCCTTTTTCATTACTGCTTTCCTGACTCTTTGATATCTTTAGGTGCAACTTTTCGTTTGCCGTATTCCCTTTTGGATAGGGCCCAAAATCTCTCAATGCCTCTTGTCTAAGGGACATTGGGGGCATCATCTTTTTTCTGACGAAATCAACATTCTGCTCCTCCATATACGACATGATAGAATTGGCATAATGTGGTGTTGTCCCATCAGGCCAGAATATAATATCTTTCATATCATGATGCTTGTTGATGAAGGGGATCGGATGCTTTTTCATGCATTCTTTCAGATACACTTTCAGGGACATATATGCTTTGTGCAATAATTGTCCCTGTTGAAACTTAGGGTTGCGAAATGTTCCCGGATTGATCAATGGCCTGCCAAATCATAAACAATCTGGTAAATTTTGGTTTGTGCTCGACTTTATGATTGTATTCAGTCTTGGATGATTTCTGGCATGGTAAAATTTCGGTCCTGGAATATCGGCCAGGTCCTGAGATACATACATCTCATTATCAATCACAATAATTTTCTTTAAGGCTTTTTTATAAATTTTCCTGCAGCCAGTTTTTGCCTGCTCTTCTTGACCATTTATGTATTTAGGAGTGGACTGTTTTAAGTATGACTTAATCCCAAGTTTATTTACTTTAATTCTGGCAACGGTAGATTTGGGTATATTATTATTATTATTATTATTATTATTATTATTATTATTGTTGTTGTTATTATTATTATTTTTTTTTTTGCTGCAACTCTGACAGATGTATTAGAACCATTAGAAAACAGTTTTTCCACCTTCTTCAAATTGTTTGGCATTGCTTGGAACGCAGGACGACCAGGAAACAATTTAAATTTCATATTCCCTGAATCTTCATACCTCTGTGGAATATTGCAAATTGTTCGTTTTGATCTGCTGTTTTATATAAAATATTTAATAGTTACCTCCTTTTTCTTTTTTTTTTTTGAGCAACATTTTCATAGAAATGCACAACCCTTTTTGCAAAGTGCTCCGCTTCTTTTCTTGCCATTCTTACTGTCTGCTTTTTCAACATTACCGCGCATGCAAACATGCATCTTAGGCCCTTGTTAAGAACGGAGAAAAGTAATGATGCTTCATCGGCACGCACTTCGAAACTACATTCATTTAAATTTTGTACCTCTACTTATGGGACATGCCTTAGTTAAACATGGTTGGATATAAGAGATCACTCTTACGACTCAAATTATTAACAGCAATGTCAAAATCAACAAAAATGACATTTTACCTTATACTTCAACAACTAACAACTGAAATAGAGTAAACATGGCCAACATAAAGAAAGTAGATAAAACATTGACAACGCCTAAAATTATATAAAATTTAGACATACACTGTGCAGATTTGTTTTGTTAAATTGATAACATGATTTTTACACTTACATAACACTTATATGCTTATCTATGACGGAGTCCTGGTAGACAACAATAATACATTTACAGCGTTTTTCATCAGCAGTTCGAGGCTGGGGCGGATCAGGCATGTCGATTCCTAAAATTCTTGTCAAACTCATCCTTAGTTCATATGGTTTGTCAAATCCATTTTACATCTTTTTTTTTTTCATATGAACAAACACTAGTATACATGATAATTCTTTTAAAAACAATCTCAAGTCATTATTACTTTATTCCCCGGAAAGAAGCGCACGAAACTATAAAATGTGTTTCAATAAAAAAGTTAAGTACTGCTATGTGGTCTGACAGGCTGCTCCAAAATTTCAAATCAATCGTCTTAATAAACTTGCTCTCACTGGTACTAAAACCACTTGCAACAGTGTGGGCACTGCTAATTTGAAGCTACTGCATGTATTTGCCCTGGATTTTGCGATGTGGATTCGAACCAGGAACCACGAGTGTCACGCTCGACACCTCTTCCAAATAATTATCTCCAGTTCTTATTTATTATTTCTTACTTCCATATCTTGGAAAGTATTTAACCTAGGCCAATAAAAAAAACTGGCCTAGGGTCCGACCGAGTATTCGGTTTTTCTTTCGGTTTTCGGTACTTTCGGCCTTTTTTCGACATTTGGCCAAATTTCGGTTTCGGCTGACAGTCAGAAAGTTTTGCACATGTCTGTCTTCATGATCACGTGCTCAAAACGTGTCAGAGACTGTGCACAAAATAACAGCTCTCCACCATAATAGCCTACTGATGTGACTAACTGAGTAAGTATCTAAGTAAAATGTTAATACCTACCTCTAACTAACCTCCAATTAGCAAATTTATGTTAGTAAAGATAGCTCTAAATTGTTCTGAGAAATAAGAACCTGTTAATTTGTTTAATATTTTATTCGGCCTAATTCATTCAGTCAATCACAGCTAAGACTTAAAACGTATGACTAATAATTATTCATAATATTCTCAAACGTTATGAAAATGAAGGCCATTTACTATTATTATGAAGGCCATTTACAAGTTTTAATATACCGTATTTATTCTACTATAATGCGCATCTTGTATAATGCGATTCCATTTTTAGAGCCCAAAAAATAGTAAAAATTTTATCCTCTTGTATAATGCAGTCCCCATTTTTAACTTGTCGCGAGAAATAAACTAGGCAAGAATATACAGAAAAAGAAAGAAGAAAGGGGGAAAAACCTCTTTATTTTACTATTTCTATTACCAGTCACTGCTTTTCAGGTCATAAAAGTGGAAAACATCACGAGTTCATTACAGAAAAGTGAAAAACGTTTATAAAGTTCCATTGCAGGGAAGAGGGAGAATGGCTTATTGATAGTCTCTGACAACACTTCCTAGAAAGAAAGCCTATCCCTGAAAATTTATACATTGTTACATGGCCATAGGTAGTCATAATCTAGGGCTTATTATTGGTAGAAATACGATTAACAATACCTTTTTATGATGTAACAATGTATGAATTTTCAGGGCACAGGCCTTCCTTCTGTTTGGATGTTCGTTAATTTATTCAAAATGGCGGCATGCGAAGTGAGCAGTGTTTCTAACTTCTAAGTTAGTTTCATTATTTTATTTAGTGATATTTATAATATCCAAAATTTTTTATAGGTGATTACTGTTAACAATAATAAATATATATTAATTTAATAAAATTTAAGTGGGAAAAATTATAAGATCGATGCAGTTTTGAAGTTATTTTCTTAGCCTTTGGCGACGGAAAATTAAAATAATAAGTCAATTAACTTGCTGATATAATGAACTGTACATTGTATATACTGTATATTAATGTACTGTGATGCATATTATATGCTATCTTCATTTGAACTTCATCAGCCTGAAGTTCATTTGTTGACCCCCCCCCCCCCCCCAACGCATGCCAAGAAAACATTCCCCAGACCATAACACTGCCCACACCGGCCTGACGGGTTGTACTCATGCATGCGGGGTCCATGCTTTCGTGCTGTTTCTGCCAGATTCTCACGCGGCTGTCTGCATGATGTAACTGGAATCTTGACTCGTCAGACCGCATGATTTGTTTCCACTGCTCGATAGTCCAGTCCTTGTGCTCCTGAGCGAATTGGAGTCGTTTCCGCTTGTTGTCTGCAGACAGCAAATGTGTGCGGACAGGTCTTTGGTTTCCGTATCCCATGTGATGCAGTGTGCGGCAGACAGTGCATTCAGAGACCGTTTTGGAGGACCCCTGATTAAGGTCAGCAGTGATTTGATGCACAGTTGCCCTTCTGTTATCCTTTACCAGTCGTAACAGTCTCCGTTCAGTCCGATCATCAACCATCCATGGGCGGTAACAATGCGAACTTTCAGACCCAGTCTTCCAGCTAACCATCCAGTTTTTAAATACTTTAACGACGGCTGCTCTTGAGCACCCCACGAATCTGTTTCGCTGATACTCGCTCCATAGCTCCGAGCACCTACAATCATCCCGCGTTCGAAGGCTGTTACATCGCATCGTTTACCCATAGTTGAAGAATGGAACACGTCTACTGTTGTCGACGACACTCAGCTTCCCTTTTTATATTGGTCCGGCCCGCTAGCAACATTGTGGCGACGCCCGTGTGCACATTTGCATAAACATGTCAGGTGGTCATAATAATATGCTCACTCAGTGTATATCGCATCTCAATATCTAAATAAGTACGTTTTTTCGGTTTCAGTTTTTCGGCTGAAGGAAGTTAATAGCTGAAAGTTCAGTTTCGGTCGGACACTATTGGCCACAGCAATATATGAAAAAGTTTCATAAAAATCCGAAGTGGTGGGTGAACTGACGTGGAATGAACCTATTACTCCATCTGTATATTCGTTATTAAATTCATTTATGATTAATAATATATATAGGGTGTCTCAGAATTCATTGTACAAACTTCTAGGGGAGTTAGTATGGGTGATTCTAAGCAAAAAGTTCATATGAACATGGGTCCGAATTTGAACGATAACTGAGATCTGAACAGAAATAAAAATGCCGCCACCAAGATCAACAAGTTAATAACTCAGGTTCTGTAAAGCCTAGATTAATGAAATTTGGGGGAATAACAAGGTACATAAGACTGTGTATACCGTTAAAATTTGACTGAATTCCAACGAGAAGTTTCCGAGTTACACAGTCAAAATTGTAACAAGTGCTATTATTATTTTGAATGAGCAACTCGGAAACTTCTTGTTGGAATTCGATTAAATTTTAACGGTATATACAGTCTTATGTACCCTGTTATTCCCCCAAATAATCTAGGCTTTACAGAACCTGAGTTATTAACTTGTTGATCTTG